>JAHWFO010024136.1:798885-817217 GCA_023313115.1 Rhysida immarginata
CCCCCCCCCCGATCGACACTGACGCCACGTTTCGGCACCTGTGACGTCAGAAGTTGCCGAGAGGTGCGAAGGAGTTTCGAAATCGTGACGTCATACATAGGACGCTATCGCAGGCGCCGCGCCGCTATCAGTAAATTGTCAGGGCAGTGCAGGCAACAGACATCGCTATCAGTTCTCCCGCTTCCCTGGTCAGGGCATCGCAGAGGTCTAGGCCTACAATGGACTACGAATATGAAAACAAGACCGACAGTGACGATAGCGATTTTGATAACAGTGACAGCGATGTACAAGGGCTGTTAGCAGAATTAAATGCTACGGAAACTTCTGCGATATACAGCCCTATGTATTATACCGTGAAACGGGATCTTCTGCTTGCCGTGTCGGCGTGTGCCCTATACAGCAGATATGCCTACCTCTTTCCTTCGGCGTTTAACAAATGCTGTTGCGGTCCTTGTTCTTGAAGAACGCCAGGCTCGTTTAGAGTTGGAAGAGCATCTACGTAGTTCCACCTAATACGTGATCTAGTTTCAGCGAATTTCTTGTTTGAATTGATACTGAATTTATAACGGCGGATAGGTAGACAAATTATGACGCTTCAAAATGAGCTGAACACACGATGCTATTTGGAGTTGGGGTCTGGAGTTGGATAGCAGTTCCCTCGCTGTCAAAAACTATTCCACTGTTTTTTAATCGCTTCTGGTTGTGGAAATCTATGAAACGTGAATTTTCTGTACGATTGTCTATTTACACATCCTGAACATGCTGGCGCAAATGTAGAATTGTTGTTGCTGGTGTGAAGCGACGATGAACGTTACGTCCCATCATGTCCCACATATGCTCAATTAATGACAAGTATAGAGATCGTGCTGGCCAGGGAAATAGTGCCACAATCTGTAAGGCCTGCAAGCTAACATGGGCAGAGTGTGAAAGGACGTTATCCTGCTGGAAAAACATGTTACCCTCCTGTTGCAAGAAGGGCAGAAGAACAGGTTCCACCGTCTGCTGGACGTACCGAATGCTGTTCAATGTTCCATCCACAAACACTAAGGGTGATCGCAAGTTGTAACTGGTCGCAACCCACACCATTACGATAGGATGCACTGTAGAAGGTGGCGCTCTGTTGCTCTTCGCTGCACACGTACCTGCCCTCATCACTAAAGATCACAGATCTCCATACGGCTCTCCAGTCGGCACTTTCGCAGCGCCACTGCAACCGCGCAGCACGGTGTTATTGCAGAAGTGGGAGCCTGGCTAAAGGGACCGTGCCCGCAGTCCTGTAGCTAGCAAACTATTATCAATGGTCCGTCTTGACAAAGCTGGTGCCACTCTGGCCCTTATCTCTGCTGTGGATGCTGTACGGTTGCTCAAAGCTTCTCGTACGATTCGATGGTCTTCGCGTGGTTCAGTAGCGCGTGGGCATCCAGAACCAGGTCTACGTGAGTGCGTTCCTTCTTTAAGCCACTGCTGACAACATCGAGCCACCACAGAAACATGACGACCGATATGACTATCCATCCTCTAGAAGACCCACAATCCGACCTCTGTTAACCTCCGTATTTGTTGTCACCACACCTTTAGTCAATTGTTCCAGTACAATGCAGATGCCAAACTAACGATTTCATGCAAATCTAATCGGAGCAATTTTTCTCCAGGAGGAGCATGGGAGCCACCCTGTACAACGTTCTTCTCTACGTATTGTCTTGCAATTCGAATCATTTCTTGTAAACCATCAATGCTACATGTATGCAAAATTTCAAATAAGTCGACCCATTCTTTCTAGGTGTTGCATTTTTTTTGCCAGCAGTGTAGTTTGCTGATCAACGAAGAGATCCTTTAAAAAAATTGTTTAAAAAAATCATCTGACCTATTCTTTCTTCATACCTATTCCTTATATTTAAATTACATTTTGCATCTACTTCATAAAAAAAAAGATATCCATCATGCTTTCAAACTAAACTTCGTTCTTTTTCTCTAAAAAAAAATCTAAACAAACCCTATTGAAGCTTTTTGATACGCTCAGAAATAATTTGCTATAATCAGATTTGCCATTCTCAAGGTGAATTGTATTTTAAAATCCCTTATATCCCAGTGCTCTCAAGTTGCAACTACAATCAAATTTCTCCTTCCTCGCACTGTACATGATGAAATCTAAATGAAATTAACAGATTCAAAGTCTGAAAAAAAAAATTCTTTCTAATAAAAAACGCAAAGGCCCGCTTAGCTGGTTCTTTGTAGCGTAAAGAATCCGGAAGAGTACACGATGGCCTACGCCGAACTCTTTCTTCCCTTCCCCTCTTTCCAACTTGATTTCGTCGTTCCTTAACAAGTAAAGATGGCTGCAATTTGCTGATAAAAAAAAGGAGTCGGTTGCCTATTTCCTCCAACCTTCCTCTTCGCCTAACTTCCGGTTCATCTTTCTCCCCTCTCTCACTATATATATTTCTTCCGACACGCAATTTGCGTCTCTCTCTCTCTCTCACTTTTTCTCATTCGTTCGTTTTTTCCTCCGTTGCAGGTTCGTCTCCTGTGTACGGCCTCCGAACGCAAAGTCTCGACGCTCCCCTCTTTCTCTTCGAATGATTTGATGGAAATTTTCTTTTCGTCAGTTCTTCTTCGATAACAGGAGATTTTTTTTCTTTGCTCAACTTCATTAAGAAATCAATTCTGAAGGATAATTTTTTTTCGCTTTCAATTGAAAACTAACTCGATAGATCGACATGCTAGTAGACAATCGCCTGCGACGAAGTTTTCATTTCAAAATATCCATAGAAAATTATTTTAACATCAGATTTTTTTCCCGTGGAAATTGAACTCTCGTGGTTTAAAAGCTTAAAACGGAGAGGGAACTTTTATTCACTTTCGGAAATTGTGAGGCCCCTGTTTTAATGAATTGGTTACACTTGGTTATTTTTATAATAATATTCTCTATATTTTTAATAAAATTAACGAGCTTTATGTAATTTAAAAAGGAGCATATTCATGATTATAAAATATGTACAATTACGTGGAACGAACACATGAAAGCTGACTTACGCGTTGGAACTCATGTGATTTATAGTGCTGGTGTGATAACTTATTCGTGACGTAGGTGGAGAATAGCTAAACGAAGGGAACTTCGTTGCTTTGAGAGAGGAGTAACAATCGTGTACCACATTGCGGTCGTGTCTATCGTAAAATTTTGGTATGGAAGGATGCTTACATAGTACATAGCCTTTATGCCGTGTTCCACAATAACTACCGGTTTCTAAGGGACGCCCATGACAACATCTTTCAAAGCATTGTACCTCCATCACCGGCCTGTTTGCGTTCCACGATACAAGTGTCGATCAACTGTTCTCGTCCCAAGAGGCTAGGTCAGGGGAAAAGGGAGGATTGGGGTCTATTGCCATGATGTTTATTGTTAGGAATTCCTTCACAACGAGCGAGATGTGTGCGGGCGCGTTGTCATGGTGGAGCAAACCAGTCTTTATTCCAGACAATAATGGACTGATCGAAACTTCCAGCAAAGAGAGACGTCGAGCAGAATCCCAAGCTAAACAACGGATACTTCATAGAATTGTGAAAAGGTCAAATGCTTTAGTTTTTTAATTTAATTTTCTCGAAAAAAACTTTATATTTAAATTAATACATTGCTTATAACCTACGTGCAATATTTTACACACAAGACCTATAAATAGACTGGCGCTATTGAAAAATGAACACCCAGATTGCTGATTTTATACATTAAAGATCATTCGCAACCGAAGTTCCTGGGATGTGCCATTCTTTTGCTTGGTGGCTAGCATGTATAACTACGCGTGTTTTGGTTCGTTCCCAGGACGTGGATGAAACAAGTGGTGAGTGATCCAGTGGTCATCGAAGTTTCCAGGAGTGTCAACAGAGGAAATGGCGACTGCTAGACCACACCAATTGGTGAATGCCCAAGTTTTGCTTCGGGGCATTGAGAGCAGAATGCGAATATGAATATCGTGTTCATATTATGATCACGAACTAGTTACGGGATCGATCACAGATATTTAAATTGTTGAATCAGTCAGTCAACCGCAGGACGATGAAGAAGACAATGATGATGCTGAAGAGGATTTTGGAGAACCGGCAAAATAGTATCGGCAATACAGGCAAGAGGTGCTTTGCCACGCTATGAAGACAGGCCATCGACGTGATTCATCGACGGACCGGGCAACCCTTAGGCAACCAAACCATTTCTGCATGGTTAGTCACGATGTTCAAGGACCCATTGTAGTTATAAAATCGATGTTGAGTTAACATCGGTACATCAGAGGGGCGTCTGCTGCAGTCCTGTATTCAAATGAGTCTAATGCCATGTGTGCTCAAATGAACTTGTACGTGGACATGTATTGTATCCGGCTGTCAGTTAAGCCACTGTCGGCCGCAAATTTGTCTTCACCAAGCGGGACAGTCTTTGACGTCCGCATTCGTTGATTAGGTACTAACAACGGCAGCTCGCGAGCCGTGCTGTTTCGGAGATACTCGTCCATAGCATTCGGGCATTTACAATCTGGCCTTTATCAAATTTGCTGAAATCAGCAGCCTTCCCGTTTACACGCACAGTTAGTGCATACAAAATGATGCCTTACCATCCCAGTAGCCGTTAAATACTATTCGCACCTGACCACGTACCATTTACGTCATTTTCACAGAGTTGGGTGGTCATAAATTGTGCACGTGTTTGTCCACTGTCTGTTATAGGGTGCTCAACGCTTTTGACGTGAATTCGAATCCGAGTTTTCCACTCTATCTTTGCCGATCTTAGCCCTGGGACAACAAGAAGGACATCTCACAACTGGGCAGGTTTCTTGAATGCGCCAACAGATGCGAATGCGAATGCGTTGTTCTGCCGTTGGGTCTGCGATACAAATGATCGATAATCAAAAAGCTGCGGTAATTGTTTAAGTTTCTCTTAGAATGGCGGAAGCTGCACGGTTCCATGGAGACAGCACAGGAAATTGGTTTGGTTTCTCAAGGCAACTTCTCGCCTGGACTTACGAAGCAGTTCTCGAGGAGGAATGCGATGAGGTTCTGGAAGCTGGTAGTCGACATGGTAAGTGCGCGATGAGGGCGTGAGTGGCTCCGCACGCGTCCCAAGATTTTTTTTCTGCAGGCATTTAAACACTACCAAAACGATGGCGCACGTGTATTGAACACCAGGGAGACTATGTCGAAAAGTGATGCCATTTGTTCCTTGTTGACATGTGTTTTGTGCGAATAAAAAAATTTTTAAGGATACTTTTTGAATCACCCTCGTACTTTGTTTATCCGTCTGCATGCTCTTGGTGGCAGAGCAAAGAGACATTTTTGATATAGTAAAGTCTCCAGATGATAACACACATGCTTACGAGTCCTAGATTGTATTCGAAGAATAACAACAATAGATTTTAATTCCAAAAGAAATAATCTCTCTTTTTACATTATTGATATAGATTGTGAGTTTGGGCCATATTTATCTGTTTCTGTTTTTATCATTGCTTTTTGCTTTATTTTCCTTCTATAGTATCGGTTAAAATTTAGATTTTTAATCTGGATAATCGATATTCATACAAATATTGTAGAGAAGAACATAATGTTTTCCTTTACAGCGTTTGAGTTAGCTTTGGAATGGAGAAGAATTGCCTTATTATGTGAATATTTTTCTTCATGAAAAATGTCGATTTGATCCAAATACTTTTCCGATATCAATTTTAAAAATGTATGTTTCTTTAGTAGGAGTGACGGATATTTTTGTTTGTCCTTCTTTGAAATAGAATTTATTCCCCTGAATGAATCCCATTGGATTCCTTGGATTCGCGGTTATTGCACTTTTCTTTCAAAATAAGAAAAACTTTAATTTTGCTTTTCGCTTTGTTTTTTTCTCTCCACGTCTAACAAAAGGAAGAGAGGAAGAGGAGAAAAAAACGCAATGCCTTGTCAGCCTCGGCTACTTTCTAATGGTTTTTTCCCCTTCCTGTTCCCATTTGAATCGTCTCTCTTGCGAGGCTCACTAAGAGGAGCAGTTTCGTGAAAACCTCCTTTCTACATTTTATTTTCCTGGAGAGGAATTCGCCGGCGTGAAGGCCGGCATGCGTGAGCGGAAATGCGCTTCTAATTAGTTTCGCACTTATTTATTTCCGATAGAAAGCCACGAAAACAATAAGGTTCCAACCACCATCTTAAAGAAGATATCTTTATTCGCCTTTCATTGCAACTGTCGCTTTTGTCTGCCGGTTGTGTCTTTTGATTCTATCTCTCCAACGAGTATTTGTTCACTATCCATATGAATTGTTCCCTCGTCTTGTTTGTAATTGGCGTGTCTTTATTTTCAGCCTCTGAATAAGAAGACTTTATCTTTCTTTGCTTGTATTGATATAGAAGGTGGCACGAAATTGGTAGTTCAAACGTTCTTCTTTGGCTTTGAAAAACTTGCTAAAATGGAAGCAATTTCTCTTTTATATTAATAAAATAAATTTCGAATAAAATTTAATCATTGTAAGCCTTGTTATTGATTGGAATCCTCTGAAACTACTTTAAAACGTCTCTGTGTATTGTAAAGCTTATACATCTACACGAGAAACACAAATTGTCGGTTACATTTCAACTTCTAAAGCATCGAAAAAGATAATTACAGATTATATTAGAGAAATCTTAAAGTTTGGACAAATTTTGAGAAGCCTAACTCCTCAAATATATCTTTGATGCCACAAAAACAGGAACTTTTATAGGAATTTATGTATAGGACTTTATCGTCCTTTTAACTTCTTTACACTGTTGTTAGTAAACTATGCCTGTGTTGAACGAGTGGTGTGGCATGGGGCATTGTCCTGCTAAAAGAAACAGTCGGATGAGAAGCCATAGAAATCCATCATCGTTCCAGGAAGTGCGTTTTCAACATCTCTTGGCACCGTGGGGCATTCAGTCGCATTGGTATAGGTACTACGCCTGCTGTACAGAACGTGGCTCACACCATGACCCTATCGCCAGGGTCCTTCACTGTGGGTACGAGGCGCTCTGGGTCGTATTTATCGTTGGGTCGTCTCCGGACCCACACAAGTCCCTCAGATTGTTGGAGGGTGAAGCGGCTTTCGTTGCTCCACATGATCTTTGCCATTAGTCCACTAGTCCACTGACGACGCTCCGCACCAACTTCTACATCGTAGACGACGAACAGCATTCACCCTTGAGAGTAATGACTTCCTCTTTCTGACTCTCCCAAAGAAGCCAATCTCATGAGGGCACGTTACAGTGTTCGTACTGATGGGCCACAGGTTGCGGTTGGTGAGTAGACATCTGGATCCCCTACAAAGGCAGCAGTAATGTTCCGTAGCGTGTCTTTGCGATGCCTCACCACCACCCGAGATAGAACACGTTTGTCTCTCGGCGACAGGAGTGGAGGTCGCCCGGAACGTTTTGCTGTCGTTGTTGCACCTATCTGTTCGTATTTATGCACAACATCGTGCACAGTGGAGCGAGGATGCCCAGTCAAAGTGCTGATTTCGCGAAGTGACTTTCCGCTAATGCGGCACCTCACAATCATTCCTCTCTCAAAGTCGGATAATTCTCGGACCTTTGGCATGCTGACTGGTGTTGTCACTGCTATACCACTTGATGAGTCGTGTCTTTAATATACATTGTGTCTCATGCATCCTACAGGGTGAGACCACATGAACTTCAGGAACATAGTGTATATTACCCTGCCGGACAGTGTACATTGCCTGCAACAGATATGTTGTATCTCCACTCGTTTTGAAATTGTACGGGGGCAGGCTTTGATTCACCCTGTATATTCAATCAATCCGAGCGAAGCCGGATTATCTACTCTAATAACTACTAATCAAGAGCGAAACTGCTCAAGCATTTCGACAAAAAGACTACTTTGCCTGACTAAGTCATTGAAACATTATGAGTAATATCAAATTATAAACCCAACGTACGGAAATATTCGCTCCCCTTGTATTTTAAATGTCGAAGAGACAGATAATCTGGTATGATGAATGAAATGCACACAGCGCTGAATTTTTATGAACTTTATATACTTAATTTTTGGAGAGTAATGATCCCAAAAGATTTCGGGGGTCTATTTTCCTGAGATCATTTATAAATTTTGTCAGTTCAAATGGCAGAAATTTGCCATCATTTTGCTTTCACCAGTTTCTTCTATTCGTTAAAAAAACGTCTCCTTGATTATTTCTCAGAAACGAGTAGAGCTTATTTCTATTTACGAGGATTGTTCAATAGAAACGCGTTTAGAAGCTGAATGTAATATTTATTCAAAGAAATTAAAAGAAATCTTCATGAACATTAAGATTGATGCACTAATCTATAGATTCCCATCTGGTAAAATTCCTGCGGTTGTTGGAGAAACGCTAGACTCATCCCGGGATGTTTTTCAAGGGCTAAAGACATGGAAATAGCACGGGGACAAGTCGGTACTGTAAAGTGGTTGTTCTAAAAATTCCAAATGTATGTGAGCGAGCAGATCTTAAATCTTTGATCTACAAGAGGGAGGGTATTATTATGAAAAAGGATACCACCGTTTGTGAGTTTCCTGGGGCGTTTATTCTTCAAGCTGGCACGTAAACGTTGTAAGATGTCTGCATATCGGCAAACATTGACAACAGATACCAAGCAATTTCCTACAGTTTCACATTCTCATCTGATGCTGCAACACGAGCATATCCTGGAAGGGCTAAATCTTTGGTGGATTCTCTCCCTTATCGAAATTTCTTGGACTGGCGTATGAGAATAACTATGGGGTCTTATACAGCTTTCATTTCATTCTCGTAAAACTTTCCATTGGATGACGCCCTTCAGCGGCCAAAAATTGAATAACAGCACGTAGATTATCTTTGGACGGATTGTTTATCATGGGTGCCATCATCCAACTTAACCACAACTCTAATTAAATAATGCATATAAACAACTGCTTTCCGTTGTCTGAAATGTTAACTACCTCCTGCACTGATTGCAATCTAATCACTCAACATTGAATGCTGTTGAATGCTAATTGTTTGCTCAACATGTCTAATTGCATATTCGTAATGTTGACAAATCTAAAGGTTCCGGTACACAAATCGTTCCAAAAATGAGAGTGATTTTTTTTCTCGCCTCTACGGTCGACTGCGCAGGTTAATGAGCGGAAGGAGAATCTCGGATAACTGTTTGTCTATCGCTAGTTGTATCAGAACCGTTAAGGAAAGTAGGTGTTCGAAGAATCACCGCCGTGTTTTGTTTACTCATCACGTGGTGAAATGTAGAGTTCCATTGAGCAAGGTTGCGCAATCAAATTCCGCGTTAAACTTGGTAAATCTTGGCGCCGTGCGATTTCTTCTTGTTCCCCAGCAGAGGCGTAGGAAGGGTATGGCCAATGTAGCCCCGCTAATTTACATAGGCGCAATAATTGAGATTTTTAACCGCAAATACAAAAGAATATCCCAACTTTGAGAGGCCATATTTATAAAACAATAAAAACTTGCAACCTTGATTGATTAATTCATTCAAAGACTAAATTGTAAATTTTCATTTTGAATAACAGAAGTTCATAAACGTTCAATGGACCGTCACGAGAAGCCCTAATATATCTACTTGATAATCAAACTCATCCCACACTCTTTGCAGCATGATCGGTGTTAGAGCTTGGATGATGCAGTTATTCTGGTTTCAAGTTCTTCAGTGTCGGCTAGCAGTGGTGAAAAACTCACTTGATTTTTTATGTACGCTCAAAGAATATATTCGCAGGGGTTTAGATCAAGACTTCTTGCAGCGAATCGTACGTTGAACAGTTGTAACAATTCAGTTGTAGCAAACTCAATATTAACGCAGAATTCCTTCTGCTATGCGTTTGCCATCTTTATGCAAACTCAGGAAAAAACTCTCGTTTTCGTGACGAAGGTGCTCCTAGCGACATCTTTCAGCACGCAAAAAAACTTTAGAATTTCCTCTTTACAACGATTCGTGGAATGATGCTCTCAGTTATTTGCCTTACAAAGTTGCGATATTCTTTTGTAAATACCCTGTAGATTATTAGGCGTCATTTTCTTTCCTGAGCAAAATTCCTCACTAAGTTTCTGTTCCCCAAACTGAAATACCAAATCAAGGGGAACATTGAGAACATGTTTTCTTACAGAAACAGACTTCCAGCACTGCTACGACGTGTGAAAAAACCATTGGAACCGTTGTGCTATTGTATCTGTGGTACGGAGTTTTATATGAAGAGAAAAAATTGTTTTCGATGAGTCTCAAAAATTAGAAACATCCATGAAACTCGTACATTTGTTTTATTCCGCTTGTGTTCAAACTTATTTGAGGTCATATAATTTAAACGTGTAATTATCACCTATTTATGAAGGATATGGGTGAGTCTAATGATCGAACTTGATCAGCATGGGGGGAAAATAATAACTTAATTGATTTAGAAAACGGACCCATTGTTCGTGCTCATCTAAATGGAGCTACGATTGAAAAACGAAGCAGTTACTAGATTCTTGAAAGGTGCGATATCCAGAATATTTAACCGTTGGAAAAATGATCTACAGTCGTCGTCCTAAAAGGGGCAGCCATGGCTCAAAAATGAGAAATATAAAACAATTTGTACGGAGAAACAGAAACCACTGTGCAACAGTTGAAAAATGCTTTTATCCAAGATTGTTTTCGACCCAAATCTGATTTGTTTGTTTTTTAAGAATCATAGACCAGTAATTGAAGAGATCTAAATCGGCAGTCGCCTGCATCTATAGGACAACCTCTGATTTATGGAAAGAACGGGAAAGTACGTTTACAGTGGAGTCTGGATACGTGAATCACGATACACATTGTAACGACGATAGGCAGAGGGTTTTGCGAGAGCCCAATGAAGGAATGGATGCAGTATTCGTAAATAAGACAACTGGTTTCCTACTATTCATGGAAGACTGGGTGCGTTTCATGAACTGCCTGAAAGTTGTTGCTCCATTCTGTAATGCCCACATTTTTATTTTTCTTCATGGCCAACAACGCTACTGTTCATGGCACGCGGTTGGTTCAGCAGTGGTTCAGCGAGCTCGGATGACTTCCGTCATTTACCCTGGCCGCCCCAAAGCCCAGATCGCCAAAGAGAATGTTTGAAAAATATTGGAATTACATATCCTCTTCCAAATTCTGCGAGAAATAAACGAATGTTTGGTGAACGTCAGATCTTATGACTTACATGTTTCAACACTTTAGCGATTCTACGCCAATCCGTAATTCGGGTCTAACGGGCTCCGATAAAATATTAAATAAATGTTTCTAATTCATCAGCCAGCGTGGTAAATCATCGTCTTATGGCTCTCAGAAAACCCCGATAGTGTTGTGTTATGCTTGAGAATATTGTAGTTATACAGCGTGTTTCTGAACGTCTGTACCAATTTTCAGGATACATTCCAGGGACCGAAAGAAGCAGAAAGTATCGTATGAACATGAGGTCAAAAATGGTTCTTTATATAGTTATAACGGTGTCCTACAATAGACGAAATCAAAGTGTATAGGAATTGCAAACTGTGATTTATTTCTACGGTATAACAAAACAATACACTTGCTATATCAGAGGCTCAAAATGGCCTCCGTTAGATTCCAAGGAAGCCTGTTCACGTCGCCGCATGGATTGGCGAACCCGTTGGAAAATATCAGGTGTATACTCAGCAGTTAATCGGCGCTTATCAACAGTTGGGCAATTCAGGCTGGTAAAAGCCAACACCCGGTGCTCCAAGAATGTTTCGAATCTGATGTTGAAGAGATCACAACTTTCTTCAGATGGTTCTTTGAATTGTCGTAATTCTTCTTCTACAAAAGGTCAACAATTATATGTATAAAAAGAAGCGTTTTCGACATCATGTTCATATGATATTTTCTGCTTGCTTTGGTCCCTGAAACATATCCTAAAAGTTTGTACAAACCATTCAGAAACACCCTGTATCGTATTAAACAAGCTTGGTTCGAATGTACCAAGTGTAAAAAGAACAAAGAAAACTTAAGAAATCCTGTATAAAAAGGTATACATGCCTTTCCTAGTATACAAGTGGTATCTTGGGAAATGTTAAAAACGTTTTCATAGCACGCATTGAAAGATTACTTTAAAATCGTTTATATCTGCAGAGTATACTTTATGAAAGCACAAAAAACCGCTTACTGAAGTTTTTCTTATTATTCAGTTGCTATTGTGTCAACATGAATGCACAAATATGAAATGAAAATACTGCAGTCCGGAAGAGAGGAAGGAAATGAAGAAAATTAACTGTTTAAACTCTGTCCTGTAGGAAATAACGGGATCGGAAACAAGTCTCAGCCACCAAAAGAAAATCAACTTTTAGGAAATTTCATTAAGAAAGATCGTCTTAAAGAGTTGTCTCCTCAATGGTTGGAGTTCCTTTCTTCCAAAAATTCAGACACACGAGCGCTTTTCCAAGGAGCCACGAAGAAGTTCACCTCATTTGTCATCTGTCTCATAGATCAAAGCGGCATGTCTTAAGCGTCCGCCAAAGCTTAAAAGGGTTTCCAGTGTCCCTTTTTTCCTGTTTTTTTTTTAAAGTTGGACGTGGTAAAGCGATTCAAAGTAATGGGTAGATAGAGAAAGACTAGAAAGGCGGGGGGAGAGGGAGGACAGGGAGGAAATGCCAAAAAGAAAAAAGAAACGCTTAATTCTGGGAAACGAAGTATTGTGTTGAAACGTTCGACGTTGAACATCCTTAAGAAGTTAGAAGATTAAGAGTAATACAAATTAAAAGGAAGGAAAGGGAATTAAATTGTCACACTAACTTACTCTTAATTGGTTCGCACCCTGTGGTCTTAATTTTAATGTTTTATTTGACAAAACTAAAATCTATTGTAGGGAAATAAAAAATATTTATTTACAAAACAGGCTCTAATATTATCTTGAAATTACTAAGTACGATCACTTTTATATCCAGTTTTATTAATTTGCATATTAACTTTAACGATCATGGTGTAATCATTTTAAAATTATAAGGGCTGTTCAATAAATAACTAACTAAAGACAAGATAGCCTCCATTATTAAGACATTTACCCTACAGGGTTTGGATAAAAAGTATCGGGAACAATTTTTTCCTCGTAGTTTGCAGCGCGCTCGCACCGACCATGCTCGGTAGTGTGAGGTCTGTCCTTCAAAACGCGCCAAGCGTCAGTCGCCTGTGAGCGTTTGTTCAGGATAGATCGAATTTTTAGTGGACCCCTGTCGAGTGACTCGGTGCAAGCTCAAAATGCAGCGAACGATTGAACAGCGGTACGCCATCAAATTTTGCGTTGGAATGGGGAAATTGGGTATAGAGACGTTGGACATGATTCGCCAAGTGTTCAAGAATGAAAGCATGTCACAAACTGCAGTGGCACAAGCTCGTCAAAGATGGACGAGACATCGCGTGCGTGAAGTGCTGAATTCAGACCGTCGTTCAGATGTGCGCATGATCGCAGATCGAATTGGCATTGATAAGATGAAAGTGCATAACATTATCACTGCTAATTTGGCGATGCGGAAGATCTGCGCCAAAATCGTCCCGAAGATCTTGACGGACGACCAAAAGCAGAGGCGCAAAACGGTGCCGCGACGATTTCCCAATCCCCTTACCGACTTGGCCCCAGCAGACTTTTTCCTATTCCCAAAAGTGAAATCCTTCCTCAAAGTACACCACCATGGGAACCTAAGTGTCCAATTTAATTTCTCAATAAGTTTTTTTTATATAATGGTTATAAATTCATAAGATTTAAATTAATTATAATCAAAAACTTTTTACATAACACAATAAAAAATATACATAATAAATAGTAAAAAATGAAAAGGGCCATGAGTGTAAGTTTTCAATATCAGCGTCTGTTTATAATTTATAAATCAAAAAATTTAAATTAATTAGAATAGACGTGTTACAAAATTTACACATACTAAAAATGTTTCAGAGATAAGTATTAATCACATACATGGTATCATTAAAAACTGTAGAGTAAAAACAAAAGTCGAAAAAGAATATATAAGAATAAGAAATCTGTATATACTTTTTCTAATACAATTCCATTTTAATATAAGAGACCAAATAACAGAGACATATTTAATGTGGATCTTAAGCATTAAAAAGGTAGATAGAAAATCCAATATTATTAAAAGTTAAGGAATTTATAAAACTGATATGATCAATAAAGCATAATTTGGAATTAAAGTTAATACCTAGATCCTTAGTAATGAATTTTTGATGTAATTAGGAAACATTTTTAAAGTGTAATTAAATTTATAGATTGCCTTCTTAAGGGAGTAATTAATATAGTTACATTTATTATTGGTGAACATTTTATTTTGATTACACCATAATCCAATTGAATAAAGATAAAGTTGCAAATTTTGGCAAGCAATGAGATTACAAGCATTTTTACCTAATCTAATATACATTACATTGCCAAAAATGACCGGACACTATCGATTTTAGACGTTTTGTCGAATATCTAGAAGGATACTTGACGAATTATCCTGAAACTTGAGGGGTGTAAAGAGCATATTACACCTCATATATTTTATCGAGGTTTTGCCCGAAGGCAAATAGGGGACCAGCAACAAATGAACAAAAAAATAATGTTTGGGATCACCCTGTAAAAAATAATGCTTGAAATGCATTGTAGCTGTAGCATATGATTAAGAAGCTTCTTTTACTTATTTGTGTTTATTTGTATGAGAATAGCACGTATATTCATGGAGATAGAAAGGTTTCTTTAAAAAAATCGAAATATTTTCGTAAGTTTTTTGTATATAACATGCAGAGTTTTCAACCCAATTCAAACTTGACAGACTATAGTAGAGACAACATCCTGCAATCAGAATATAAAAATATTAAATATTTGATAAAATATGAGCAGTTTTACTAAATAATGTTTAACTGCGCATGCGCAAGCATTACCAAAGTGTCTTTTGCATAATTTATTAGCCAAACGCATAGAGCTACTCTTATAAAAAGCCCAAGTAAATATCGTGAAAATTCAGAAAGATATCGCCGTTAGAATGAGTTGAATTTCAGTTGCTCTCAGAAATAAACAAAACGATAAAGGGTTTTTTCCAAATTTTTATTTTTGGACCGGACACCATTAACAACTTCTCCTACACTGACATGAAGGCATATTGATCAGCAAATTCCAAATAAACCAAAAAAAAAAGTTCACCAAATTCCGATGAGTGGATCACACACACTCCTCATTGCAAGCTCTGTTAATGGTGTAGGAGTGCACTGCAAAGCTTACAAACAGTCATCTGATACAAAGCAAGTCTTTCCATCAATCCTTATGGTGTTCAATGTGATGTCCACTTGCACCATATCATAATTCCGCACGACATTTCAACGATGCCTGGTTGTTGCATGTTAATTCTGCCTCGCCTCACCAAAGCAGAGGACCATGTTGATCATTTCCTGATGGCTAGTGTATTCTGCCATGTTGCTTTGGTCTGATTTTTTCTCAGTTTCAACATTCCTTTTTATACCAATTGCACAGGTAACTGGTGACTTTATGGTAAATTGTGGAACTTTCCAGACCAGGATGAGGATGGTGCATGAAATAATTTGCAAGCTTGGCAAATGGTAGTCAGAAGAAAAAAACGCTCGGAGATTACTTCCGAGACTTGAACCCAGGATCTCTGGACTCCGTTGCTCTTGTTTCCTCATATGGCCACTCTCATCTCTTGCCTCAATCTTGACAGGAATCAAGGTTTTAATGTTGCAGAGCTGGCAATGAGGATTGTGGGTGATCCTCTCATCGGATTTTGGTGAACTTTTTTATTAATTTATTTGGAATTTGCTGTTGAACAAATGTGCAATTGGAATTTTTAGTGTATCTCCTACGGTTTTCGAGATAAAATTTGGATGTGTCCTAATTTGCATATTTGAGATGATGAAAGGTACTCCATCAGATAGCAGTCTAAAGTTCCTATTCATTCCCTGTATTGGAATTTGCGTAACTACAGTGGTATCCAAGATAGGAAGGGGGTAACAGATTTTTGACTCACCTGAATAGATTGTATGCATGTGACGTCACGTGTGACGTGCTTTGCACAAAACCCCGCCCATCCGCCATAGTTGAGGCCACTAGAGCTTTATTTTTTATACTGTGGTTGAGATTTTGGTTAATTTAACATGCAGAGACGGTACATACAAAACAAATTTTTAATAAAAACACAGTGGAGGCTCAATTAACAGATTTTTTTGGGTATAAGCTCTTTTATTTCCATTTTTTAATTTTATTAAAAAGATTTCTTGTAATTGTAAACTTTTATTTTCTCCTTCTATCATCCGATTTATTTTTTTTAATTTTGTTTTTCTTTTCTTAATTTTTTTATTTTTAATTTTCAAATTTTCTTTTCAGAATTATTTAATTATTATTTTTTTGCATATTTATCATATGTTCTTAAGTTATTTTTAATTTTTAAATTTTCAGGGTTTTCTGGGATGAATAAAGATTTTTTATTGTTTCAAAAATAATTAGTAAAAAATTAATTATTCAGTTATGGCACATTGATTTATTTCCGGTGAAATTATAAAAGTTTTCAAAATTTGAATTCTGAAAAATCTAATTAAGGCTGATTTTTATTTAATTTTTTATGCTGGGGATAAGGAATGGGTTATCTGTTTTATTCAGTTTTCTTCATTTTTACATATTTGTAGCAAAAGCATGGGTTAAAAATAGATTGCAAATCCAAGACTAAAAAGGATAACATAAAATATAAATAAAAACAATTTTTAAGCATACACTTTAAAAAGTGCACTGCAAAGTGAAAAATAATTCTTTGGCACCTCTCATTAAAATAGGAATTCCCTCAATTATAAAAAGGCAGCGGGCGTTTAATATTAAAATTTAAAATGAAAAAATTACGCTCCGCCACACTTTTGCTTTTTATAATTTTATAAATTCCTATTTTAATGAGGCACCAATTTTTTTTTTTACGTTGCAATACACTTTTTAAAGTAAAAATTGTATGCTTAAATTTTTTTTTAATTTTTCATTTGTTTGGTCTCAATCGTCGAGCATATTCCTTCTATTTCTATGCTCGAAAATGTTAACACCATGTTAAGACCATCTCGATCATGGCGGCAAAAGAAGTTCCTTTGTTGCGTGACGTCTCATGCATATCATCTTATATATAAAATGCTAAATCCTCCTGCTCCGTGGCCGTTTCCATAGTGACGAGCAACAATACAAGTTTCATTGTTTCCAACAAATGAAAAAACACTGATTGTTAAAATCCAAAAATCGCAGCCGACGGAAAAAACTAATAAAAAAATCTTATATTTTTCACAGGCTATGGTTCAAAAATATATTGTCATCATAGATTTAACTACTGTATATACATCTGTTGACATTTAAAAAATAGCACACTAAAACAAACTAATAAATCAAATTAAATCCTAAGTAAGTAATTTAGCTATTCTAAATTACGAAATTCAGTACATGTATACGATTCTTATTTTTTTAATTTTAATAATAAATAGCAACATTCAAATAAAATTTTGAAATTGATTAACAATTCAAGTCACAAGTACGTAACATTAGTTTTTACATTTTACGATATTCGTTATATAGGAATAATTTTTCAGTTGAATGAATTAATGAAAAGGAAAAATTCATATATTAGAAAAATAAAAAAATCAAATCGAAAAAAATCAAAAGTACATAACATTTTTTTCATTTTTTTATATTCATTATATGTGTATAATTAATTTTTTTAGTTTTAAAATATAGTGGTCGTGCCCGACGAGCCACTTTCACTGAAGAGCAAAGTTTACATCTAACAGATGTAAATGTGTTTTTGTGTTAGGTATTAACTGTCAAATTGACAGTAGTGACTTTGTCCCATTGTAATAGGACACATTGTATTAGTGTCGCTCTCATGTTGACAGTGACTTTTTTTTACTATTCGCAGTACTGTTATTATCACAATCCTGTCACAGATGAATTTTTTTAAAAATGGAATCGACCTTGTAGTTTCCAGTATTGCAGTAACCATCGTACGCCGGGCTTTCGAATAAAATCAAAAGCAATAACATTATTTATTGGATGCTCGGATCGCTGCAGCAATGTGTATCTGACGCGAACTGTGGTGATCCGTTATAAAAAACTTGAGCTAAGAAAGAAACTCAAGCTGTTTGTTTTCAAATCTTTGTCCCCATTCCCTTCTATGGTCATGAGTCTTGGGTAATGACGGAAATAACGCCGAAATGAGATTCTAAGAGGTGGGACAAGTTTTCCCTACTAGATAGTGTTCAGCATCATAATAAGGCAGACTTTAGCTTCTGAACTGCTACTTCTCCGCATTGAGAGGCCTCAGTTGCATTGGCTTGGCCAC
>JAHWFO010024136.1:829845-882955 GCA_023313115.1 Rhysida immarginata
GCAGAATACAGTAGAGAAGAAATGGTTGGTATGGTTTTATATTTTGGATTTGCACATAATTACAAAGGTGCAGCCAGGGAATACCAAGTTAGATATCCCAATGCTAGAGTTCCCACTTCTAAGACAATTCGCCAGGTTGTTCAACGATTTCAGCAAACAGGAAGTGTCAGTCATCAGACCCGGCAAGGTAGACCAACAATTGTCACATCAGAGGACTCCAGCACACACATTTTAGCTGCTGTTTATGCTAATCCTCATTGTAGTACTCGATCAGTTGCTGAAGAAGCTGGCTGCAGTCATCAATCAGTATTAAGATTACTTCATATGCATGGATTCCACCCTTATCATGTCCACTGCCACCAAGGATTGAAGCCAACAGACTACGATTTTCGTCTTGAGTTCTGCAATTGGCTGCTAAATCGCATCGACGATGACCCAGGCTTTCTCAATTGGGTCTTGTGGTCAGACGAAGCCAGCTTCTCTCGAGATGGTCTGGTTAATAAACACAATCTCCATTATTGGGCAACAGAAAACCCTAGATGGTTACGAGAAGCTGTGCACCAGGTGAATTGGAGAGTGAATGTCTGGTGTGGAATCATCAATGGTGGATTGGTTGGTCTATTGTTCTACGAAGGGACGTTGACAGCTGCACGATACAGAGACATGATAATAAATGTTGTAGTGGCAGAATTTGCAGATGAGCTTCCTTTAGCATCACTTCGAAGGGTATGGTATCAACATGATGGGGCTCCAGCCCATTCAGCGGCAGCTACTTGTGATCATCTCGATGCAATGTATCCAGGTCAGTGGATCGGCCGGGGTGGCCCAATTCATTGGCCTGCACGCTCACCAGATCTTTCCCCTAATGACTTCTTTTTGTGGGGTTACCTTAAGGACAATGTTTATGCCACTCAGCCAACTTCTATGCTGGATTTGCAACAGAGAATTCAGACTGCCTGCCAATCCATTACATCTGATATGGTAACAAGAGTGATGGCATCTTTGAAACTACGTGCTCAGTTGTGCATTGGTGCAGATGGCATCATGTGGAACATACCCTTTAGAGTGTTACCAACATGATTCGCTTTGGTTTGGCCCAGTTGGCTTTTTTTAGTTTGAGATGGTTATTTACTTTTTTAAGTTTTTTTGGGAACCGTTGATCCGATTTGGATGCTTTTTTTTTTGTTTTGTTTGTTTTTTTATGCTGAACAAGTTTGCAATTGGGTTTTTTTCTCTATCCCTTACGGTTTTTGAGATAAATTTTGAATGTGTCCTAATTTGCATATTTGGGATGATGAAAAGTGCACCATGGGATAGGCCACCCACAACTTCCTATTCATTGGATTCATCAAAATTGACATGTCTGCTTCGGTTCAAAAATTAAAAGGGGGCGGGGACAGACTTATGGACCACCCTGTATGTAAAGAAGGATGTTTGTGGGTTTGTTTGTGGGTGTTTGTTTCTTATACAAATCTACAGTTTTATTCCTAACTTGATGAAATTTTGCATACTTGACCTTCAAAGCATGAGAAAAATATTACAAAATCTGATCTACCTCAGACTTCGAAAAAATAATAATTATTGATAAAAAATTCGATATTCATGGTTATGGCAGGGCAAATTAATGAGAAATATCTCATGACCAACAATGCAAGGCAAAGTTTGTGCAACAATACTTATCAACAATGGTATCAACACGCAATTCACAAACACACTGCACGGACCAACAATATATATCTCATGACCGACAATACAAGAAAAGGTATGTGCACCAATAGGTATCAACAATAGTGTCAACATGCAATGCACCAACCTTATGCAAGGATCAACAATATATATCTCATCACTAACAATGCCAATATATATCTCATGACTAACAATGCAAGGCAAAGTTTGTGCAATATCATTAAGTTTCAATTTGTAACAATGCATAGAATTCCTGTTATTTCTGTTATACAAGTGTAATTATCCCGGGCAACGCCGGGTAACTCTGCTAGTTACATATATAAATTTAGTATTTAGGATTGTCACAAGGAGGAAACTCATTAATTGTACCAACAACAGTAGTTTTTAATTGAGCTTCATTCAGGCAGAAAATAAGTACAAATAGAATATAAATCATAATTTGATCATAATATCCGAGATCTAATATTTAAACGAATAAAAATACACTTTAAAATAAAGGTCTGGTTTTGGCAATATAAAAGACCTTTTTTGGAGATCAAGGCGTTTCAACAGAACATCATGGTCAGGAACAAGGAAAGAGGCAATTTTTATAATAATACAGTCGCCACTGAATAGCCATCCCTGATTGATTCATTCTTAAGCCCACATAATGCCACGGGTGATTACTTAGATTCTGTGGGCAGTAAGTTACTAAGCCGGTAAAAATACAACTAAATTAAACTAAAATTAAAGTGAATAAAGATATGACGAAATGAATGGCGACCATAAATCGGCCTCTGCACAGCATTTAAGGACCAACAAGTACCAATTTGGCACTATCGAGGAAATAACGGACGTTTGCAATTTTCCAATGTCATTAAGAAGATGACTCAATCCATTAGAATCCATTGAAATACACTGCTTGTATAAAACGAGGAACTCAGACGCTAATCAGAAATCAGTTAAACTTTGACATCAATTACCTGCTTGACATTAGTCAAAATTATCTGTAGTCCTCCATTAATTTTATATTTGGCTTACGAGGGGCGTTCAAGTCAAACAGGGACTTTTGCGTTTATAAAATAGAAAAACGAATTTTAAGGAGTGTGCACGGCATATGCAGGGTGACTCAAACTTATCCAGCAAAAGTTGTTTAGGAACATTGTATGGTTCAAATGAAACAAAAAATGTCCTGTAAACATTACACCTAGTTTCGATCGTGTGTGAGATATCGACGTTTGTCTATTTTCTTGTAGAGTTGTTAAAGCAAAAAAATAAAACACTTGAGAGTGCAGATCACTTTGAACATCACATTGAACTACAAAACAAAACTGATACAAGGAATAAGAATAAGAGGAAAGTAACAAATCAATGTCGAGGAAGCCCTTCAAAATGGTTGCTCCCAGGTCCAGTGGTTACATCTTCGGACAACCGCCAAGTCAATAAAATACCTTTCACGCATGTTACAAGTACGACGATTCCTCTTCCTTCTTGGCATATGCAAAACAGGAAGAGTACATTTAAGAATAAATAGGTAAACCTACGTTTTTTCTAGGAAAAGACTTTAAATAAAAGAAAATAGACAAATGTTGAAATCTCACACACGATCGAAACTGGATGTAATGTTTATAGGACATTTTTTGTTCCATTTGAACCACACAATGTTCCTAAACAGTTATGCTGGATAAGTTTGGGGCACCCTGTATGTTTCAACATACTCCCCTGCTAATTTATGCACTTATCCCAACGTTTATCTAATGCCTGGAAAGCGTTCGCTTAGAAAGATTTGAACCTTCCCAGGACATCCTAAAGTGCACCTAGTGGGGTGAGCAGTATGAGCTCGTGCTTTTGTCTTGGAAAAACAGGACGCCTTTAAGATCAAAACAAACCGTTTTTTTCCCATATGCACATCACTCAGAACACGACAGTCAAATCGAACCGTGCACTTACAGCAATTCGGCTGGGAAGTAGTGCCACTTCCTTCTTACAGGTGGATCTCGCTCGAGTGATTTCGCCTCTTTGGAACTCTAAAACACTTTCTCGGCAGTCAACATTTCTCGGCGGCCATTGATGATGATAAAGACTGTCCTACGATGGTTCAGACGTAGTGGCAAATCTTTCTTTGCGGACGCTTTCCAGGCATTAGTTAAATATGGGATAAGTGCATAAATTTAGAAGGGGAGTATATTGAAAAATAAATGCTCTGTCTACTCCTTGAAATTTGTTCTTCTATTTTATAAACGTAAAAGTCCATGCTTAACTTGAACACCCCTCGTAAACCAAATGGAAAATTAATTAATTATGGGTTTTTCACATGGCACTGACTTTGGTGACAAGTGTTTGGCACAAGCAGTTTGTCCATGAATATATTGTTTATGAAGTTCTACTCGCACTGCTTTTGTGGAAATGGGGTTTTGTGGAAACGATGTTTTCCCTCTAACACCATATGCATTTAGATATAGTAGCTCTTCATACTCCAAACAAAAGTGCCACTTTTGTAAAGGATTCGCCAGCTAGGCAAGCTTCAACAATTTGCTTCATTGGAAGTCTGTCAGATATGACATGATTGCCACTCAACCAACTTCAGGATACCAACAGGCATACTGAGGTACAAATGTATTTGTACAAGGTCCACACAAATCAGGGAAAATAAAAGACGATCATTATGCAAAGTAACCGGGAAAAATCATTCGTATGAGCAGGAGCCAGTCGGAGATGTCAGTGTTTCCATTATTTTGTCCAACTCCTGTATCAGATGCATAGAAGCGGCATTTCAGAATGGACACTTGAATTCAATCGGACACTTGACTCTGTACAAACAAGTTCTCCATCTCAGAGTCTTGAAACAACTGAACAACAACCGTGAATGGCACTTCATCATGCTGGAAGTGTTGGCAGTTTAGACTTGCCGAAAACATTTAAGTATTTTATAGGCATTCACGATTATCTTCCACTAATACGAAAGGTCTGAGTAACATGCCGGGAAACTTAGTCCCGCACTATCACGCTAAGAGGGAAGTGTCGTTCTCTGCGGAATGTAACGGTCTCTAAGCATTCATCATATCCAGGAGCGACCATCGAATCGGAACAGCATAAAACAAGCTTCGCCATTCTGTAAAATTTGTTTCCAATATTCCAGTAACCAATCGCGATGAGCTTTCAGCAAATCTAGATTTTCTTTTACATTTTTTATCATTTATAATTTTTTATACTAAGTTGCTCGGACTTGTAAATTCAACTTACGGAATTTTGTAAGATTCGCTTACTGAAAACGTTAACACCTGTTGACTTCTGAAAGTTTTGGCAATGGTTTCAACAGAAGATTGACGAGATGACATGACGAAATTGTTCTTCTTCTCCTTCTTCTTTCCTTTCAGACAGTTTTTGTGGTTTGCCTGCGCGTTTCTTGACTGTTGTAACATTTCTGTGTTTCTATTTCGTAATCACATCTTGCCCAATTGACTGAAAAGGCCCTAATTTGGCCGCTATAGCACCTACAGAAAAGTTAATGAGATGACATGAACTAATGACCCCTATTTGGAAGTCCGTTAGCTCATCATGTACGCTCAAGTTTAGTTGTTACAAGCTTTTAACAGGTTGCTCTGTCGCCATACCCTCTTTTTCACCTCACTCGTAGCGATTACGGAAACAAACTTACATTTCACTTCTACTGAAGGGTTTGTCGATACTCTTCTTTCGTTTAAAGTTGGATATGCTTCATCCCAATAGTATTCAGATAGATGAAAAAAAAATTTAACAACAGTCACTAATATGCCTGCTTTCCTAAACCACTTCACCAATTGCATAAATGGACGAGCAAGGTAAAAGGGGAAGAACTAATAAGGAGAGCACAAAGAGGAGGGGTTGGAAGCTTTCTGCTTCGTTTTTCAATAATGAAAAACATATTTAGCGCATGTGGCTTTATAGAAAATTCTGAAAATTATGTTTTACATAGAAAATCATTAAAATAACAAGGAAATACTGCATCGACTATCGTACTAAAAAATTCATGCTAATATAATTACTCTGTACTCGTGGATTAAAACTTACTTATTTTTTTTAATCTTAACAAGGGAAAGAATGTTGTGTATCTCGTTTTTGACAGGGAAGAATCGATCGGAGGTATCTAATGTATGTAGAAGGTAAAAAGTTTTCCGAAAATTTTATCCAAAGCCACAAACCGCATACCTCCATCTTCAATACTACGCGAGTTAAGGCCAAGCTAAATTTGAGAAGCGCAGGCACATTTGTTAAGGGCACTATAATATCCTCACTGAAATACTTCAGATTTGATAAATTCTCTAATGAGCTTGCCACAAAATTAAGTAGCTGAAAAGTGTATGCATTGACTCCGAACATAAAACTTTTTTTCCACTGCTCCATTGTCCATCTTGCAGGACTTTGTCACAAATCCCAATCTCCTTTTTTGGTTATGTTTCAGATTAGAGGTGTATGTAAAGATTTTATTAATAAGAGGCGCGTTCAAATGATACCAGTTGGTCACGTGCCTTCCGATACATAGTTGGTTAGTTTTTGAATGCGGCTGCTAAGAATGAAACTGTATATGTTGTTGCTAATTAGCGCAAAAATTACCAGAAAATGTTCTTACCCTCTATTCATAGCCTCAAAAATCAGTTGAAATCGTTATTGTTCATTAATTATTCTTTCTCAACTAGTTAACAACTAATCTTATTAAAAATAGTTCTAATATAATTAATCATTAATCCTTGAGTGTTTGTTTTTCCTTTTTCTTTTTTCGTTCTATACTTCTTGATTGAATAATATTCTACTACTGTTTACCTGTCGGGAACCTAACTCGTCGGCCTTTCAGGCTATACAGGCCTTGGTTAGATATTATTTGAAACCAAAATTTAAATAAATAACTAAAAAAATTATAAAGAAATTAAAAAATTGTATAATATGCAGTAAAACATGTAAATTTGCTTTAATCCATTTTTATGCAAAATAGTTTGAGTTCATGTGAGTTAAGGATGTACTCATCTATTTAAGGTGGGTCTGATCAGTGAACTTGATCAGAAAGGGGGAAAAAAGAAGGATATAACTGATTTCGATAAGGGAGTTACTGTTAGTGCTTGTCTAGCTGGAGCAACGATTGAAACAACGATGCACCTGATTGGGTTCTCGAAAGCTGCGATATTCAGAGTATGATCCACAGTCATTATCTAAAAGGGGTAACAGTGGCAATCAATTACGAGCTAGACCCCTTGTATGGAGAAACAGGAACAGGAGAAACCACTGTGAAACAATTGACCAATTGACTGTGCAACAATTTAACCAAAATTGTTTCCGATACATATCCGGCAGAAACGTACGAAAACCCTTGAGTTTTGTTTTGCAAAAAAAAAACAAAAAAAAAAAACAGGAAAGACTGAAAAAAGATTTTGTGCCTGAGGAATTACAATTCACGTTGTTTTGTACCGACGATAAACAGAGGAATATAGCATGCCTTATCAAGACAACTCAAGGTTCTGGTGAAGGCGTCATGGTAGGGAGTTTCCTTTGCTGGTATGCTACTGGTCCCCTGACATTCATGGAACGTTGAATGCGTTCCACGGTCTATCTGAACATTCGCTGTCGACAATATTACTATTAATGGTGCGTTTTCATCCTCCATGAGACGACTTCTTCATGGACAATGCTACTGTTAATCATGCACGGTTGGTTCAGCAGTGGTTTAGCGAGCACGAAGAAGACTTCCGTCATTTACCGTTGGCCTTCATTACAAATGTTTCAACACCTTATTGACCCTGTGCCAAGCCGCATAGATGCTGTAATTTGGGCCAAAAGGGTCCAATAAAATATTAAACAGATGTTTCTACTTTATTGGTGAGCGTATCTATATTGTATGCCCCCGTCTCTAATAATAGTTTCACCTATGTTCTTTAAAAACAGTTTTATAAGAAATCCATGCTTTTTACGAAGATTTCGAAATTCAAATATTTGTTTTTGGAAATTTCAAAAAATGGCAGAGTAATTGTATTTCCCATGAGCCCTGGCTTCTCTTTTAATTATATTTAGTATAGAATTAGCAAAAGTACTTATGATTTATATTTTAAAGTATATCATCATATGAATGTAAATTTCAAAATACAAGTTCATGGATTTAAATGAAGACGTTGAAATATCTCAAAAATATATCCTTTGGGAGTAAGGTTGAGGAGGGAGGGTAACAAAGAAATCTTAAAAGGGGACTCTCATATTTTATTGCAGATTTGGATTAAAAATACATTAATTTAACCTACAAACATCATTAAAAAAAAACGAGAATATCTTGAGAAATACATGTCGGATCAGAAAATAAAAAAATACGTGTTCAATATTTTAAAAAAGCTATCCAACGAAACCAAAATCGACTCCCCCCCCCCCCCCGTTTTTAACGTTCGTGTACCCCTCTTCGATTTTTGTCGATTACTGTGTCATATTTGTGGAAAAGCGGTTTGTTCCTGTCTCCTATTGATAATTCATATATTAGTAACCGTATGGCGAAGATCCTAAGATAAAGTGTTCCAAATAGGAATAGCATTAAAATGAAGATGCCTGGATTTAAACGCTGATATGTTGTCGCATATCTCAAATTTCAGTTATCTTGTTGTACGATGCCTCGCAGAATAAAAAACCAGTTCTGGACACATGCAATAGGATGGTTCAGGGATTCTAATTGTATTATTAAGTTCTATCGCTAACTCAATTTTACGTATTTGATTACAGAATAATGCTATTGACTCCATTCTGGAGACTTTGAAACTTGTACGAAGAATGGTTTTATAAGCTACTTTTATTATTTGTAGATTGATCTTTACTAGCACTAGCTCAGAATACTTTATAGTAAAAGTGAAGGTAGAACTGCAGATAATATGACTAGGCGTAGTTCTTTCCGATGAAAGTCTCTTCAAATTGCTTCAGTTTGTTGGTTAAAGTTGAGTCTGGATTCAAGTGTTAATCCTGAATGTGCTAGAGATTCAGAGTCGCTGTATTATTTTTAGAGATTATAAAAAAAAATTCTGATAATAGAGCGTATAACTGGAAAATATTTGGTGTACGTTAATGAAATTAAAAATATTATTACTAACAGGATAGGGGCTACTTGTAGTGACATTTTCAAGTTGATACAAGAAAGTGTTCATGAATTTTGGAAAGTCATCTCCTAAACTATGACAGATAGAGACATAGTGCCAATTGCAAAGTTGTAGAACACCCTTCAATTAATTTAAATCGAATGTTAAAATCATTTCTTTATTGGGGGAAAAGTAAAGAAAAAATTGCTTGAAGGTGAGAAATTCATCGATGGTGTTATGCTGTCAGATTGGTGACAATTTGGTGTGATTTTTTCCAGCTTATTGTAGTATTGATTCACCACAGCCTGGCTATCATTCATGCTTCCTTCTCCCTGTCCTTTTAGTGACTTGGTCCGCACAAACTATGGGCTTCACTGCAAATGACGTGAAATACCTTATTAACATCAAGCAATTTTTTTTTAATTTTCCCCCCAATAAAGCAATAAATTTAATATTCGATTTAAATTAATTGAAGGGTGCTCTACAATTTTGCAATTGACATTATGCCTCCACCTGTCATAGTTTAGGAGATACGTTTGCGAAATTCATGAACACTTTCTTGCATAAATTGAAAATGTCACTACGAAGTAGCCCCTATCTGGCTTAATAATAATAGTTTTTAATTTCATTAATCTACACCTTCTAATTTTCGAGTTATACGCTCTATTACCAGACTTTTGCCTCATCTTGTATATTATAATAGCAATTAATATAAGAGTTGAACTTTACTTTTTTATTACATTCATAATTTGATTGTTAAAAAAGATTAGCGCCTAGATGTTTATTTCAAGATAATTTACTTACGGCCAAATAAGTCAATATCGCTCTTACTCTTTAAACATTTTATTTTAATATTATTATTCACTGTAGTCGACAAGATTAGGCGTTCGATCGAAATTAGAAATAGACGAAACACTCTTAACTATATAGATTGCGAAAGCTCACATTCCTCTGCTTATTAAATTTTTCATTTTTCACGGAAGTCTAATTTTCATTCCTCCAACCGCATTGGTTTAGATACAACCTCGAAACTATGAAATTTTGCATTCCTTCTAGCTGGGCTTGATTAATGCGCACGCAGAAAACCACTGCTTGGAGAGAGAAGATTTATTTCCGTCAGATTCCAGTTTAAGATTTTAGAACTTTTAGCTGCAAATCTAAGGTGGTTTCTCACTAAGAAGTGCTTGGACATCCAACTGAAGAAGACTATTTGAATTGATGTTTTATGATGAGTAGCTAGAAAATGAGTGATATTCTATTTATTAATATTTATCTCGCGTTGTTAATTTTGCGGAGAGTTAACTCCTAGGTTTTTTCCCCTTAAATTTTCCTTAAAAGGCTGTTGATGAGAATTTTAAGGGGAAATGGATTGGATGAAAAGAGAGCGAAGAGGGGTGTGCGTAAGTGTTGAAAAGGAGAACCGCTAACAACCCGCGTAAAACTCCCTCGGCGAAACTCCTTCATTGCGAGAACGACTATCCCGTCCTGCTTGCTCCTAGTCCTCTTTATACACCCCCCGCCTTCTCTCTCTCTCTCTTCTTCCCGTGGTGGCTTTTAATTGGGACGCGTCCTTAGTTGTCTTGTTTCTTAGCCCTTTCCCCCGCCATCCCCCGCCACTATCTTCCATTGGCAGCCACCAAGCTCCAAACGACGCTTTTCAATTAGGCATGCGCGTTATGAACAGAGGACGGTGCGCCACCTTCTCGGTTATCAGGGTTCTCTGACCTCGGCTTTGCCATCCTTCTGCTTCGTCTTGATAAACAAGATTCCGAAAAAGAAGACTCCTCAGCCAAGCAAAAGGTGAGCAATTAGAGCGACACCTGTAATAAGAGAAAATTCGACGTATTTCCCACTCTTTTCCCTTCATTTGTTCTGCGCAACAAACAATACAGATTCGTATCGATGCTATATTTATATTTATTGATATCCGGCACGATATTTTAGAGATGTCAGCGTATTTCTTAAAGATCATATTCCATATAAAAAGACATCTCGGCCAGCTTTTGTTCAACAAACAATGGAATTTTTTAAACGTGTATCAATATTTTGATAAATAAACATAATGGGATGTCTACACGTTTATAACTCGGTTTTTATTAGTCGACTGCATTGACATTTTATAGATACATTCTCGGACTCCTTACTTTTCATTATGCGTCGATTGATGGGCAAGTTGGGCCTTTAATCTTCACAGAGAAAACAATTCATTGGCAATCATATCTGGGCATGTTGGGACTTTGTATTGCCGCAGGTGCAAGATATTGGTTTACCAATAGATTGGAGCCACGCCGCACTGGTCTCTGGAGGTCCGCCATCTTCGGAATGCAGTGTTTAACTCCATTGCCATGGCCTCCCAATTCCCAGGACCTGACCCCGCCTGATTTCTTTCTGTAGGGTCGTATCAAGGGCATTGTCTACGGCCACTTTGTCGGACCAACGGACGATTTAAAGAGGATGATCACAGCAGCTATTTAAAGCTTCACATTGGAAATGCTAGAAAACACGTGGAAAGCAATATCTTCCAGATATGAACTTGGTGTTACGAGCAATGGTGCTAATATTGAAGTCTAATCTGAGAAAAGTAATGAGTCTGAGAATACAATCTGTAAAATGTAACGCAATCGAGCAATAAGAAGCGGAGTCATACAATTGTAGACATTTGTTTATACACTAAAGGGGCAATTTCTTGCCATATGATTAAAAATTAACAATTCAAATTAACATTATTCTTTTTAAAAATTTTTTTGTTATCTTTCTAAATTATATTGGCTGTGATAACATTTATCATGTAAATATGATTTTAAAGTGCTTTGTAAGGTAAGTACAAGGAACGTTCAATGGAAAATCTTGTTACAGAATTTTTATTGCAATCACCAGTATAGGTACATTAACACTGTTCAACATATTTCCCATCTAGTTTAATCCACTTACGCCAATGCTTGACAAGCGCGTAGATGCCGCGGGAAAAGAATTCTTTCGGACAGGTACGCAGCACCATCAACCGCACACTCTTTTCGGAATTTCACCATGTCATGAACGATGTGATGGGCTGATCTATATTAAAGTTTAGTACTGACACCACCTCCTTTACTATGATGCACCGCTTTTCCCGTATTCTTCACGGCCGTAATGTTGTCTTCCGTAACTGCTGGAGCCGGCGAAGAGAATTATCCACACAACTGATGCCGTTCTTGAACTTTTCAGTCCATTCATACGTCTGGTCACTGTAATGAATTCTCAACCGACGAAGAATCGCTACAGGTTTTATGCGTTCGTTCAACAAAAGTATCACAACACTTCGATGAACAATAGTGTAAGGGCGCTACCATCTTGTCAAACTGTTTCTTAGGTTATACGTGCCGCAGTAGTGCCAACGCCTTCTATTGATATCTCAAGGTCACCGCTTGCACATACACGCACGCGCTTAAAACCCAAGTGGCTCCCCAGCATAAGCGGACCAGAAAATCGTAATCGATAAACAGTTGCGAACATCGCCAAGCGACAAACGTTAATCCATTGCGGAATAACTATGTTTAGATGTTTAGATGTTCAGATGTTGAGAGCTGTTCTGTACGCAGGTCAGCCACATTGCAGGCGGTGCATCCTGCTTTTAGTCCCTCATATCTTTGCAGGGGTTGAGTTTCCCTAAAAACACTATAGAGAGAAGATGCTTATGGTTGCACCCTCTATCACCTCGCAAAGTTTGTACCAGGAATTTTGAGACACCCTGTATAATCAATATTTCTAAAAAAAAAATAACCAATAGTAAAGAAAGTCAAAGGACAGTTTAAAACAATCGTTATCGGTATAATAATATCATTTGGCTGTTTGCTGTTTCGGAGGGATTAACTGCACAAAAATGGTCACATACGTACATCCGTACATACGGAAATTTTATTTTCAAAATTTCAACATCTCTTTTCGAATCATGAGTTCTGATAATGTCCGGACTCCAGTTTTTATAATACCAGTCAAGGAGAACAATCTTTCTGAAGACACTCTACTGGCCGGTACTGACAAATATTTTTCCACTGAAATGCGGATTTTAATCTTTTCCACACATATAAAGGTTTTGATTGGATTGGATTGAATGAATTATGTTTGCTAATGAACTCATGAGCTAGATCATATCCATTAATATTGTTTTCTTGCATCTGACATGATTTTAACGCTTTGTGATGACCCCATAAGTCTTCATCGGATGAAGATACACAACTTGATTCAAAATAATTTCCAATATATGATTTAGAAACTTCCAGGTAAGTCATTGGTGTTAAATATATTGAGAAGAAATAAGTAATTACATTTTTAACACACTTATAGTCTAGAGAATCCCTCAATTCAAAATCATTTCAACAATAGATGAATGAAATGAATATTTCATCTATCAGTATTATAATCAGATTCAATAGGAATCATAACTTTTTCATCTTATTGATGATAATAGGAAAGAAAATTCCACGGCCTGGAATTACATCTGTAATAATTTAACATGTCAGGTATGGCGTATGTAGTATCTCGTGTTACTTTTTTCATCTTTCTATGTAGTAACACTTTTCACATCTTTTCTTGGTATCATTCGATGCTATATTTATTTTATTCGAATAGTAATTAACGTTTGCTTATCTTATTTGGTCATTGTTTTTTATATTCATTATAATTTATTTCTCTTATTAATTGCCCAGTGAAGTATTATTCCTAGGTTTTATAAAATTAATGTATTTGAACATTCAATAATTTTGTTTCACCCGGGCAGTTACAATAAAATTTATTTATTTAATTTTATTTTTCTTTTCTCGTTTCTTTGGAAGGAAACCAGCAGCCAATCGGGTAAAGCTAACAAAAATTATCGTTAATTGCTACATTAGAGAAACTAGATATCTATAGAAAATCGGAATAAAACACGAAAAAACGTCTAAATCAGTGTTTCCCAGACTGTGTGCCGCAAGAGATTTGGTAGACACTAGCCTAATAAGACAATATTATTATTATTATTAGGCTATGGTAGTGTCCCGCGAGATTTTTTGAAAATTTACAATTGCTTCAATGAACTAAAAAATATTAAATTTCCACCCTAAACTAATAAAATAATTCTTCACAAAAAATAAGATTATTTCAGATTATTTTTAGAGCTTTTTACTCTTTGCTGCAAGACAAAAAAGTTTGGGAAACTCTGATCTAAATCGTAAAAAAATAAAAAATCCAACAGTGATAGAATTTATCCTGGTGGCAACACTGCATAACACGCAGGATGTGATTATCGCTTGCATTGCACCAGTCCACTAATGGTGGGGAGCCACTTGGGTTTTACGCGCGTGTCACATACACGTATACAGTATACGAAATTTTTAATGTAACTCTTCCGGTTTTCCATTGAACGTACAGAGTATTCCACAAGGACTCCCTGATTTTAAGAGTAAATATCTCGGAAACGGAGATCGATAGAAGAATGAAACAAGTGGCATGTTTATTTCGAAAGCCGTAAAATTCTGATACGGAAGTTTCAAAATTAGTTACAAATGTTGCCGACAGGTGGCGCTGTACGTAGCGTACAGAAATTTCGCTCTATCTCTGTGCTGCGAAAAGTGCACATTTTGAATCGATTGTAATGCTGCTTGCAAAGGACAGTTTATAGACTGTTTCTGGGATTAAAAAGTTAATGTAGACGAATATTGTATAAAAGTAATACCTATTAGCTCATAAAACCTTTGTAAACAACATTAGACGTGTGTAATTAAGGTCTTCACGTGTGTACCTTCTTTAATACTTTTTAAAACTACTTGATGAAAACATATAATGAATTCTGCTTCAACTTGAACCATTTCCACATGTGAATATTATTTTATTGTTTAAACTTATTATATTCACAACATTGTTTTAAAAGTGACAGTTTGCTTATCCAAGACTGATAGAACCATCTAACAAAAAATTAAATATTCCTGAAAATATATATGAAGTGAAGAAAGCTATAGCACAAAGTTGAACATTTATTCACCATTTTCTCAATCTGCTTTAGTAGTCTCAAGTAATTTTTTAAATTATTTTCCAAAAATCATGGACGAGGAAAAGCATTATCTGAATTTGAAAAAGTAAGCAAAACTTTTCCCTTCGAGATATTGCAATAGGTCCCGTTATGTTGTCCAATTTTCTGAAAATCTAATGGAAATGCAAAAGACTGGTAGATGGCATACCCTGACTATCCGCCAGAAAAGACTATAAAGAAAACAGCTTCATAATCCAACATAAATACTTCCAAATCAACATTTTATCGAGCAGTAATAGGATGTGGCTACATTAAAAACTGTAAACGCAAAAACAATATCCCCTATAAAAAAGCATCATAAGGACAAGAGAGTGGAATGGGCCGACTATCAAATCTCGTGGAAGGATGAATTCAACAGGTTAATACGGACTGACGAAAAGAATTTTAACCTTGATGGGCCAGGTGGGTGGAGTCATTATTGGCATGATTTAAGGAAAGAATGGCTGTTTTCTAAACGGCAGTAAGGAGATGGGTATGTAATGGTGTAGGCAGGTTTTATAGGAGGAGGAAAGACCCCAGTTTCAGGAAGGATGACGGCTGTTGAATATCAGCGAATGCTTGAAGAATATTTTCCGCTATTCTCAGATAAATTAGGTCAACTGTTTTTCTTATTGCAGCAAGATAATGCACCTGTCCACAATGCAACACCCACTTGGAAATGGGCTTTGAATAATGGAATCGACGTTATTGACTGGTCTTCGTGCTCTCCGGACGTCAACCTTATGGAGAATTTGTGGGTACGATCTAAAACAAGCAATAAAGATATCATGGGACAAAATCAAGATGTTCAGTTTACAAATATTGATTAAACCGATGCAAGGTAGATATATGAAAGTGTTGCATAATAACGGTACTTTTATTGGTTACTAAATTTGTATATTTTGTATAGAATTCCTAGTGGTTCTATCATTCTGGGACCAGCAAAATGGCATTTTTAATAAAATTTGTGTGTGAGTACACAAAAAGGGACCTTAGGCCCGTAGTCAGGGGGAGGTCGAGGAGGGTGGACGACCAACCCATTATGGAAAAAGGTCCGCCTTCCAAATATAGAAAAAGGTCCGACTCATTGGAATTTTTGAAAAAAGGTCCGGAATTTTTGAAAATCGACCACCCCAAGATAACGTCCTGGCTACGGCCCTGGACCTGAAGAGATTGGAAGTGGTTTCTTTGTGTTTTTGTTGATTTACAATCGTTGAACTTTCAATTTTTATTTTAGTCTAAATAGAATATTATTATAGTGAACAATTTTTTTATATTAATTATTTTTCTCACGCATCTCGGTTTGAATTGACTCTTATACAACGCACACGTTGAAGTAATTCTTTCGTTTGCATGAACATATGATATGCTCTTGTTGTTTACATCGCTCACAGCTATAAATAGCGTCACTGACAGAGCTGCGTACCAGTTCTTACACGTCTTCTAACTTCAAACGCGTTTTTCTCGGAATCTATTATTTTCTCTTCAGTTCCCTTTTCGCGTGACCACTCACATATTGAATATAACAAGAAATTTAAGCACATGTGAATACACTTCCATCAAACCCACAATAGAACAACACTTTCGAGCACGATAGCATTCCATTAAGCAGCTTGTTTTTAATACTGATTTTGCCTTCTTTAAACTTTTTCATCCATCTTACTCTTATCAATTGTAACCTCACCATAAACACGTTTGCATGTGTGGATTGATATACAACTCCTTGAAGCAATTCATGGACACAATATTAATGGGTATATGATACCTTATTCGACCACCAAGTTTCTAACTTCATTGCAGCTTTTTTTTTGGGGGGGGGGGGGGGAGGTCATGACTATTCATGTTTACAGAATGCTTGTTCACGAATCACCAGTATTTGCATAAACAAAGTCTCTCATGTTATTTCCATTGTCACTCCAGATAATGCTTGAACGCACACGGGTAGAATCGATATCGATTACACGTTGTTCGAACAACAATCGGAATACTATGTAAAAAAGAATAAAAAAATAAAAATAGAAACACACATCTCCTTAACTGTAGACAATTCTACAATAACATTATTTTATTTATTATATCAAAGAGAATGAAATTAGAAGCTCAATTACATAGCGATTACATTTCTGTTTAGATAATCGTTGGTAGAGATACGGTAAATTTAGCTATCTGGTCGAAAAAAAGGTAAATTTTTCTTAAAATCCTGAATTTTCTAAAGAATCTTAAGTTCAATTTCTGAAAATGGCCTTAAGCTATTCGATTAAGCTGAACTGGTTAAACAAATTCTGTCTATGTATTTTCGCATTTTACTTTAGTTGATTATCAAAAGTAAAACGTATCTTTCTTAATAGAGATTAAATTCATGTAAAAATAACGTTTATTTTTATAAGAAAAAATGGCTATTACAAAGCTTTTATGAAAGAATTCGTATATTCCATTTTTAATAAGAAGCTTTATTTTTATAGGGAAGAATGCACTAGACCTTTCCTAATTTAAAACAACAATAAAAAGTCTTACATAAAATTATAAAATATTGGAAGAGAGTTGGCTTGACGAAGAAGAACGACAACGTTCTTTTCACAAAGTAAAAGGATTAATGCCTAGTTTTAAAGATTGCGACGTCGCATTAATAAAGGAAATCAATGCGTTAAAGATAAGAAGCAAAGAAAATGACGCGGCGCCGAAATAAGAAAAGAAAACTCGTCATTCATCAAAACGCCACCAACACTCTGAGTTGGGGGAAGGGAGAAAAAAAGTTGTGGAATGATGAAAAAATACATTTAAATTCTAGACGGAAATCCAACGAACGGCCATGTTGGTTTCTTTTTTATTTTAGTTTAATATTTTTTCCTTTTATTTTTTGATTGATGCGTTTCAGCGATGCCGTGCAATTTCACCGGTGCTCGAACCTTTCCTCCACTGGTCATTTTTAAAAATACAGCTTTCTACGAACAGTTTCTCCAATTTTCAAGAATCTTTGCCCTGGTTAAATGAATTCTTGGGTGAAAACCTTCAATTTACAGGTATTCAGGCCATTTGATCATTTTTCCAAATTGGATCAAGAAATTTTAGACATTAAGATATTTGACATTGGGACTCTCACTGATCTCACTTATGTAAAGGATGGTTGAAGACTTGCTGAAATTTCCCAAACTTTTCCAAATGTGTATCGTTTTATTTTAGAAAAATAATGTTCAAACTGCATAGGCAGTTTTATTGAATAATTTGTATTTATTATAACCCATTTCTTCCACGCTAGATAAGATTTTCGTAATCAAATGAAATAAAAAATTACCTAATAGTTTTCTTTTACATTGAATTATATCTCTAATTCAATTCAACAAATATTTGTCTTCACCTGAAACCTGGTAGGTTCATATTTTTAAATATAGGTTTGTATTCGATTAAAAAATTAAACCGAAGTTATGCAAGATTAATTGAAGGTACATTACAAAACACAAGAATCTGCTTGAGATATTCGATCGAGTTCGCTGCACCATTTTATGGTGGTGAAGGAAAAATAAAATATGATGACATGGCTAGGCGTTTTCTATCGTTCCGAAGAAGTTTTTGTATTAGATTAGTTGATATTCTCCCGAGGATGCGACGTCGTGAAGCACATAAGCGATTAGAGAGAAGAAGGTCGTGAAAGTGCGTAGCCTCGGAATAGCTGTGTGAGCAATGGCTTCAGAGGGGCGCCATAAAGTACTGTGCAGTGCTGCTTGTCACAATGTGGGACACCAAAATATGCGTCACGACGAACCACACAATTCAGGAAGATCACTTTCTTCAAAGAATGGCATTATACGTAGTCAACCATACTGTATTTGATTTCGAGATTGCAGTTACTGATATATCCATCCTTTTATATATCGATGCGTTTGTGATGGATTTCTCTTTCTCGCGATCAAGAAATGAGCGGAATAACGTTCTTATTTCTTTGAATCACTTTCCACAAAATAAAGTCACCGTTGAATTCTTTTCCTGATGCCATGATATGTCATTAATAGAAAAACTATACATAGCATTTAATTCCAAGATTCCTAGCATCAGTTCAAAGATTGTTGCTTCTTCAGATAACACTGGCCAACAAAATTTAAGATTTTTCTTGTAACAAAACGAAAATGGGTGATTTTTGGTAGTATTTTTTCTGCTGATTACGAATATAATTTTTAAATTTCTCTAGCACGCACAGCTTTCTTGTTTTACAATGAAACATTTTAAAATCATTGAGTGTTTGGGGCCTGGTAAATTATCTTGCAGCCCCAAAATATGGATACTTTAACAATGTAGCCGCTTCTCTTCACTCCCATTACTTTAACATGTGCATAACTTGGAAACTTCACGTGATAGAAAAATCTAAAAGCAGATTCGGATTCTACCTACAAGTTACTACTAAGAACACTTTGTGTGGTCTTAGTTACAAAATGTGTGCTGACTAGTGTAACGAGATGAAGTATGAACAGATCCTTATCAGTGACTGTGATCACTCTAGAAAATATTTTATCTACTAATATTCAGCAAACTGATATAATTACATCTTTAGCAGCATTTTCGGTGATACTACTCTGTTTGTTAAAACTAAGAAAATTAAGAAAAAAAAACAGTTTAAATTTCAGAAAACCTAAAAAATGTTTATCAGCCTTGCCTTACAAATGCTAAAATATGAAGTGGAGTCAAATTTTTATTTTCATTACTGTCAAGCTCATATATGAAATTGTCTTCAACTCTGCGCAAATTGCGGGATCCACTCCTTGAGCTTAAGAGACATCATCCAAGATTCATCTTTATACCCCACAGAAAAGGAAAGAAAACAGCAAGGAAATTTCTTGCTAGAATCTACCACAAATTTATGTGATAACAAATGAAAAATTATTAAGAAAATTTGACTTTTATTTAGAAAAATATTTATTACCTGAAGGACCAATCATAAAACCGACGTGGTAATACACTGACATATATCGGTGTAACGTGTAAAAACAGAGTAAAATGTTTACGCAGTGGAAAATATGAATGAAGCACGTTATCAGGGTAAGGTTGAAAAAAATAAAGTTTAATATAGATCAATTCTATAATAACAAAGTAAAAATAACAATGAATATATATCTTGGTAAATATAAATAAAGAGCTAAATTTCTAGCTCAATAAAATTGAACGAATGTTAAACCAAAACGTATAACTTGAAATCGTAATATACGATAAGACTGCCACTCAAACCAAAACTTTAGCACAAGAGTTACAAATTTGGTAAATTACTTTTCAGCAAATACAATTGAATTTTCTATCTCAAAATTAAAGTAGTAATCACATAGTATAACCCTTACAAAGAAACAGGCCGAGCTAAGCGGCTAAATCAAGATATACGTAAAATTTAAATGATCTGAAAATTCTGACAAGCAAACTTAATCAAATAATTGACCGTAGTCAAAAAGAGAATACCAATTACAAATATAAATCTCTAAGGCAAATATTACGACTAGTACATAGCTAAACCTAGTCAAAATGTCTTAAATTACTTAATCCAACAAATAATTAAGTAAGTTAATAATAAAATGGCAATATGCTTAAAGATTAATACAATTCATCAACGGCACCTGATATGGCCTCTCAATTACAATTACGCCTAATTACGGGCGCTAAATATTATCACTTCCGAAAAGCTTAAGTAACACGGAAAGTGAAACATGAGTACAAATTATTTATTAAAGTCCAAGTCCGGAAATTTAAGTTAGTCCAAGTCCATACAAATTAACTGAGTCTATCTCGGTAGAAGTTCAAACAAACGAATTCAGACAGTTTGCATGGAGCAAAATGAGAAAGTTCGCACAGATAAAGTCCAAGTCAAACACACAGAATTCTTTCGAGTTACATACTATAAAAACTAAATACACTTAGTTCACTACTCACATAGAGTATTCATACAACAACTTTTACACTACAGAAGAATAACCCTTACTCATTTACAAACAAGCAGCCGAACGAATGTTCGCCCGTAGGGCTGGTCACTAGAAGTGGGAGGAAATAAAAACACAGGCCTGGGTTAAATTATTAACATAAATGACCTCACACTTATTAACCTTTTCCTCCAACAATAAGTCACAATAAAGGATGATAAATTAATACATGGTTTTCCCTGTTAACAAATGGAAAAGAACTTCGACGACTCGTCTCAACTTAATTATGATAAATACGTGAACCCGTACTGGGTCGAGAGATAGGCGTTCAGCCCAGCAGGAAAGAAACCTTTAACTGTTGAACGCCCGTCGCACTCCCTTCTATGCAGCTCAATTAGCACAGCTGACCACGCACACGGGTTAGGGCACGTTAAAGAAAAGGAACTTACGGTTGCCGTTGTTGAGACCGAGAGCGTACGATACAGCGTCAATCTCCCGGTTTCTATCCGTAAGTTCGAGCACGTTGATTCGTTCTCGTTACCGGAGTCGTACGCCAGTGGAAACGCCGCCTGCGGTGCTTCTCTGCCGAACACGCCTTGCTTCAGCAAAGGATGCGGACGACTCGCCACGTCGTCGCTTCTCTCCGGCTGAGGGTCCAGGGGCTTCCGACCATCACAGGCGACTGCGTAGAGCTCTCTCTTTTCCGGTGTCGAGCCAAGATCCGTCCGATGTTTCCCTGCTGACGTTCGGGTCGCTCTCCCCTTTACCCTTGAAACCTCCCGCCAAGAAAGCTTCGGTTTGACGTCACGGAGCCTCGTCTGGTCTCCATTGGCTCTTCCGTGGTGGCTGGTATGACGACACTGTCTGCCCCGCTCCTCCCCCGCCTTCGAACGGGTGAATATGCGTGAGCGGTAATGACAGCCAGTGTCGCCGGAAATCACGTGTGGAATCGATTTCCGTGACAATCGGACATCATCCACACACCTATAAACAGAAGAAAAATTAATGGTATCAATTAAGGATTAGGCATAGTGCATTTGACCTCAAATATGCATGTACTTTTAATAATTCTAGTTACAGACATAATTAATGTCTTGTATTGTATCTTCAACTTTACTAAATATCATACGAGCCTTAAGTTCCTTCACTAGATGCAAGGCAAGCAGACTTACAGCCTGTGAAATTTATGTTTTGAGGATTATAGGTATTCTTGGAAGAAATGGACACATTCGAATAATTGCCTTTGGTAATCATTCCATTTTATATTGGTTTGTCCTAACTAATTCATTACCTCTCTTTTGGAATTCAGTGACGTTCATCCATGCTATCACCTTCCCCAGCATTGAGCTTTTAGTCAGGTCGTCGACAAATGCCCTCAATTTCAACCAAAGACCACTGCGACGATGTCGGGTCTATCCATCAAAGTTTCGTACGGAGCCTGGTGTTCTCTGTTATTTCAGTCCAATCTGGATTATATGTAAATGTGATGAAGAGATCTGTTTTCCCAAACTTGACCATCTTGGCCGTTGCATCCTGGTAGTTTTGCTGCAATGCGCGTTTGCTTCCGGTAAATGACTTAGGTAGAACACAGATCTTTCCTGCTTTCATATTAAAATTATCAGCCTGATTGTGAACGAAATCCATTAAACCAAATGGTAAGCCTCCACTCTTAAAGTCTTCTGATTTTCTTTCACATAATGTAGCCGTCTCCTTCAACTTTTAAAAAGCGCCCACAATATACAGCTGAATAAGTTTCCCCGCGTGCAACACCGGATTAACAGTCCTGGCCTTTCATATACAGTAGTTTGTAGAAGTAGAAGGCTAACATGCTAATTTTCGTCCCTTCAGTGGTCCTGAATTTCATCTTCCAGCCTTCTTCTCCATGAAAATACAGCAACGGGCAAGTCATTGGATCACAGTTCGGACTCAAAATCGAGTCAGTTGTTCCCCGTGCTTGGAGAGATGCATAAATATCGCTCAAATGGTGGTTGGTTCTCCATCGTCGGCTCCAAACACTGCTGCTACCTCATTGACAGTTGGCAAATTGTATCTTCTGGGATCGTGCTGTATTATCCACATTTGAACGTTTCCTGGAGCGGCGATAGATATCCTTCATCATCTTGTACGCATGTGCAAAAGTGTTGATGTTTCTAATGTTCCTGTGAAATTTATGCTTTGAGAATGAGAACCGCATACTTTGAAAGTGCGAAGACAACAAAAACTCATGCACCGGTATATCGGCTTCTGTCGATTATAGTCTAAAAAGAATTGATATAACCACAAACGCATTGATAATGTTACCATTACATTAGGCTCGCTTTTCTCTTACTCACAGAACAAAAATGCTGTGTAGTGTATTCTACATTTGAGCATCATATCATTTACCTTAGAAATGTACGTCAATGTTAACTTACAAATAAATGCATGCTAATTATCTTACAAGATTTCACGGAATACACAGTTATAAATATAACTATTACGATCATTAGAGAATATTTTTCCTTGCTTGGAACACGATCTGAACTGAAATCTTAAAGTCTGCTATGTTTAACCACGACCTACTGGATACTAACGACCTGTTTATTTAGCAGATTTCCATTGTTTTTTCAGGCAGACAAAAATGTTTAAAATTTCCCGTATATTATCACCCTCTATCGGGAGATTTCAATCTTTTTTTTTTATAAATATTCTTTTAGAAAAATTGTTCTCATTTTTTTATAAAAATTATTAAATTAAATTTTTTTATAATACTACAAATTTTATAACAATATTCAATATAATATGACATTTCTAATCATAGCCTACAATTCTCTATCATTGTAGGCTATGTTTCTAATTTTACAAATACACTGAAGAGCCAAAACATGACCATCACCACATTGGTGAATGAACTTGTCTGGATCACGTGGAGGGCACGTAATTAAGTGGGAATGGTATTTAACTGTTGCTGGAGAAGGTAAGTAATCAGTCTTGCACTTAACTTTGCGAGTGATGGGAAAGGCTGCTGATCTAAGCGAATTTGATAAAGGGAAGATTGTAATGGCCCGAAGACTCGGAACGAGTATCTCCAAAACTGCACGACTGGTAGGTTGTTCACGATCTGCCGTTGTTAGTATTTATGCAAAGTGGATAAATGACGGTGAAACCAGCAGTTGACGCGGAGGTGTTGGACGCCCACGCATCATCAAAAGAAAAGGACGTCGGAAATTGTCCCGCTTGGTAAAGCAAGATCGGCGCCAGGCAATGGCTTAGCTGACAACCCAATACAATGCAGGTCCAAGTGCAAGTGTTTCGGAACACACAGTTCAACGTACACTGTTGGATATGGGTCTGCGCAGCAGATGACGCACTCGTGTGCCTCTGTTGACCAAGTGTCATTGTCAACTACGCTACAGTGGGCCCAGGAACATCGAGAGTGGACCATGGATAAGTGGAAGAGAGTTGCCTGGTCGGATGAATCACAATTTCTTATTCATCACGTCCATGGTCGTGTCAGGGTACACCAACTTCCAGGCGAACAGTTGCTCCCCCCCCCTGTACAGCAGGCCATACACAGGCTGTAGTGGCGGTATTATGCTTTGGGGGACGTTCTCACGGGCAGTTCTGGGACCCGTAGTTGTAGTAGAACGGACCATGAAAGCTATGGACTATCTGAACAACATTGCGGATTGCACCCTTACATGGCGTCTGTCTTCCCAACTGGAAATGGAATCTTCATCTTCCAGCAAGACAACGCCCCATGTCACAAGGTTCGAATTGTGTTGGAGTGTTTCGAGGAGTATAAGGATGAATCCCAATTAATATCCTGGCCACTTAACTCTCCGGATCTTAATCCGATAGAGCACAGTTGGGATGTCATGCAACGGCAGCTCAGAGCTCAAACATCACCATGTCGGAATATCTTGACTTTGCGTGACCGCTGCTTAGACATTTGGTACAACCTGTCCCCATTCATCTACCAAGAACTTGCGGCATCCATGCCAAGGCGAGTTGCAGCTGTTTTGCAGGCCAAAGTTTGCGCAACGCGTTATTGAGTAGGTGGTCATAATGTTTTGGGTCTTCAGTGTACATCATTGTATTAATTTTCTTTTTTTTTATTTTTCGTTTAAATTTTGAGAATTAATATTTTTGATCAGAAATTATATAATTCATTCCAAATTGTTGTTTCAGGTAGAAAAAAAGTTTGAAATCTCCCGATAGAGGGTGATCATACACAGGGAATATTAAACATTTTTGTCTGCCTTAAACAACAATTGAAATCAGCTAAATGAAAAGATCGTTAGTATCCAATCAACACTACCTAAAGATAAGGCCTTAGCCAATACCACCTCTACTCAAAGCCTGAGCGCGAAAATTTCATACATTGTTACATCATCATACCTAGTCATAATTTAGGGCTTAGTATTGGTAGAAATGCGATTAAAGATGACTACGAGGCCGACGAGAGAGAGGCCAGGGCACTCAAAAGTCACATGATCATCGGGGTCCGGGCAACAATCCATCCATCATTGTTTTCAACAAGCCAAAAAATATTGATTGTTAAAATCCAAGATGGAGACAATGAAGGATGAATTGTTGGCCGGACCCCGATGATCATATGACTTTTAAGTGCCCTGGCTTGTCTCTCGTCGGCCTCGAGATGACTACCTATGACGTTTCCGCGCTCAGACTTTCTCTTTAGGTGGTGTTGCCTGAGCGCGAAAACGTCATACATTGTTACATCATCATGCGAAGACATAATTTAGGGGTTATCATTGGTAGAAATGCGATTAAACATGTCTTCGGATGATGTTGTTACAATGTATGACGTTTTTGCGCTCAGGCCTTATCTTTAGGAGGCGTTGGTATTAACAACACCACCTAGACAAAAGGCCTGCGCACAGAAACGTCATACATTGTTACATCACACTAAAGCGGCTATTATTAATCGTATTCCCTCCAATAATAAGCCCTAAATTTGGCCGTTTGATGATGATGTAACAATGTATGACATTTCTGTGCGCAGGCCTTCTGTCCAGGGGCGAGTTTTTGGACATTTGATCGCGATGTAATTAACAGCGAAGTGACGTCAACTTCATTGTTAAAGGATAATTTAACAATGTCAATTGCTTTTATATGACGCAATTTTGACGTATGAGCGTTGCTTATTAAACCGCATCTCAAGTCCAAAAACTCGGCCCAGGAGGTTTTGGTACTATACTCTGTCCAATGAAAGTTGGAGTGGGCGTGTCCAGTTAAACTTCCTATTTCAATTGTTAGACATTGTTGCCAAAGTAGAATCAACAATGTCTAACAATTGAAATAAGAAGTTTAACTGGACACGCCCACTCCAACTTTCGTTGGATAGAGTATAAGGCCTTATCTTTAGGTGGTGTTGATCCAATAGGTCGTGGTTTAACCATGGCATGCAAACAAAGCAGAGTGAACAATTGTCAGCTCCGCTTCCACAGTGGCAGACTCAGAGACAAATGAAAGGAATTTCTTTCATTTGTCTCTGGGCAGACGAGGGATGTTAACAAAGCAGAGTGAACAATTGTCGTCAGTTCCGCCTCGTGTACCACATCAGATTTTAGAAAAAGAAAGATTGCTTTAGCAGCAAATATTTGTCAATTTTACTAAAAGTTCATTTAAATTGCAATAATAATATATTTTTCTCAATTTCAGAGATACGCATCAGCTCAAATAAAAATTGTCAACGGGACAACAATGTTAGATGAAATGATAGCGGACATAGAATCGATGCTCAAATGGAAGATGCAAGCTGTACAGGTAATTTTTTTTTAATTTATTGGGATACAGTAAGTCCATCCAGGACCTGTATGGCCAGAGGCCGACGAGTATTGCTCCCTGGATGGACCTGGATTGACAATTGCTGTATGATGGTCGCAGTAGCCGGGAGAGTCGAAATTGTCTGTTATTGATGGTCGCCCATCCAGTAACTAGCCGTGCCTGATGTTGCTTAACTTCACAGTTGTGTTTAGTGAAAGGCCACGGTCTTCCTCACTTTAATTAATTAAGAGAGTAAAAGTTAAATGATAATCTGAATAAAAAATCGCATTACAAATTTGTACAGATATGAAGGAGCAAAACTAAAGAGCAAATCTACGAAAAAAAAAATCGATTGTATTTTTTTTTTTCAGAATATAATTCTTTGATAACAATATGAAAATATCAATAGAAATTTTTTAATTTTTATTCATTATTTCCTTAGTATACAGTATCTTAATGATTGTTTTAATATAAAATATTGGATTGTTCAAAAAGTCATTTAGATTTTTCCTATAGACGATTGTACGTTAATGTACTAAACGCAGCTATAGAATCATGCGCCCATGCACATTTGACAGCTGGCACTTCTAGTTTCCATCAAGGAAAATGGTGCGCGGATCGATCAGCAATTATTCTTTCTATAATGTTGTGGAAATGCAATGTCAACACGATCATTTTCACCAAATTTTACTTGATTACTTCCGAAAAGGAAAGAACGTTGTGCAGGCTTGTGAACGCTATGTAAGGTGTATGGTGACAAAGCACTTAAAGAACGCCGTATATCAGTATTATTTTTTGTTTTTTTTCGTTTCCGTTTTAGAGATTACAGTTCTTAAGCTACATTCTCATAGCTTGCTAGGGCTTTAAAGCGAAGCTTGAGCTTTAAAGCAAATTCTACTCGGGAGAAAAATGCAGCTGTAGCTTGCAAGCTTTAAAGCAAAAACTAGCGTTGAAGGTATCCCATAGCTAAAGTGTCTCGCGAGAACCGCAGGCGGGAATTCTAAAACACATGGCACGAAAACGTTTGTTGTTACAGAGAAGAAGTTTCATTTTAAGAAGCTATTGATCGTAAAAGTATTTTGTAAAAAGGAAAACATATTTCAACTTTAGCAATACGTGATATTTACTTTTATTTTCGCTGACGCTACAATAAATGGAATAAATAAAATAACAGAAAACCAATTAAATTTAAATAAACAGAATTATTAATTAATCAAATAAACTCAAGTAATAAATAAAGTAAAATAATAATTAAATATATATATAATAAATTCAATAAAGAGTATAAATTAATTATTGAATATATTGTATAATAAATGAATAAAATTAAAATAAATATAAAATAACAAATTAAAAGTTATATAAAATAAGCTCAATCAAATGTAATAAAATAAATAAACAAATGAATAATAAATAAAAATAAATAAATAAATAAAAGAAATAAATAATTAATAAAAAAATTTAAACCTTGGTATAATACTCAAAGAAGAAATAATAATAAACTGAAGATATTCTTCAAACTAAGCATGAATACAAAGGAGACAAGTGAAGAAAAATTTTTTTTTTTCAAAAAACAACGCTTATATCAAAATTAGGTACACATAGCGCCATCTCTTGAGCAAACAAACAAAATAAACCAATTCTATTTCACATTAATCCCCCCCCCCCTTGGGATTTTTTGAAAATTTTTTTAGGATTCATGCATTGTCACCGATTTTATATATGTGTACAAAATTTCAGCACGATTGGTCTAGTGGAAGGGGTTGAAATATTGATCACAAGATTTCATCCACCAAACATGACCCAATTGGCTAAAGTTATACAAGCGTTGTAAAAACAGGGAAACAAATACAATTCGAGGAATTCTTCCTTCACTTTTCTCCTATGCATTCACACTCTCCTCGCGACCCTATGCACGCACCCATTGCAGTCATGAGAGAAAGGCGTGTACTGCTCATGTGCCTCGGTCATTTCCAAGCTGCTAGTAGCTTTAAAATCAAACTGACCTAGATATCCGCTTGAAGCGAAAAGCAGCTTGAAATTCCTCGCATATCAGCTTGGTGTTTAGGATAGCTTGAGCTTGAAAAATCACACGCAAAACGCTCAAAGCTTCAAGCTTCACGCTCAAAGTTTGATGTAGTAAGGTCTGGCGAATACAATTTATTTATTTATTTATTTATTTATTTATTTATTTATTTATAAATTTGCATCCCAAAACGGTTATGTCAGAAAGGTAAGCGTATATCTTTTTGTTTAAGTACAAGAAATAACTTGGTCGAACAATTTATACACGTGTTCGTTATGATTAAAACAGTGTTTTAAAGTACAATTGATTATCTCATTTCTAACACTAAAAGTTAAGGCATTCCAAATCGAAATAACATTATACGGGAAAAGCGATGCCAGAAATTTGGATTGGCGTTGCAAGTTTGTATCTCTGTGTTTCGCGAGTATTAATAGAATCCATCACCTAAAATCTCGCAAAGTGTATGGGATGATCAGTGCATGGTAAATTCTTGAAGTCTAGCGCAAATTATAATATTATGGAAAGTAGGAATATCATATATTCAGGTCCTTGCAAAACTCCTCGAGTGGAAATAGTTCGTTTAAGATGACGCTTTCAAAAGACACGTTTTCTGTTCATCGTTAATACAGAAAGAAGTTTATCGAGAATGGAATCATGAAACTTCTCGTAAGATGGCAGAAGATAATCGAACAAAAAGTAATATCATTTATTAATGTGTATTTTTTGAATAAAATAATCGGTCTTGAAAATCATTAGGAAAAAGTGCAATGAATATTGAACAACCTAATATTTTAATATATTTTCATGAAAGTTTGAGAATCATAGATTGTAGGAAAGTCTCTATTTGTATAGGTTTCCTTGACAAATCATATTTATGTGTATCTCTGCTTATCGTGCTAGATTGTATTGACAGTTTCGTACGAAAGTTCTGTCCGTTTTTATCATGTATTATCAATTCAAAAAATTTGAGAGAACTTTCGTTTCAAACTAATATTGATTGAATTGATTTTTATCTGTTGTTAGAGTGAATGTGAATTAAATTTGCATGCGTAAATTTTTTAAAAAGCGAATTATTTCTAAAAAAGCAATTCTAGAATTTTTCCCTATGAACAATAGTCCTTTATAACAGGAAAGTGTGGAATCAACTATAGTTCGAGAAATGATAGATGAACAAGGTAATGTTGTAAGAAGGGTACACAGCCATAATAAAGGGAACTGTTAACATGAATCCAGGTTGAAACGAAATTAACGATAAAGGTCAGCAGGTCAATGTTTACATCGAAATCAATAGCAGTTATAGACGCAGTATCTGATACACCCGATTAATCGTTACACTATTATCTCTCTGCAGTTTTCTCTAGCTATATTTGGAAATCACATGCTCACAGAGAAACACTTACAAGGGAACCATCCGAACCTATATCTCACAGTTTCAAGCTAAACTGAAATATTTTATTACCTAAAGCTACTGATTGCCCTGAGCAAATAAGAAATCGTGCTATTTATTTTTTTTTAATGCGCCACAAAATAAAACCGAATTCTTTATTTTCGCGCAAGCGTACACTGGGAGCGGTGGCAGTGCGCGCCTTCGAAAAGAAAACAATCATAGAGGGGAGGGTGAAATTGAATCGGTGAGAAGAACAGTACTAGTCCAAATTTCTCATTTCGAGATAATCAAGTTTGAAGTTTTGAATAGGTAGGCAACTGTTCTTCCACTCATTTAATTCTAAAATCTGCCTGGAAACAATGAAGGGAGGTTGGTTTAGTACTACTTATTCTCAATATTTAAATTCACACGTTTTGAATCAAGTTATGCAATAAAACAAAAATGGCGGAATTTGGACTTGTACTGTTCTTCTTCTCACGGATTCAATTGTTCACGGCGGCCAGTTACAGCCGTGACATTAAGCACAAAAGATTAATTTTGCTTTACAATTGTTCGTCTCGAAATAATTTATAAGTTGAGGTAAGAATCCAAGAATTTTTTTTTTATTTAAAATTATAAAGCGCCACGATACATACACCCTCACCAACTCACTACTCAGTATCCACCTTTTTACTTTCGATTTCACGGGCGCGGCCATCTTTAAGTTTCGAATGCGTCCGCCATTACAACATACCTCTGAGCGTAGCCGCGCATATGTTTACACATACGGTGGCTACGTTCTGAGCTCTCGGGTCTTCTAATTCCTCTCACCCACTCTTAAATTTTAGCATTACTGCCTATAATGTCGCATCGTTAATTAAAGATACCTAAAAATCGGATATTGCGTACAACATTCTTGCTCTAATTTTAATATTTGGCGGCAAGTGATGAACATGAGTTACATGTTTATGTCGAGCTGCGATTGCATTTTTTAGTCTATTTTCAATGCAGTATGACGGTAAAAAAAATTAGATAGCATTTGTAAAAATGTCTTTATTTGCTTACTTTAAAACCTGTTTATAATTTTATTTCAGATTATGAACATAAATTAATTCTTCACAAAGTGCGATGTGAAGTGGCCACCCTTTTCATATTTCAACATTTACAATTATTTTATTGAATCAAAAGTGTTTTACGGCCTCGGTGGCACAGGGGTTACGTGCTCGCCTCTGATGCTCGAGTACGCGGGTTCGATCCCGGCCAAGGACGACGAGGATTTTTCACGGGGAAATCCTGAGATCACGCACTTACTACCAACATATTGCTTCGACGCTCAATTACATTCTTCCTCTCTCCATTTTCTAAGGATTTTTTGAGCGTTTGAATAGACAACAATTGCACAGTACGAACCCATGCTGAATTAAATATCAAATTGTAAAGCCCAGGCACTGAGCTATGGCATGGTCTTCATTCATCCATGGCTGTGGGCATGTTATAATGGCGGACGCACAGTGAGATATCTGGCGGATTCAGATGAGAACATCAGACTTGCATCAGAATATTCTCGGTTGCCCCATTAGATCGACAGTCCTGCCCTCTATATTTCGTTTCAGTCGCAAAAACTTGACGTTAGCCCCGGAAAATTTACGAAGGTTACTGAAGCAAAAGTACGGGCTCTCTCGCCAAAGAGCTTACTAGTGACGCTAAAATTAATAAAATAAAAAAATAAATTTTAGGAAATAATTATTACAGATTTATTTTACTGGATGATAATTAGCTAATTTTAGTCATCTTTTTTAAAAAATAAAGGTTTGTTTAGAAACTTCAGAGTCCATTCAATTGTCGTCTGCTGCTTCTTCGTAGGGAATAGTTCCAGTGCTTTCAAGTGAAGTGTATTCGTGCGCATTGTTGAGTGGTGGAGGAAAGAAGTTCCGTCAAGCTCCAGCCAAGGTCTATAAAAGGTCTTTTATAGACCTTGGCTCCGGCAGGTGTATGTGCACACTACTTCACCTATGGGAATGATAATGGCTTCTTCGACTGCGAATGATAATGGGTTCTTTCGTTTTCGCAGTGTATTTTGAAGGAAACAATATAGTACGATTTGTTATTTTGCAGGCATCGATGTTTTATTGAGGTGAATAAAATTTTTTAATTTGGATTGAAACTCTGAGACATAGGTTCGGATGATTCCCTTGTTAGTTGGATGCCACTAGTTCGAGCTAAAATGCTTTCAATGTCAAACGGTTTTATATGAAGCTCCACGGTTTTCGGGACTAATTTTCAAAATTAAATTTCATTAAAATGTGACGCTATTAAAATGGATATTAATTTATAAAAAATGCATCTAATAATTAAATAATTGGAGACACACATTATTTCAATTTGCTTTTAATTATATTTGTTACCATAGACAATGCTGCCGCTCCTCACAACACTCTTGAAATCATAGAATTATATCCATACTAAATGATCCTTCACATCGTACCATTAATTTTATTTCATGTGATAATGCGTTATTACGAGTAAGAAACAGTATTTAATGATCAATGCAGAGTCATGATCGTTACCTCTCAGAATCGTGTTTACCCGAGCTCAATATCGAAGTTCTTGGTCTAAAAACTGCATTTAAGAGAATCCCGAGTTTGTTAGCTTATATTTCGTTCTCGAATTACATGTCTAGACAATCCAAAAACATGAGATCTTTCAAACACGTTTTCAAGATTTCTGTCAATCCACTGTGGCCCAGGTTATGTGCAATGATAATGGTCTACGTATTTTACCTATCGATTGCTATTAACAGAGATCAGCAGAAAAATCGTCTTCATTGAAAGTGCCCACAACAACAGGTGAACCGACAACGCTATAAAAATAAAAATAGTTATTATAGAATACGGTCGATTTTTTGCATTCTATCCATGAATCATTGGTTAAAGCTGCCTTGAATATATAGAGCAAATGAAAAGAAAAATCATTTCGTCCCTTTTCACCCTTTGAGTGACTCAGTTGCTGGCTGTCGATAAAATTTATGAACAGCAGTTGTTTTCTTGACAATGGACGTTTGAGCGATAAATTAATGGAATAATGGAAATGGCATCAAGAGTGGGTTGTTATCAACATGTTATGTCAATATTTCGTCACCTATGAACTGGAAAATATTGGTTTTCTGCCGTTAATTATTAGGAGAAAGGGCATTTTCCAGCACATGAGCTTAAAATAATTGGTGGAAGTAACGAAGCAATTTTAAGTGATTTATAATTTTTTTACATTCATAAGGTGACTGTTTATGCAAACTGAAATGTGAAATATGTAAAAATTTTGTAAAAGTTAAAAGCAAACAATACTCTCACATTAATTAAACTGTTGCAATTTCCTATTCCATTATATGGTTCTTTATTATGTGATTTTTCTCTTTGACAAACTCATGATGTCGCTTGGCTATTGGAAAAACTAATCAACAACAAAGTCTGCAGGAATATTAATCGAGATCATTTAATTAATTAAAAGCAATTTGTTATTTTGCAGAGAATAACAGACACAGCTCAACAAGCGAAGATGGGCCACGAATTTGAACCGAATATTAAGGTAATGGATTTTATTATTCACTGACAGGCTAGTTACTTTATTTTGTTATTGTTCTTGTTATAAATCTTGTTCTTGTTCGATTGGCTTTAGCCTCAAGCAAAAAACTTGCAGTATAATTAAAGTTCTAGTTTTATTTTAATTTCATGAGAAAAACTAATTATCATATGAGGATTTTTAAAAAGTTGAATTTGGAAAAAAAATTTCTTAACTTTATACAATCCCGAAAGAATTAAGGAGCTCAACATTCCTACCCAATACCATCGTTACACAGATTTTGGGAATACCTCAATGTTTTAATGTAACATAGTTCGGAGTATACAATTTGCAATGGATATGAGTATAACTATTTTCGCCCTTTTGAAGAGAGTTAGGCGTCTAATTGTACATTTCCACCCAAATAAGAATGGAAATACAGCATAATGCAATTCCAAATTGATAACTGCAAGAAATGAGAAGGACTCTTGTGCTGCTTCACGAAAGTCACGCACAGCGTTATGTTGCATAACATGTCGGTGTCTTACAGTCTGTGATCTGCGCGTTAACAGACGTCTTGGGGAAAGTAGGCCTAGGGCCATCGTCGCTAGAGATGATCGTTTTCTGCTTGAACTCGCAAGAGCCACTACCAGGGCCTTGTAAAATGACCCTTATCGAAGTACGGGAAGGCAAGTTCTGATCAAACCGTGAGGAACCCATATCGGGAGGTTGATTTTACCTCCAGACAGCCTGCAAGAGTACCCCAGCTAACAAGGAATCACCGTCGTTCCTTTCTTTCCACTGGTTAAAGTATTGCTTCCCCTGACAACACCAACACTGGCAACTCCGCCACTGGCGAAACGTTTTATTCAGGGACTAGTCCCGACTTACAGAAGATGAACCGTACAGGAACGATTGCATCCGAGTACCGTACAAGGAACAAGAGGTTTCAGTAGCGGCTCTGTGATGGTATGGGGGCGGTAATGGGAGAAAGTGATTATCAGATATGTTTCCGTGACAGGTCGGCGTACTTTGATGAGGTGCTGCAAAAAGTCTATCATTCTGCATCAGCTGTGGGTAGGGGCGGATTTACGTATAAGCTAAATAAGCTACAGCTTAGGGCCTCACAATCTTAGTTTAACACGGTAGGGGCTTCATATAGCTTAGGGCCTCATTAAGTCCAAATCCGCCCTTGGCTGTCGGTGAAAATTTCCTCATTGTCCACATGTTGCAAGAATCGTGACAAGCTTCCTTGAGGAGCAAATCTCCGTTCTTCCGTGACCAACCCAAACATTTTGAACACGTTTGGGGCATGCTACGAGGGCGTATTGAAAAGTAATGCCTCCATGGCTGTAACTTTTTTATTTGTTAACCGATTTTCAAAATTCTTTTTGTATCTTATACTCACATTTGTCCTCTATGTAATGCACTATTCACTTTTCGACATAGTCCCCATCCCTTTCCACGTATTGCGCCAGCGCGTGACTAGTTGGGTGAACCCGTCGGAGAGAAATTCCGGAGTTGTTGTCGACACCAGGATTGAATGGCAGCGTTTTCCTTGCCGTCAGAACCAACTCATATCCCTTAAGGGGCTCTTTCTTCTTTGGGAAGCGGTGAAAGTGGTAAGGTGCAAAGTCTTTCATCTTTGAACTTCAGTCATTCATCTTTGAACTGTAGGCGCTGCAACACCTCTGGTGTGTGGCGACTCGTGTGCGGGCGGACATTATCGTACTCCAGAAGAGGGTCTAAAGCTGCCATTCAATCCTGGTGTGTACAACAACTCCGGAATTCCTCCCCGACGCGTTCACCCAACTAGTCACGCGTTGGCGCATGCGTGGAAAGGGATGGGGACTATGTCGAAAAGTGAATAGTGCATTACATAGAGGACAAATGTGAGTATAAGATACAAAAAGAATTTTGAAAAGCGGTTAACAAATAAAAAAAGTTACAGCCATGGAGGCATTACTTTTCAATACGCCCTCGTAGATATATGCATAAGGCGTCGTCTAAAAGGCCTACTGCGCTCCAGGAATTAGAGGATAGTCTCCTTGAAGAGAAGGCAAAACATCCCGGAAATACCTATGCTCGGAGGGGGGGGGGGGTAATTCCATGGTGGTATACGTTTAAGGTTTTTTTCTACTTTTATGTATATTGTTCTGTTTTAAGATTTAGAAATATTTCTTATACAATCAGTTCTGTAAGATGATTTTTTTCCAAAATAAATTTCTCCTCTATTATTCGAAGCACCAGTATTACAACGCTAAAGAAATCAATGAAAACAAGGTGAAATTTCCAGACAGTCTAGATTTGGTTTTGACGCCAAACAAAAGGTTCAGTAACATCCCCGTTAACACCTCGCATAGCACCATCCACGTAGCAACCAATGTGTATAATAAAGGTAATTCACATAGTTTGGTATTGCATTAAAATTCACAAACTATTTTTAATTTTACTCTAAAACCCTTCCTTGATTATGATCTATGTTGTTTCCATAAACATGTCAAATATAAAAGCCATTGAGGGATTAAGGGAAAAAAAAAGCCATTGTGATCGAATAAGAACTTAAGAGTCCTATTTTACATAGTTGTTTTGCTTACGTAAACCTAAAGCATAAATTATTTTAGCCAACAAATAATTCACTATTTTAGTATTAGAAAACTTCGAACTCCCTGTTTATTTCTTAATATTATTAAATATTGATCCAGTCGTCATTTATTTCGTTGAATAAAGACATATATATCCATACAAGAATGAGATAGGGCAAACTTTTGGTTTTCGCATAAGCTTTGAACAAGTTCTTCATTCAGTCATTTTAAATTACACTTACCGTCAAAAGTAATACAACCTCTAGAAAAAGTCGTGTAATTGTAAAATACGCATAGCAACGAAATATACGAGGGACACTTTAAAAGTTTTTAGCCAGGAACGCTGGACGCATCCCACCAAATTTGTTTACTTTCTCCAAGTACTTCACGCTCTTATATGGTCGCGTGCAAAATTTGAGCGTGTCACGTTGCATTGTTTTCGCGTGGCACAATTCTAAAGCTCGCGCATTGGCAGATAAACGTATAACATTGTGGAGCTGAATCAGCAGGCATGACATGCTATGATTTTCTATGATTGTTTTTAAACTTTACAACATATAATATTCCCGGTAAAGCTCCCGAGTATTGCCAGTTTCGTCCTGGTATCGCGAGTTTAAAAGGGGAAGACGGTCACTTGATGACGAACCTCGCAGTGGACGGCCAGCCGATGCAATTACGCCGGAAAGCATCCGTGCTGTGTCGGATATGATCGCGAATGACAATCGGGTAACCCATTCCCGAATTGAGGCAAGCCTGACATCGGATCATCAGCGGTTAAAACAATCTTGCATGGACACCTGCAGCTCAGGAAGGGGTTACACATAAGAGCTTCTACGTCAAAGGCAAGAAAAATTTCCTGCCGATTGAGTTGCTATGTGGCTTCAATGAAGTCCATTTGGATATCTTGTAACAGCAAAGCGGTTCATGTACGCGGATCTCTCATGAACCGCTTCATCACGAAGGATCTCTCATTTGTTGACCCAAGAGTAGAAATCAGCCCGAGTACAGTGGTTCCAAGAAATGATCGAAAGATTCAATAACGGGGTATCAAAACGTTTCAACGACGTCTGCACAGGCGACGAAACATGGCTCTACCATTACGACCACGAAACTAAGGAACAATCCAAACAGTGGCTTCCCAAAGGGCAAGTGATGGACACTTTGTTCTGTTCCACTGGCCATGGTGGAACTGTTGTGCTTGAAAACAAAAAGACGGTTACAGCAAAATGGTATGTGACATTCTGCGTGCCAAGAGTCTTAGAAAAATGAAATGAAAAGCGTCCGAAGACCAGAACAAGAAGTTTGTTGTGGCATCATGGCAACGCCCCAGTACATGCCGTCTGTTAAGACAACTGAGTTTCTCTGTGAAAATCGAGTCAATATGTTGACGCATCACCCTTTGGCACCTTGCGGCTTCTTTTTGTTCCCCACAAGCAAAAGGCAGCTCAGGAGGTTCCATTTCGACAGTGACGATGACCTCCTAGCTACGTAAAACGAATGCACTTTGGAGCTCACTGGGCAGGAATGGAAAATTTGCATGTCCGACTGGTTCATGATGCTGAAACTTTGTATAGAAGCCGAGGGAGAGTACTTCGAAACGTGCTAAAAGAATAATCCTCGTAAGATGCGTGCAGCGCTCCTGGCTAAAAACCTTTAGAGTACCCCTCGTATACCTAACATAAAATCACGGGTTTTATTTACTTGCCCTTGCAATACACATTACTCACAATATGTCATCTTGACTGCGCACATGTCAATTCCCTGTGTAGTAGCTCCAGGCACGGCACAACTGATTCTCCAATGCAGCATATAGTCACGCATAGAGCGGATAAAGTCTTATTGATATAGCCCTCCTCGAGTGCTGCTTAAATCAGTTGGTGTATGATGGCAACATATATATCATGGTTGAAGGGGATGAAAATGGGCTTAACCATCTCATCTGCACATTGTTGACCTATTAAATTGCCTATTACGAACACTAGAGCAATCTGAGAATCGTAGACTATGGCGCCCACGCTCTGTGTTGCTTTTACTCAAATGTGTATCTTGAAGCTTTTTACCCACATTCGCCACAGTTTACTTGACCACTCATCGTCTTGACGTCTAGCACGAAGCCAAGAAACGTAGATACTACGAACAGGATGCTACCATGTTGGACAAGGTAACCTAACCTAACCAACCATGTTGCACATCCTTCAGTATTGGCACAAGGGTTGGCACATGCTAAATGTGCAATGCACCAATCATCCCATGTAATCGTTATCCGTTCACGCCCTGGAGGTGCATGTGGGATATTCTGCAAATTTTTTGCGCCATCAATGAACACAGTTTGAAATTGTGCTAATGTCAGCAGCTATACGAAAATGTGACCATTCAGTCAATGAAAAACTATTAATAGGAAAGCTATTAAGACTATTTTCAGCAGCTGGACCCTTTCTCATATGGGGTCAGCTGATGAAACACTGCACTTACGCTGTCGAGGCATCGAAATTGTCACGATAGACTGTCAGAATACACAAATTTGTGTCCAATATCGGAAGAAAGGTTTAATAGGAAAGTCCAAGCACTAGAGGTGTGCGGTATTAGACAACGCCGGACTGTCACACAGCGTTGGAGAAATGCTCGTGTTTTTGATTATTTGCTTGCGTTACTGAGGGGGTTGCATTACTTTTGACGTCATGTGTAGATTATACAACTTGCATATGCATTTTTGTACTTATCAATTATCGCTTCATACGCTTGTATAAGACAAATTATTCATAAATTATCTCTTATGAATTAATTTCTTCCCATTTCCTGTTTGTAGTATTGATTTGGAAACGATTTGCAAGGCTTCCTGAGAAGGAGAACTGTCGAAAAATTTCACTCAGATATTCGCCATCTCAGTCAGAGGTGTTGCTTCCGAAAGAATACAGGGTGATTCTGAAAAGTGTGTATAACTGTAAGCAATGACAGAGGTGACCAGAATGAACAATTTCTTTTAATACAATGTGGGTCCGACTTGCACGCTAACTGAGATATGAACAGAAATAAAAATGCCGCCACCAAGATTCTAGATGTTTTGCAACGCCTAGAATAATGAATTTTGGAGGAATAATAGGGTACCTAAAATTGTGTATACCGTTAAAATTTGATCGTATACCAACGTGTAATTTTCGAGTTACGCATTCGAGTAGTAACCAGCACGTGTTACGATGTTGAGTGCGTAACTCGGAAACTACTCGTTGGAATTCGATCAAACTTTAACGGTATACAGAGTTTTATTTACCCTATTATTCCTCCAAAATTCATTATTCTGGGCGAACTCAGAATTTCAAAAATCCAGTATTTTTCAATACGCACGCATAGATTCTGTCTCCATAGGACAGCTACCCCCAAAAGTTTACTTGTGAACTAAAAAATTTTGAATTTTTGAAATTCTTACTTCGGATTCTTAAGACCATCAAAAAATAGAATAGGAATGTCTTCAGACCCACTCTCTATCTCTTTGTCTTCATCGATAAAATTGGGTTCAAAACTTTAAAAGTTCCACACTTTCAGGGCCTATATCTCCTAAACGGTTGGATCAATTGAAAAAACACCAAGAATAAAACATTTCTCGAATATTGTATACAATCTGAATATACCATTAAAATAAGGGTTCCTATTTAAGATTTCAAAGTTACCCCCTCCCCCCAGCCCCCCTCACAAGGGGGGGGGGGGTAATTTTTTAACTAATGAATTCCCCCCGCGAAATAATTCACTTTTGATTTTGGACATTTTTTCGTACAATGCTTAGTTTCCGAGATATTCAGTTGTCTCAAGATAAATGCCTCACTCTGTATATTTTTATTGTTTCTGTATAGATGTCGGAGTGTTAAACGCAATTAAAGGTTCCGCATTCTTAGACCCAACGTTCTTTAGCAACTACAAGAATGATCCAACGTCTCTCTGGCAATACTTCGGGAGTGTTACAGGGTTTTTAAGGAACTATCCAGGTAAATCTAAATTTTAAAGTCACGAAACCCTGATTTATGTTATATGAAAATGTTATTTTGTGGACAAGTAGAGTTTTCTTCCATTCATCTGAGTGTTATAAGCTTAGTCTAATATATGCTTGAATTTTTATATCTTATTCTTTCATAACTTATATAAAGATTCTATTGTAAATTTAAAAAAAAATATAATCATCTTCCATTTAAGAACATGTAGAAATGGATTTAAAGGCTCTAGTTATTAGGTTGTTTTCTGTAGTTTAAAATCTCTTTCAATTGCAGTTTTTGTCTACTCGTCGAGATGGGGCCCTGAACGTTATCGGCTAATATTGGTATTAAACATGACTACACGCGAATAAATACCGTGGTCAAGAAATTGATTTGCGTAATTTATAGTGCCTATATTCAGAAGGTCTCCAAATTAAAAAGAAAATATTTTCTCTTAGGATTTCCAATAGAGTCTTGAATTTAAACAAAGATTTAGTCTTGGTTTACCGCGTAGTTTCTAAATGCCTTAGCATTGCCTCCTAAATTGTAAAGGCTGACCTATTTCATGAAAAAAGTTAGTTGACCCATTTCATGCGGGGTTGTGCCTGCTCTCTAGTTGCAGTTGCCTCTCAAGCGCTTCCACTGAAATGGGTCTTCCTTTTTCCTATGGTCTGCCACTGAAATGGGTCAACCTGTACAATCCAGGAGACGATGATCTATTGTCACCTGGATGATGCAGAAATCCTGGATGCTCTCAAAAAACAAGCAAAATGAATATTACAAAACAAGAAATCAAAATTCCGGTCAAACCCGGACAGGTGGAACACTGGCCCGTGACTTTTGTGTATAGACATGAGAAACTAAGAGATTAAATAGAAAAAAACATGAAAGAAATGATGTGAAGAATTTTCTGCATAAATATCATTTGTCTGTAAACAATAGAATGCAACTTCAGATAATACAAACGTTTAAAATCGTGGTGTATTATTCAGAAAATGCATTGTGGTATTAGAGTGATCCCTGTTTCATTTTCAGTTTTAAAATTTATAATCTTGCTACTTTCACAAAAAATACATGACACGGTTATTCCATTTTTCAAACTCTCTTTAAACACGAGATATTGAATATGTTCATTAATGTTCCTAAGCCCTTTCTTTAATTATTCTCGTTTGGTTTTGGTATGGCAAAAATAAACATCGACTAATGATGTAATTTCATTTTGTTCATTATGTAGATAAACAAAAAGATTAGAGATACGAGATTCTCATTAGCTTAGATAAATTACTTTTTAGTTTTAAGTGAAATTTAAATATGATCATCATTGGTTTTTCTTCGTTTTATTATTCTAATGTTAATAAAAAGAATAGAATTTGAATTTATGTGAGCAAATGGGTAAAAGTCATAATTCATTTCTCGGAGCCTGAGGTTTTGGATTTTTCATTAACAGTTTTTAATTGGTATATTTCGGCCAGAACATAAATCATTTATTCCACTTTGTTGGTCGATTCATGGAAGAAAAAGACCGGGAAGCGAAACTCAGAGTAATTTTACAGTGTTTGTCATCTAGATGTTGATGTCGGAACTAATCTTATCATGTAACTTTGTAAATGTCATATTTTGTCTTTTTCGTAATATCGTCATAGGGACCTATTACCCACAATTCTCCGTCTGACTGGCTCAATGCAAATAATTTTATTTATTCTAGTCCATGTGGGCATTTTTTATTCGTGACACGTTAAAAACGTCAAGAATTTAAATTAAAAAAGTAAATCTAATCATAGAATGCCGTATTGAACATGATGCGTTCCACAATGTGGAAGTAAGTCCACAAATTCGAATAATATACCCTCCTTTAGGATATCGCTTAATTCCTAAGCAGTCAGTACCTTCCGATGTCAGCGGCCAGATGGCGTCTGGGCTCAAAAATTAAATGCATTATAGCAGCCGCCACGTAAGTTGAACGATCTTTTTGGCATGCGCAGTAAGTCTTCTCATCAATTTGCTTTGTCTGGGTTTTACCCATGATGCACTTGTTCTACTATAGTAAAGGCGGAGAAATCGTTGAAACGTGGAAAGCCTATTAAAAGTCATAATATAAAACAAATTGCCTTCGAATCGATATTCTGCGTCATTTTTTAATTTATTAATTTAATTTATTAATTTCATTTATCTGTTTTTAAAAAAAAACGAAAATGGAAACTAAATATAAATACGAAAACAATGTTTCGAAAACGAAAGCGGATGCTTTCATGGAATAAATAAGCGATTTACTTCCCGTTAACGTCTATTGGCTGGCGTTATAAATGACGTCATCCTGTCGTTCAACTTACGTGGCGACTGCTATAAATGAGTACGAGTTTCGCTTCCTGGTCTTCTTCTTCCATGGGTCGATTGACTTAATGCGCATGGTAAACTTTTAACAAGTGATCAAGTTCTATCGTACGAAGTTTATACAGATATCATTGGCGTATATTTTGTTTGCAATGTAAAGGAACTTACCAGTATCCCTGATAGTAAGAGTATTCGTAGCTGAAATACACTGAGTGGTCAGATTATAATGATCACCCTCATCAGTATTTCGTTGGGCCACATTTTGCCTTCAATATTGCAGTGATTCTTCTTGGCATTGACTCCACGAGATGTTGAAAGATGATCGGGGAATCTGACACCATGAATAGCAATGTCCAGTTGTCTGAGATTTGATAAGTTGTGGAACCAGCTGTCTGATGGCTCTTTCAACTTCGTCCCACAAATGCTTAATTGGATTGAGATTTTAGGAGTCACCTAACAAGGTAAAGTCTCCCTCATGTTATTGAAACCACTCTTGCACAATACGCCATCAAAATGATAGGATGAGCTTGATCAGCAACGATACATATGTACGAGGGTGAATCAAAAAGTAAGTTACACTCTGAAACAGTAAAAACAGATGTAAGTTAAGATCCAATACACACATTCTGAGGAAACGTGCACCATTTATTTCACTTTTCTACATAATCACCCAACAATTATAAATACTTGTCTGAACGTGAAATTAACTTTTCCATGCCGCTGCAGTAAAAATCCGCTCCAGCGTGAATAATCGAGTGTACACTCCCATAAGAAACACTAAGCGTTCTCGCGATTTCTTTAATTCTGATTCGTCGATTGTCCAGAATCGTCTCATTAATGCGGACAATGTGCGCGGGAGTGTTGGACGTGGATGGTCTTCCTGCGCAGTATTCGTCCGTCAAATCTGAGCACCCATTTTGGAACTGCTGGCATCACTTACAATTGCAGAACGAGAAATCACATTATCCCCGTAGACACTACAAATTTCCTTATGGATTTCAGTGCAATTTAAGCCTTTCGCCCACAAAAAACGGATTGTTCCGCGAATCTCCAACTTGCAGTGTACAACCAGTTACTGCGCCATGACAACAATACTTTTGCGACGCAGTAAACGCGTGAACACGTAAGATCATGCCATGCTGCAATTAGCAACATCCTTAAAAACGGCGAATGATGCCGGCGCTCTTCGACCACAGATGGTGCTGAGTGTAACTTACTTTTTGATTCACCCTCATCTGTTGTGCTATTCAGATATTGGACCACACGAATTAAAGGGCTCAAATCATGCCAGGAAAACATGCCCCAAACCATAACACTGCCCCCACAATGCTTTCATGCTGTTTCCGCCAAATTCTCACTCTGCCATCTGCATGGTGCAACTGAAAACGTGATTCATCGGACCACACGATTTTTTTCCAATGCTCGACTGTCCAATCCTTATGTTCCTGTGCGAATTAGAGACGTTTTATCTTGTTAAATACAGACAGTAAAGATGTTCGAACAGGCCTTCGGCTTCCATATCCCATACGATGCAGTGTACGGCGAACAGTACGTTCAGAGATCATTTGAGAGGTTCCTTGATTATGATCTGCAGTAATTTGATGCACTGTTGCCCTTCTGTTGTTTTGCACCAGTCTTGCCACTCTCCGTTCTGCCCGAACATTGACTAGTCGCTGACGGCCCAACTCGCACGTTCAGACCCAGTTTTCCGGCTTACAGTCCATTTTTTAAACTGCTCTTGAACATTTAGCCAATGCAGCTGATACTGTATAGTTCCCACGAAAATGCCCCTGAGTTGTTGAAAGCGCTCACTGCGCGCGTAACTGATAGGAAAACGTGCGTAACTGTCAGATGCATGGAGGATGGAAAAGATGTGTTGCTCGCGCTAAAGCGCCCAACACACTTACAGTTTAACTGAAGATATTAATCTGTCAGTTTATACCGATTGAACACACACATGCAGTCTATCTTAAGATCGTAGACCTCAGGCAGGACGGAACTGTTGATGTGTGAGCGACTGAGACGATGATCTCACGTGTGATCAGTTCAGAGTCCACGTTCTCACGGTTTTTGGTCTTAAGGCCAAAACAACCACACACTTTCAGTTAGACTGCAGTCACCGTGCCTGAAAGGTCTATTTTTATACATCCGCTGGCAGGCGAAAAACTTTTAAGCAAGCGTAAATTATTTTGGACTGTTGAGATGGATGATAAGCCAGCGTTCGTTTCTTCTTTCATAGAATAATATAAGAAAAATACCTGTCTATGGAAGATAAATGATGAAAGCCTATGACAAATTATTGGTATTCCAATAAAGAAATGAAAACCAAGGCCTATGACAAATTATTCCAACAACGATTCCAACGACCACAATAGAAATAGTAAAAAATAATAATAATAATTCTTTGCGATGTGCGTTTCGGAAAGAATTAAAAAAAAGTGAAAGCAGCAAAATCTGGTTCATCTGCTGATGATGTATACACGCCATCTCTGTGATATTATAATTTGTTATTATTTTGTACTGATCAGGAAGAAGGAAGAAGTACAGTTTCCAGTGACGAACTCTTATTATTATAGTAAGCTTTTATTTTTTAAGCTAATGCATTAAGAATTCGAGAAAGGAAAGAAAAGTGTGAAATCATTTTTCATACGTTTTATTTGAATTATTTCATTTGAATAGACACAGCGACTGACAATAATAATAAAAATAACAATGACGAGTGACGCAGTATTTATATGCAATACAATATAATTTTATTATGTTTAATATAATAAAATGCAGTATAAATAATTCTAACTAATTACCAACAAAATTATCTTGCCAAACACCTTCATTAACGAAATAATTTTTATACTCTTCACGATTATTTTTTTGCATTTTCACAAACATTTTTACTAATTCATGTTGTAAACCTGTCATCCAACGCATCTGAATTGTATTCGGGAAGTTCCGGGTTGAACCAAACAACTGGCACTGTTCGCGAGACAGTTCTTCAGTTCTAATCTTGAACTGTAGTCTCCCGGACTCACGATTATGAACTGTCAGTGAGTGGCAACAGCACAGACCATGGACTGTAAAGAACACTGTCTGCAGGTGGTTGATGTGCATATGTGTGGTGCAATGAGATTTCAGTTTACAGTTCTTCAATACAGGCAACGGCCTGCAGATAAGCTCTAAGTGTGTGGAGCCCTTAAGTAAAGTGTTGTTGAAGATGAAATTAAAATTTTCAATGCGGGTGAACTGGAGCCTGCTGTTATGCACGTGGTTAGGGTTCCCTCCCTATCAGTGCTGTGGACGCATCCACGACTGCAGCGCGCGCAGTGAGCACTTTCAACAACTTAGGGGCATTTTCATAAGAAGCGGACAGTATTGGCCATAGAGTAAGAATAGGCAGAGTGTTCACTCAGGCATTTAGTACTAGCACACCAGTGGTGAACCAAAAAAATAAAGAATTTCTTGTTTCTTTAGCGCTTGCTCAATCTGTTGTGGTTCAAATCTCCAGCTCGAATTTCAAAGCAATGTTAAGTTGTTTTACGTGCTTTCAATTCGCGATTAGCTAACGCATTCATCGTTAATTATGGATAAAAGGAGGTATTTTCTGTCTAATAACAGTGGAATGAAGCTGTATAGGCTTCCAAAGGCAGAGTCGAGTTTTTGTATGAAATAATTAATACATGAATTAATAATTAAACAAAAACAGCAACTGCCATTATCCTCAGAGTTAAGTCTTTGGTTCAACACGATTGGCGCCACAGTGACATGCTCACTGTTACTCATTGTAACTTGTAGTTGACAAAGCAATCAATGGCAGTGAACACTCTGCCTATTCTTATACTCTATGGTACTGGCTCCATGGCACCGAGCGCCAAGCAATCATTCCACGTTCAAAGGCTGTTAAATCGCGTCGTTTACCCATATCTTCAGAAATACAATCGAAAAATAGCCAAGAAACTGTGGACACGACTATCAACCAGCAAAAGCAATAAAAAATGTATTGTAGATTTGTGATTTCGTCGCTTTTGCTGGTTGATACCTTCAAAAACACATCACTTCTACCTTCGTGTAAAAAACCTGCTTCCATATTTAAAATTGTCTGGCCCTCTTATCAGCTTCAGCGCGAAGTCATAGCTAATTTGCCTACAAACGTCAGGTGGTTATAATAATCTGGCCACTCAGTGTAGATTATAATACCTTTGAAAATGGGATATTTTTCTTTAGGAGAGTAAAAGCAGCAAGGAAAGAAATATATGTGGAAGGAAAAAACTGATAAGATTATAATCAGGTGGTATTTATAAGTTGAGCTCTTAAATAAACGATATCACAGTGTAACTGCAAGTTTTTCACCATCGGTACGTTATTTAATTTCACATACTTATTTTTACGATACATTCACAAAATCATTGCAGTTACCATTTTCACTTTTGATACTTAACCTTGTGAATAGATCAATTTCAAACAGATATGCAAGTTTAATAAGGAAAAAGTATATCTAATAATATTAAAACCCGACATCTTGCAACTGAGCCTTTAAATACGAGGGCGAGTCAAATGAAAGTGAGCCAACCCATCCCGCGCAAAAATGGTTCGGTCCGTTAAATGCGATGCATTATATAGCACACAGGCACTTCTCTTTTACGAAAGTGACACGTATGTGTGAGGATAAAAGTTGTTTAATGCTCTTATACACTGGGTTGAACACGGTTGCGTGACATAATGGACGCTCCAAAAGATGAACAGCGTGGTGTGGTCAGGTTTTTCACAGCTGAAGGGGTTTCCCAACACGAAATTAGTCGCCGTATAGCTGCCGTGTACAGCGAACATTGCATTTCATTGGGCACTGTAAAGCGTTGGAGCAAACGCTTCAAAGAAGGACGTGAAAGTTGCAAAGACGATCCAAGACCGGCCCAAAGCCACCGTCGCTAGTGCGGTTAAGGAAAAACCGGAAAGGTTCAAGTGGGAAACGCTGCAACATCCACCATACAGCCCCGACCTCTCGCCTTGCGATTTCCACATTTTCGGGCAATTGAAAAAACAGCTCAAGGGAACCAGATTCGTGTCGGACGATGACATGAAGGAGTCAGTTACAGACATTTTGAAACAGCAACCCAAGGAGTTTTATGAGAAGGGAATCACGCGACTCGTTAATCAGTGAGATAAATGTCTAAATGCTCATGGAGACTACTTTTAAATAAAGAACTCCGTTTGTCATATATTTGCATTGGCTCACTTTCATTTGACTCGCCCTCGTATATGAAATTATTTTATACAAGAAATAAAAATTCTCCAGTATCCCGGGAACTATTTTCAAATATATGAGATTATAATAGAGACCTTAAGGAGAAAGTCGTTTGAAATTCACGGTATTTCTTTAAAATTAGACTTTGTTGAATTAATTTTTTAATCCTTTTTCCAGGTGTCAAATGGCTTGTAGAAGAAGACGAAACCGACATTTATGATTGTAGAATGAGACCCTGGTAAGATAAATCTTTTACATAAATTAATACATCGGACAAAAATTTACGGAATGCTGGAGTAAAATAGCGGTTTAAAATATCAAGCTTGTGATGTAAACACTTACACGAAAATCTTGAAAACGAAATTGCTCGATGATCATTGCAGATATCGGAGGTGTGCTTTCCTATGCATAGATATTTAAATTATATTAGTTTTCAAATTGCCTCATGAATCGTAAAAAGCATGTGACTCAGTAACAAAATGGAGCCATTGTTCTATCTTTTGGAATGCCACACGGAAACAATTGCGGTCGCATGTTGGCTGTCACTGCCCTAGAAGAAGTGGCGAGATTTAGAAATAAAGACTGATTATCTTGAGACTGTAGATATCAACCCCTCTAACACAATGCAAACAAGCCCATTTCAAGGTTATGCGAAAGGTTATGCGGAAGTCGAACCAGAAAATGGCCAAAAAAAGCGGCAATGCAGAAAGGAAGTGGATGTGTAAAGTTTTGGGGTTTTCTTTTTAGATCTTTTTTCTGATTAGGTCAAATACTGGATCTGAGAGTTTAATTCGAGGTATCCAATGGCATGAAATCGTTGCAAGATAGGACGTTTTTAAATGAGTACTTGTTACCATTATCCACAATATCATGATTGCTTTAATAACGATTGCTTTCAAGAGCACCATAATGGCGTTCTACACTTCATCTGGCCCTTTAATTCACTGGAGCTTATTATTAAGTAACGGAAGAATGGAGCTGCATATTGGTTTCACAATGTTCGGCTGTCCGTCTGCCCGTCCCCTTCATAAATTCTGCATTTTTTGAGATAGACGGTTGAAATTCGGAATGTAGCTTACTATGGGCAAGAGTACCTTCACTATTTAGTTTGTTTTGATTGGCTCACTGGGTGACCAAGGGGAAGAGGACCAAGTGATCTATGTGGTATTTAGGTAATGTAAAGAAGTGAAATTCGATATGCATGCTCCTCTAGGCAAAATCTACATTCCTATGAAGTTTGGGCCAAATTGTCCAGTGGGATCGCAGTTGTGGGGGTGGCAATCACTTGGTTTTTAGAACTATGGCAACATTTGGCGTGTGATATATTATTCGATCGAAAATGATGAGAAAGGAAAGAAGATAGAGTTCCTTTATATTTTCTAAATACTAAGTTCTAGAAAATAAATTTTTTGATTAAAAATAAAATGGGGTTTAAAAGTGCAGATGAAGGAGTAAAAATTGATGAACTCAGAACTTCCGCTACTTTCCTATACCTTCCTCGGGAGGCTTAAGTGCTTGTTATAGAGTATATTTGGAACATTTTGAAACAGGTTGCAAAGAAGAAAAAAAACAACACCCTCCGAATTTGGTTGCTCTGAAGAGTCAGTTGGTCATGTTTACGTAGTGAGCCAATCCGATATGAATATGGTTTTCAGTCATATTGATATCATTCCTTGAAAAATCCAAGATGTATTTAAATCAGATGGCGATGTAACGTCATATTAAAGAAAAATGGTAGCATTCTGAAAATTCTTGTTCGTATATTTACCAAGTGGATTTTACTTATAACACTAACTTAAGTGTAACATAAATTATTAAATAAACACTCAATAAGTTTGTGAATAATTTTCGTTATTTATATGAGGGCTGTTTCTTTATTAGTGGCAACATGGTCGTATGTACACCAGGATACGGACCCAATGTTTCTCGCTTATACACACGTTAGGGTGGTACCAAACCTACTTCACAGTAAATAGAGTGACAAAGATAGGGTCGTTGTATATCCAACGTTCCGCGCATGCGCTGTGCTGCGAAGAATAGGGTCGTTTGTTATAGACTGGTCTAAATATATGAGAAAAATTATTGCATCGCAATGGGTTCCATGCCATTTGCAGAAATGGCAACGATACGATGCTGTCAAACCCTTATGGAAGGCGATGAACGCGAATGGGAGATTTTCCGATCGTATAAACCTACACACAAATCGAACAAATATTGTCCCCAGGAAAGTAAAAATTGCGTCATAACCCCAGCAAAATCTGCTTCCTGAAGTTCTGCAGGCGATAGACCGCTCCATTCGCACCATACAGAGAACAGGCGCTTCTACAGGTGTATAAGACTTTCATAGAGGTATTCTTTTGTATCGATTATAATTAAGAATTGCCACTAATAAAGAAACAGGTTTCGTATATACACGTGTATATTTATTAAATAGCGGAAGAATGAATCTACTTATTGGTTTATAATGTCCGTCTTCATATTTTCTACATTTTGATGTAGAAGATTGAAATTCGGGATGTCACTTACCACCGGCTTGTCTTACTTGACTGTTCAGTTTGGTTTGATTGGCCCACTGGGATTCACAGTTACGGGGATTGGAGGTGGAGGAGGCTATGTTGTATATAAGTCTAAAAAGGGCAATTGTATATACCAAATTTCATTAAAATCCAAGAGGTCAGTGCCAATGCCTGCATGAATTGACGTGGAATGACCCTCCTACGTTGTAACATGCCAACATTTCATACGATGAAAGTTCATACTTCGGTATGCACATTCTTTTAGGCAAGATCTACATTACTATGAAGTTTGGGCAAATTGTCCTGGTGGGGTTGGAGTTGTGGGGGTAGCAGTCACGTGGTCTTTAGAACTATTAATGCATTCAAATGACAACATTTAGCATGTGATTTATTATTCGATCAGGAAAGATGAAAAATGAAAGAAGATACCACGTTCGAGAAAATTACTTTTTTGATAAGGGAAAATGGGGATTAAAAAGTGCGGATAAAAGGGTAAAAGATCGATCAACTCAGAGTTTCCGCTACTTTCCTATACCCTCCTGGGGAAGGGGGGTTAATTTGTTGTTATTTGTTCTCTTGAAAATAATTAAGACATTTTATCAATATTTGCAAAAATAAAGCTAGTTATTAAATAAAAATAAAAAATAAATAATAATTAACAAAATAAAAAATAAATAATAAATAAAATCAAAATAAAACTAGAAATATAAAATCAAATAAAAAGCTGACGTTCCGGATAGAGACTATCCTCTATCAAAGCAAAAAGGATAATTCTCTAAAGGCAATTAGAATATTAGAGAATTATCCTGAATATTGTGCAAATTTTCGGACATTGCATAGTAATTTAATAGGGATATTGAAAAAACGCACGAACTGTAAAAGACAAGCACAATTCCCTACATCATTGGATAGAGGAAAGTTCAAAGTTTTAGAAGCCCGCCTAGAAGTTCCATTCAATACCACACAACAGTACTGTTACTTGTTTATAGGAAAATGGCGACGCCACAGGAGAAGTCGTTTTATGTGCTGCAATTTGCGAAATGTGAATCCATTGTTCAAGTGCATAATTAATTTCACCGTCGGTTCAAAAAACAGCCATCTCGTCATGAGAAAATTGACGAGCGGCATAAAGAAATTCGTAAAAGATAGTTGCATATGCATAACGGAAAGGCACTAGTCATCTCCCACGAATTCTTTTCTCAAGAAACCGTACCACTTGAGTAGAACTTATGGGTGGGCTTTTAAAAATTTTGAACCTTCCTCTGTCCAGCGAGAAAGGTGTAGCTTGAAAAAAATATTTGAAATCTGCTCCGTCTTTATAAAATTTTTACGGAATATTGCAAAAAAGATTTGCTGACTTAAATATATGTTTACGATATGTATTATGAATCTTTAAGAAAATGTTATAAGAAAACTCGCAAACATTATGTTCATTATTATCATTTTGGAATTGCCCATGGATAGAAATTTTTTAATTTTTGAGCAGATTATCTATTCTATATACATATAATAAAACTGTTAAGTGCCCGTGGTTGTTCCGGCATCACGCAAAAACTACTGGACGGATTTTGATGAAATTTTGTATGGTTTTTGCTTATAGTCTGGGTCTTCAAATAGGGTACTTTTTTTCCTGCGTGAAAATGTTTCATTCCCACGGGAAAATTACAAAAAGACTCAGTGGTGTGGTAGTTATTTTTGCCAACAGATGATTATGCGAAAGAAGATAGAGCTCTTTTACACTTTCTAAATACTACGCTCTAGGAAATCAATTTTTCGATTTAAATAATTGGGGAGGGGGGTTAAAAAGTGAGATAAAAGAATAAAAATAGAAGATTTCAGTATTAAATTCGCGCAGCAGGAATTGAACTTGCCAACAGATATCGCCACTTATATAGGAGCTATGCCTTCTAAATATGCCTTTCTCAGGACTCAAGAAATGCTACGAGAAATGAGACAAATACCTATGCAGGAAACAAATGAAGAACGTGATGGTTTTAGCTTATAATTTAGCATGGTTATAGCTTCAGAGGCGTAACTAGGGGGGAGCAAGGGGAGATGTCTGTCCCCGGGCGTCTGCCTTATTAACCTTTCTAGCGGGGTGCCGCGAGGACAAAATTGCTGGACGGGGTGGCGCCAGTTACACAGTGTGTCTCTGGGCACCACTTCACTCGCTACGGCACTGTATAGCTTATAGTCTGGCTCAACGTTTAGGCTACTTTTTTCTGCAGGAAAATGTCACATTCCCATGGATAAATACATACACTTGATCCATGTGATGTTCAAAAGCTTGCCGATAGATATCGCACGAGTTTAATTCGCGAGTCACTCTGAAGGTTTTGATTTCTGTTCCAACTCAAAGTCATGGAAATGCGGAGGGCCATTTCTGGTCCTTTACGCCAGCCTGTGTAAGCAGATATCATGTTTTTGATAATAATCCATTTGCACAAAATTCAATGTTTAATTTAAAAGAAAAATTAAATTTCTGCGGGACTCGCAAGTCACTTTGAAGATTTCGATTTCGGTACCAACTGAAAATCATGAATATACGGGGGGGGGGGCACTTCTGGTCGTTTAAGACAGAACGCCGGCCTGGTAAAAAGATATCATGCTTTTGATAATATTCCATTTGCACAATTTTTAATCTTTAATTTAAAAGTAAAATTAAATTTCAATGAAATTGTTAATTTATCTGAAAAATTTTTAATTCTTTAAATTCATTTTATCTCACGTTGTGTTGTATATTGAAATAATTAATTTATTAATTTGTGTTGTAAAATGGACATTTATGAATAATTAATTATTTAATTCTTTAGATGGAGTTTTTTTGTTTGACCGTAGCCACCGTATATGTAAAAGGCCTGCTCTATTTCCCCGTATCCTTGGTTTTTAGTGCGAAAGAAAATGGCGACTTTAAAGGCAGAAAGCGTCAAGTGGTGGCGCTGCGTACCGTAGAAATTCTGTCAATTGCTTCAGTACTGTGCCCGCGCCACGAGAAGGCGGCTGCGTTTCCAAAATCTCTCACATAGCGCGCTAGCTGCCTTGGCCAATCTATTTTGCTAAAGGGTAGGAGTAGTATACTGCAAATACGTGAATATTTCTAGGGATGGTTT
>JAHWFO010024136.1:883055-911639 GCA_023313115.1 Rhysida immarginata
AGGTGGCAAATTAGGGACTTGTTTTTTTTTTCTTTTCGTATTGGTTGTTGTTTAGCTTCTTGTACTTGGCCTGCAGTTTTTGTATTTTATTTTATTTATTTATTTATTTTTTTTGCTCTGTCTTTCTCCGCTCTGAGTAATACGTGAGCAGAGCCGCGGGCACAACTAGTATATAAATATTAAAGCAGTTAAAATGAACATTGGTAGATAAGTTAAATCTCTCATATACATCACAAAATCGTTAAATCTCTCATATTTTATAAAATAACTGTTTCCATTTTTGTTCTTTCAAGGTATATCGAAGCTGCGTCGTCACCGAAGGACATGGTGATTCTGTTGGATGCTAGCGGCAGCATGACGGGACTCCGACAGGAAATCGCCCGGCATGTGGTTTCAACCCTGCTGGACACCCTCAACGCCAACGACTTCATGGCTGTCTACACGGTCAGAGGATGCGCATTCCTTTGTTTATAAATACTAAATAAATTTTCGTATATTTTCTGATAACGAATTGGACAAAAGATAATGTTTTAATGCATATTGTTCTAATTCATCTATTATAATGCGGTTTAATGTTCTATTGGAAGCAAAAATCGTTTTTCATGTTTTGATCCTAATTTTAAACAGGCTTGATGATGTTTCCAGCTTTTAGTCATATATTGTTTGTCCTCCTCCTCCTGACTAAATATTTTATAAATGAATGATATCTTATTATTCTAATAATAGAATGTAGCCGTTATTGGCACACAATTTTTCACACAATTGGCACACAATTCCAGAAACTACTCTTTGGAATTCGAATAAATTTTAACTATATACACAGTTTTATGTACCCTATCACTCTTCCAAACTTCATTATCCTATGTCGCATAGAATTTGAGTTATTAATTTGTTGACCCTTGTGGCGGCATTTTTAGTTCTGTTCATATCTCGGTTATTGTTCAAATTCGAACCCATGTCCATATGAACTTTTTTGCTTAGCATCATCCATACTACCTCCTCTAAATGTTTGTGACAGGGTTTCAGGGTTATATAGTGCTTTACTGAAGATGTGATATTTACCTCCTCTATTGTAAGGCTTTCGCTACAGCCCATGTTTAACAATATCATACAACGTATATCTTATATCTTGTACAGAGGGTAGATTATCGCAGAACGATAATCTGCGGTACTTACTCCTTTGAGGGAGTTTTGCGCCATCCCAGTAACTAACGACTGCTACGAGATGACAGTAGCAGCCGGGACCAATGGCTTAACGTGCCCTCCGAAGCACGGGGGGTTCATGATGGAAGAGCTGCTGGCGGACGAACAAACACTGGCTATCATCAGCTGCTGGACATCCAGCACTGGTCACTCAGCAAATCGGTCAGACTACAGTCCCTCAACAGCTGTGCCCCAAATAGCCGTTCCACCCAGCAGCGGTCCTCAAGCCACTGGCTGTGACCCAGCCAGCAGCTGGCCGCGCCTGAAGTTGCTTAACTCCATCGATCAGCGAGCCAACCGACGAGAAAACCAGGCCACGGCCAACGTAACAAAACTGTCAACAAACGTTTCGCATTTGATTACGGCTTTCTAGAAACTACCAGGCCTAAACAAGGAAAAGATAAAACATTGTTACGTAGTTCTGGTGGTGCCGAGGCCAACGAGAGACAAGCTAGGGCACTCAAGCAATACCGCCTAGAGAGAAAGCCTGCTCACGGAAAAATTATACATTGTTACATCACCTACGGTAGGGACAATTTCGGGCTTATTATTGGTAGAAATACGATTAACAATACCCTACCATAGGTGATGTAACAATGTATGACGTTTTCGCGCTCAGGCTTTGAGTAGAGGTGGTGTTGACTCAAGTCACTGACCATCGGGATCCGAGCAACAATGTAATCTTTATTGTTCCAACAAACGAAAAAATACTGATTGTTAAAATTCGAGATGGAAACAATGAAGGTTACATTATTTCTTGGACTAAGATGGTCAGGTGAATTTTCTGCGTAAGAGCCTGATTATCTAGCCAACACCACCTAAACGAAAGCGTGCGCACGGTAACGTCATACGTTGTTAAAACGTCATAAGTAGTAATCTTTAATCGTATTTCTACCAATAATAAGTCCTAATTATGACTAGGTATGTTGATTTACAAACTGTAGCCAAAGTCATACAATAGAGGGGGGCAAAAATCGCATCTTCAGTAAAATAGCCTGCCAACAATGGAGTGTACAGACCATCAGATTAAAAGACAATGGAAATAACCACTGGTACATGAAATTAAATTAATAATGTGATAATAATCAAAGTTAAAACAGTACAGGCAGGAAAATCCATCAGGTTCTAATACCTTTGCCATTTTAGAAGAAAAATGACTAGACAAACGCAGGTAATATAACGAATAAGCCGGTCGGAAGGCAAACGCACTATTAGCAAGAAGATTACTTGCAAATTAACTAATTTCTGCGGACGGTGGCGTGCCAGAAAGCTGTTATGAAGAAACTGAGGTGTATGCACAAATAAAAGCAAGTCAGTTGTGAAGAACTTGCCAACAGACATACAATAATACAACGGGATTACCGAAGCCGTGAACAAATGTAGCCACGTTGAACAATATTCACCGATTATAGAGGTTCAAATAAATTCATATTTGAAGTGGTAGCGTATCTCAAAATATTTCAATCGCACAAATTCTTGCTTAAAATTCACTATCATTGTTCTTTATTTATTTGTGGCATTCATTTAAATATTACTGCTTGTCATATTCACGGATATGGCTATAACGTTTGAAGCTGTCGTGTAGGATACGGTCGTTATAAGTCACATGAAACATAATAACACCAGCGTATTTTTCAACTGAGAAACTCCAAATAGAGTTTTGTATATTCGTGGAGTTCCATCAGTAAAGTTTCCTCCGCTTTAAACTGAATTTTTCTCGAAATTTTCTACTTTGTAAATTGACTAAATTTATTGTTCAGTGAATTCTTAAGTGACGAAGTAAAAAAACTTTACGAACTTTTCATACACTTTCTCAGATTCAGTGTGTTTGAAGAATACGTTACAATAATTTAATATCTTGGTATTCTCCTTTTTTAATGTAAAAATCAGTAAACTAAAATATACAAAATATATACCATCATCTTTTACCTTCTTCAAGTTTTATTATATTGTGTTCTTATCATCGTCTACCATAATCTATAAAGACTTTCTTCATAACTTACAAGACTGCATAGTTTTCATCAAGCTTCATGACAATCATCTATCCACAAGACTTTTTTTAAGATTAGTGACTTTATAATTCATTATTTGTCTTATATGTTTTACATTAAAAAAGGAGAATACCAAGATATTAATTTATTATTAAACACTCCTTCTCGATTAATAAGTTACAATAATTTCTTTAAATTTTAAATTTAAAAAAATGATAAAAAGTATTTTCGCTTTGTATGCCTTGTTTCTATTTCAAGCTAGTTCATTTTTTAAGAATTCAGATTTTTTTAACAAGTGATAGTTGTTTATTGTTAAAATATTTAAAGGGGTGCATATACGTTTTTAGAACTTTGCAGCACATTAAGAGCATTTCTGATTTGAAATTTTCACATGGAAGCTGTTAGCCCTCTTAGATGTATAAGAATTATTTTCTTATTTTAAATTTGTTCTTTATTTTTCATTTCATGTATTTTAGTTCTCGGAGGAAGTGAAAAGTCTAAATGTATGTTTTGACGGCTACTTAGTTCCAGCTAATAGAGAAAATATTGAGGTAGGTATCTGTGCTTTTGCTCACACAAATACAAGTTTGTTTATTGTTTTTTTGGTACAATATAAGAATTTTATTATATGCGAGTAGTTTCATAAATCATGTCAACTATTTAATTTTTCCAAAGTAATCGTCTTTTAAAACAGCAACAAAAAATGCACATAAACTTTAAAAACTTTATTATAAACACAAAAAGCTAATACCTTTTACCCTCAGATAACTTAGGACGTTCCTATCGAATAAGACCTCTCTCGCTATTACTCAATCAATTCTACTAATAAAATTTTATAACATTAATCAATACTTGTACTATATTAAATAAAAATCCATCAAAAATTATGTGCAAAAATTATTTGATTCTTACAAATAACCGTCTATCCAGTGAATAAATTTACAAATACATTTTATCAAAAATTTAATTAAAAACATGATATCAAAAATAATAAAGCATTTGCTTTTCGTGTATACTAGTTGTTACCCGCGGCTTCGCCCGCCCGCGCCATCTGTTGAGGGGAATTACAAAGCAAAAGCAGATAATTTTAAATGAAAACCACAGAAAGTGGGGAAGGGGGGGGGTCGTAGGTGGCTGATTTTTGGCGATAGAGCAGGTCCTTTATTGATAAGCCTGCCCTGAAAATTTCAAGTCGCTAGCTCAAACCGTCTAGGAGGAGATAGAATTACAGATAAATAAATAAATAAATACACGCAAGAGTTTTAGTATATAAGATAATAAAGTTTTTAGATTTGAAGTGTGTTTTTATTTTTTGTTGGTGTCTTAATAGGTATTTACCTCAACATCCGAATTATATTGTATTAATCTATCTTTGTACGAGGGTTGGGGCATAAGTCATGGCAACTATTTTTTTTCTTGTAGATATGTGAACGGATCACAAACGTATATGTGTCGTGTGGAAGTTCTGCAGGCATAGTGTGTATACAGAATAACAGATGGCTCTGTGATAGCTGGTAATAGCGCAGCGAGGGCTGTGAAATCAGTCAGTTGGTGAGTGTCGTGCGAGATGGAAGTAACCCGTGTTGAGCAGCGCGCTTACACCAAAATAGCCGTTCTCCGATGGAGAAATGCGATGGAATGTCACAGTAAATTAGTGGAAGCCCTTGGGAATAATGCCCTACATACCCTACAGTAGCGCGGTGGGTAGGAAAGTTTCAGCAAGGACGTGTTTCAACCAGTGATGAGCAACCGTGAAGGCCATATTACCCTGTATACTACCGTAATAAATTAGTGTGTTACGATATTTCAGTGCTATTCATTGTCCACACATGTAGTTAACACTTTGTCCTTTCGTCTGTATATGTCACATTTTCCAACCGGACTGGTATCTTCAAGAAAAAAAATAGTTGCCATGACTTTTGCCCCAACCCTCGTATTATATTTGTTAGTATAGTCGATGGCAGCATTATACAAAGTGACCCAAAAGTCGTACACATCCAAATTCGATTGTCTAAAAATAGTGTAATAGTTGAAAAGTTTCATCGGGTACTTGAAACTTATATTTTGAGCATATGTTGTAAATATCAAATAATATTAAAAGTATTACTTAATGTCGTTTGGTTTCGATGTGCGCGACTTTTGCTCTGTAGTACATCATTTTAGTTTAACACCTACTGGTATTTTTTGCCCGCTTCATCAGGAAATACAGCCGAAACCAATAGTAGTTCAACCAAATGATGTGCTATAAAGCTTCCATTCACTATGTTTTATTTCGTATAAACATATGGCGACACAGTACATTTAATAAATGCATTCTATAGCTGCCGCCACGTAAGTTGAACGATCTTTTTGACATGCGCAGTAAGTCTTCTCATCAATTTGCTTTGTCTGGGTTTTATCCATGATGCACTTGTTCTACTTTAGTAAAGGCGGAGATATCGTTGAAACGTGGAAAGCCTATTAAAAGTCATAATTATAAAACAAATTGCCTTCGCATCGACTATTTTGCGTCATTTTTTAATTTATTAATTTATTAATTTATTAATTTCATTTATCTATTTTAATAAAAAACGAAAATGGAAACTAAATATTAATACGAAAACAATGTTTCGAAAACGAAAGCGGATGCTTTCATGGAATAACTAAGCGATTTACTTCCCGTTAACGTCTATTGGCTGGCGTTAGAAATGACGTCATCCTGTCGTTCAACTTACGTGGAGGCTGCTATAAATACTTATACAGAAAATTGATTGCGATCTTTGGTAACGATTTATTGCGTGAATGCTGCGGATCAGTGCACGTGCGCGTGACAGAAAGCACGTGAAATGATGCTATTACATCCGCGTTATTCTGTTTCATGCGAAAACAGTGAATGTCATGAAAAAAAAGTCTTCGAAAATCGGACCTTACTAAGAAGGGTACGTTACTGCGCTTTCCGACGCTAATTACAGCTCTTCTGCTATAATTAGCATATGTAAAACATGACATTTCTCTGTTTCGGAAGAAAGGCATATCGACAGTACTGAATGGAAATTGAAAATCCCGAGAAGGGTTAATTCCAACCGGCCAGAAACAGCAAAATCCTCGAGTTCCCATAAGCCGAACCCAACAGGTCATTCGAAAGATCAAGCAGTTTGTATTGTGTGAAAATCCAGCAACCGAGAGAAGGATTGAAAACATTGTAGAAACTTTACAGGCTACCATAAATAAAATAATAAACAAAGATTTCCAACTGGAAAAGAGACACAAGAGTCGTGTTCACGACTGATAGTAAGAGAAACAAGAGTCACAAGATTCGCAGATGTAAGAGGAACTGTCGAAGGCTCTATGAGGGTTACCTCCCCACATAAGAAAAGAATAAATATGCCCATGTATGAATGGGAGATGAATTTAGAACTGTATCTGCGGGATCTAGAAGCCCAGGCGAAAATCCAAGAGATTCCTCAGAACGATGGAATATGTTGTTACTTTGGATGAAGCCTACGTCTACCTCAACGATTACAAAAAAAAAAAAAAAAAAAACTGCGCGATTTTCTACCGTACACGTGTAGTAAAGTCATATCAAAAGTGGTTCAAGGAGTATAAGGAAAGTTTTTCAAAAGAATTTACGGTGATTGTGAAATACTCGTACAACAGCAAGCACACAATCAGAAGAATGGACAGGAAGGCTAAGGAAGGCATATTCTCAGTATAATTTTTCACGAGGAAAACCCCGTGTTGTATGGAGAGGAAAAAAAGCAAAGTTGGCTGATCAAGACAAAGCCTCCAGCCATACATCTAACTCGACCGTTCAGTGTATGTCGGATTTGGAAGATGAAACTGGAATTCACGTTATACCCTTTTATGATATCCCTGTGGAGACATCAGATGCATCCCCGATGAATTTCTGTAGATTTGAATTATTGAAACGAGTCCTTGCTCGACGCCGTCGAACAGCCATTAAGGGTCTGTGGAATGCCTGCAAACAGGAATGAAACAACATCAGGCCTCTCCGTTCTGCAGACATCTCTTCTACAATGGAAGATCCTGTGTAGGGCAATAGTCCAAAACCAGGGTCACAAAATAGAACACGATCGCTAGTGGAGAAAAGGGTTTTCTTCGTAAACTTTCTCCTCGAAATCATTACTATAGATCGTAATCAACCTTCTGTAAATACCCACCTTAGATGAAGTCTGAGTGTGGCGGCCAACTTCTGGAGAGTTGCAAAAAACGTCGTTAAATACTTAAAAGCTTCCAAATAACAGAAACGAACATAAGAGTAAGGGAAACTAAAGTCACCTATCACCCTTCAAAATAGCCTCTCCGGTGTCCTGAGTTCTTAGTCAATGGTGGTGAAGACGATGAATACCATTGACTATATGTGTTTTGTTAATGTGTGTTACCTCTTGCCAAAACATCTTTAAGAAGTCTTGTTTGTTTGTAAAGCCTTACCTATAGTCGCATGCACGTGGTCTGGCGAATCGGCAAGATATTCTAACACCTCTCATCTCCCAGCTACTAAATGAGATCCAGCCATATCATGCAAGATTATGGCATTGTCCATTCACCGTAGCCGTACATGACACTACCTTGCGCTTCTTCCACGGAGGAATGATATTTTTTATAAGACCACTATTGCACTTATACTCACATCTTGGAACGATGTCGATAATATACTACAATTAAAAGTTTGTGTGTTTACTTAGGAATCACTTGCGCAAATACTGCCAAACAGTGGTGATATCTTTAAATGTTTGGGACAGTATCTACTTAATGTTCACATTTGCGGTAAAGCATAATATATGATCCAAAGTTTTTTTAATAAGAATTAAGTTCCTGAGGTTGAAGTATTTTTGGCACTGGGCAAGGATAAAAAGGGGTGATTGAAATACGAATATATCACCAAAATGTGTGCGTGTCATGGAAATAATTTACTGTATAATTCCAAATGCCATCAATCGCTAAGTTGCACTGATCGAAAGTAATCGATAAGTATGAGAAGGAAGCTTACAATTACTTTTTAATAATTTCAATTTGAATTTTTTTTTCGTTTTGATTTAAAAATTAAATATGTTAAATTTTCTTTTACCTTGTATTTTCTTTATTTTGCTAATAAAATGTTTTATTATCGCATTTGGTAATTGTATTGAGAAGCTACATCCAACCCATACGTTCACTTTACACTAAGTTGATAAAACGAAATAAAACACACTTCATTTTATTGGTGTCCAAATTAGATTAGATTTTTTACAGAGGATCTGGAGAAGAGGAACGGAGTATCTTCAGTTAATGAAAAATTCAATATACAGGTGTTCCAAAACTTTACATAGTTTAGGGGGGGAGGGAACACAATCAGACAAGCACAAATCGCCATACAATCCATGGTCGGAACTCAAGTTTTAAAGCGCTAGAGGGTCACTCCATCGATGGGTTGGACGACACGGGCTGTGTCATGAAATGATGAGAAACAAGACAAACAGAGACGGAATGAAAGGACGCCGATGAAATTAAGGAAAATGTTTTATTAAATTCAACAAAATTAAATTAACCAACGCAAATCCCAAATCAGCAACTCCTCAAAGTTTCACACCGTCAATGGAGCGATTCTCCAGTGCTTTAAAACTTGAGTTTCGACCAAGGATTGTATAATGATTTGTGGTTGTCTAGTTTTGTTCTATCACCCTATAACGTATGTACCATGAGTTTTGGGACACCCTTTATGCTAATATATAAATGAGCTGTTTTTAATATGACTTTTTAATCACCATATCATTGCACGTGTCGGCTGCTGTTGCTTCTCTACACAATTCCCCTTAAATCACATTTTTCGTATACGAATAGCTACCACATTACACAAATAAGATCTAATTTATCGATAGCAAATTACATACTTAATGTGTTGCTTAAGAAAACGGTAGATAATCACTAGGCAATCTTTATGGTTTGCGACAAAAAATCAAAATTAACGACGTATATATTAATGCGGAACGCACTTTTCTTTTTCAACTTTAAGTGCAAGACGAAAATAATGTGTGAACACATTGCAGATTTACGAAGATTCGCACATTAACGGTAGCATATGAACTAAAACTACTGTATGGAAAATTGTCATGACGTATGAAACGACCCTCGTATTATTTTCCTTTATTTGTTTTTATGTTCCAATGAATTGAAAATAATTCGTTTAATAGATTGACAACTAAGTTATTTAGTTTTCAGTCAATGGGGGAGGAATATGTTAAAAACATATAAATTTAAATTCTTGCTAATTGTGCAAAACAAAATTGAGAACAATCAGTTTACTTGTGTGGTAGAAAAATGTAAAGACTTCACCTACTAAGCCTAATTTCATTTATCTTGGGTACATTTAAAATACAGATATTTCCTCATATTTTAACTTAATCAATGACCAAAAAATTATTGTTGTAATATAAACTTACATTGATTTATATTTTAGCAACTCAAGGAAGATCTGACTAACGTGAACTATTCCGATATAGCAAATTTTTCTAAAGCTCTCATTACAGCATTTGAATTATTACAAGAGGTAAGGAGGTCAACATTATATTATAATAAATATACAGGGTGTTTACTAAACATACGGCAAAAATTCAAGGGGTGATTTTTTGGGTTACTTTAAGAAAGTTTAAGAATCTTTATTCGCTCCATACGGCGAATTTTTTCTATGGAGCCATCTGAAGTCCTTAGCTTACACTACCCCAGTGGCAGATGTACGAGATTTGAGAAATCGGATAGTTGATGGGCGTAATGCAATAAGAAACAACCCTGGTATTTTTGAAAGAGTTCGGAAGTTTTATGAGGAGAAGTTTGGATGCATGCATCCTAGCTGGTGGGAGTCATTTTCAGCAGTTATTGTACAGGCTGTCCACAACGTCTGGGTATGTAGGGCATTAACACATACTTTTAAAACAAAACAATTTTATTTAATTCTAATGTTAATAAAATAAAATTTTCATTATGATTTCCATCATTTTCAATGCATAATTTGATGCGCCTTGTAAAATTCAGGTGAACTCGATTGAATAGGTCTGCATTGCCCCCCAATCCAGTGAGGAAAATGTCATTCAGCCAATCATTATTTCTTTATATTGTTTATGTCATGATTTTATTCACTGCTAAACCACTATACCCGCCTTTCCCCCCTCGGAAAAATAACATAAATAAATAAAATAGTGAAATTTTCCAGGTACCCAGACTTTGTGGACACCCTGTAGATTAAGAAGCCTTATAAGTAATGTTAAATAATAAATATGAACTCAAGAATGTTCAATGAGGGTTTTATCTTATGCCACACCTCAGAGTTTAAATTATTAATGAAAATAGGAAAGAAACTCCTCATCGAATATTCTTGAGTTATTCTTTGTTGAATATTACACCATTAGTAAAGGTAGTCCCAAGCTATGAACTACGAGTTAAATGCTCTAACCATCCCATGCTCTAACCAACCCTATCAAAAGTCATGGGATACCATCAAAAAATATACTTATTTTAGTATCTTGTTGGTCCGCCTTTTGCTGCTATCACATCTTCTACTCTCTGGGGCATACTGTCCACAGGTTTTTGATACGTTTCGACAGGTAATTTTCGCCATTCTGCCATAAGTGTCTTGGACAGTTCGGTCACGGATTTCGGGCGTTCCGCGCAAGCGCGCAATCGACGTTCCAACACGTCCCATGGATGTCAGATGGGGTTCAGATCGAGGCTCTGCGCAGGCCAGTCAAGTTCTCGAATCTCCTTTTCATCAAACCATGTACCTACAGCCCTTGCTTTATGGCAAGGTGCGTTATCGTGCTGAAATAGAAAAGGGCCATTGCTAAAGTGCTGCCAGAGAGATGGGAATTCTGAGTTATCCAGAATGTCTTGGTAACGCTCTGCGTTTAGATGTCCGTCCAAAGAAACGATTGCACCCAACCCATACCATGAAAAGCATCCCCACACAATCACCGACCCTCCGCCAAACTTCACCGTGGGCACAACACAGCTTGGCAGATAACGTTCGCCGGGCGTTTCGCCATACCCAAACCCGTCCATCCGATTGCCAGATGGTGTAATGGGATTCATCACTCCATTCAACCATTCGCCATTGATCCAGAGTCCAATGTCATCGCTCTTTGCGCCATTACAATCTCCTCGCTGCGTTGCTGGTGCTGATGTGAGGTTTGTGGGCTGCCGCTTTACCATAAAAACCCATTGCATGCAGTTCCCTGCGAACAGTCAGGGTGCTCACAGTTGGTCCCGTCGACTCTATGAACGATCTTGTCAATCCATCAAGCGATGTGTGACGGTTTGCAGTGACCACTTTACGAAGAGTCCTTTGGTCTCTGGCCGACATGATCTTGGGTCTTCCAGTCCTAGGCGGAACACTTGTGGTGCCTTTCTCTTGTTGCGAACGGTCAATTTCGGGATGTTTAGGAGAGTTGACGTCTCTCTAACAGTTTTGCCTGCGAGATGGCACCCAACAATTGTACCTCTTTGGAAGTCTGAAAGCTCTTTTCTTTGAGACATTCACGCAAGCATCATCTCATAATAGCATACTCTCTGTTATGTAGTGCTGGGAAGAATGCCAACAGTGAAATTGCAAAGAAATGTCTCATTTTCATGCAAATCAGGGTTGTCCGATGACTTTTGATGGGGTAGTGTATATTTAAATATCTGACTTACAAATAATATATCAGATATTTATATCATAATGAAGTCGGAGTAATTTTAGTGATTCTTATTACTAATTTGCTTTTTATACAGTATAACACTAGCGGTGAAGGAAGCCAATGCAATCAGGCCATTATGCTAGTCACTGATGGTTCCCCGGAAACTTATGAAGAACTTTTCAACCAATACAATCAACCCCACAGACACGTAAGTAAATATTAACTATACATTTAAATAAGAATTTAAATTATTCTCAAATAATGCTATTTTATGATTAGTTATGGTTTAAATCTTGATTAACTTTTATTTTCATAATTGTGCGTTGGAAAATATTTCATACAGAAAATATTAGATGAACGACTTGTATAATGGGTATTTTTAAAAAGGGAAGACTTGGGGAGGAGATGTTATTACAAGTTTATTAATTTATGTTATTAAGTTAATTTGATATACATGTACTGTAGCAAAATATTAAGACCAGTTTCTTCTTATTTCAATTGGTGTCTCTTTCTGCTTTCACAATCTTTATTTATTGAATTTGTGTTTGACTGTGGAGGAGATATTAGTATATCTGGTGTATATTATGATTCAGGGATGAGAGATTTTATATTAATCAAATCCTCTTTGTGGATATGAATATGATTAAGTAATTCTATGTGCAAAAGAAAATCTTTCTCATGCTTTTTAAAAGTTAAGAGAAAGCTTATGATTGAGTGTACGAAAAAAAAAGTGGAGAGCGCTGAAAGAATAAAATTAACAATTGTTTGGGGTTATAAGACCCATGTTTATGACTACAGTACACATACTAGACTATAAGGAAGCAATATGGGAAGAATTAGCTCAAGTTAAGGAGGGAGCTTGGCAAAAGATTTCCTTTGCCTGTGTGAAACGGGTGAAGATACGAAAGAAACTTCAATGAATGTGTTTTGTGTGAAAATGGATAATGTAAAGAAATGTTGAAATGTGTAGGATGCTTCTTTGAAGGTAGAAGGATATCAGTGAGAAGAACAGATACGAATCATTATAGTAGAAAGCAAAAATGATTACGTCTTGAAAAGAGAAAGACGAACAAATGCAACAATAAATACAAAGACGAAGTTTGGATTAGTTTATTAAACTTTTGTATTTGAAAAAATATGCTCAGGAGAAGGAATCAATAGTCAAGTTATAAGAGCAAACTGTAGGTGGAAGAAGATGTTCTTGGAAAGTTTTGAAAAATGTTGTTTGTGCGTAAAAATGGCAGTAGATGAGCGTTGTTGGTTGATGTAAGTAACATTAGAAGCAATTTAGTTGGAGTCCTCATTCTTAAAGGACCTCTCTGTAGGTGACAATGTTCGGAATGAAATATAAAAAGTGAAGTATGAGAAGAGAAATTGGTAAATAGCTGTGCAGCTGTTAAGAACATATTCTCAGAATTTTAAAGATAAATTGAGAACCGTTTCAAGAAAATAAGGATTAAAATTCATTTTCTTCGTCTTATTTTAGTTTTTGTAAAAGATCTTATTGTGCTTGATATTATTAAAAATAATAGAATTTCAGGCATAAATATTAGGTATGACCGACATAATTTTGATAACGCAATCTTATAAATAGATGCATCAATTATGGCAGCTATTTATTTTGAAATCTTTATGGAAATTTGTACTTAATTATTGTATGTAATTATTTTAATGCAGAGTGATATTGGGAGTCAGAGAGAATTCAAAAATCTTAAAATAAATTTATAGAACATTCATAGATGGATCTCTAGAGGAGAGATCTTCACTCAAATTGTAAACTAACAATATCTTACAGTATTTGCAAAATTTAAAGCAGGTCGTATTAATTTAAAATCAAGCAAATACTAAGATTTTATATTTAAACAAATGAGGGAATTGTCATCTATTTGAATATGATAAAAGAGAATAATCATTATATTATTATAAACTAAGCTGCTCTAGTAACATTTGTGTATTCTGTCATTGTATGCCTCTCTGGTGGTTCCTGTTCGCGGGATTTTTCCTATCGTTTTTCAATCTTAAATATTTACCGAATGTTTGATAATTAACTCCAGTATTTATTTATTTATTTATTTATTTATTGTTTTATTAATAGTACGTATCGTTTAGAACGATGTTAACAGTAATTAATAATGAAAAATAGGAAAGAAAATATCCGCAGCCCGGAATCGAACCAGAAACCTTTGGCTCGGACCGCCAAGTAATTAAGTTAATTAGAAAACTAACTTTTCATTGTTTATTGTACAGAAGGTTGATTACGATCTTTGGTAGCGATTTATTTCATGAATGCTGCGGATTATGTGCACGTACGCTGAGAGAAAGCACGTAAAATGATGCTATTAATTATATCCGTATTGTTGTGTTTCGTTTGAAAGCAGTCATGAAAAAATGTCTCCGAAAATTGGATCTTAGTGGGAAGGGTACATTACTGCCCTTTCCGACGCTAATTACAGCTATTCTGCTTTAATTAGCGCATGTAAAACACGAAATTTCTTTGTTTCGAAGAAAGACAAATCGGCAGGACTGAATGGAAATGGAAAATACCGGGAAGGGTTAATTCCACCTGGCCAGAAACAGCAAAATCCACGAGATTCCACAAGCAGAACACCACAGGTCATTCGGAAGGTGAAGCTGCTTGCCCAGTTTGAAAATCCAGCAACCCAAAGAGAGATCGCAAACATTGTAAGAATATTGTAGGCTACCGTAAATAAAATAACAAACTGGAAAAGAGTCACAAGATTCCTTTTCATACGCTACTGCCACAACACGTCGCAGAAAGAAAGAGGAACTCTCAGAGGCTCTATGAGGGTTACCTCGCACCAGAACGATAGAAGTTCGTTGTCACTTTGGATGAAACCTACGTCTACCTCAACGATTGCAACAAACCTGCGCAATTTTCTGCCGTCCACGTGAAGAGAAGTCATATCAAAAGTGGTCCCAGGAATGTAAGGAAAGTTTTTAAAAAGGATTTATGATGATTGCGGGATACTCGTACAACGGTAAGCTCATAATCAGAAGAGTGGGCAGGAAGGCTAAGGTTAACTTCCTTTACTATCTACAGCATATTCTCAGTCTAATATTTCACGAGGAAATCCTCGCATTGTATGGGCAGGATAAAGGCAAAGGTTGGCTGTATCAAGAGAAAACCTCCAGCCATACGTCTAATTCGACCGTGCAATTTATATTGGATTTGGAAGATGAAACTGGAATTCATGTTATACCTTTTTATGATATCCCTGTCAAGCCACCAGATGCATTCCATGGTATTTTTCGAAGTATTGAAACGAGCCCTTGCTCGACGCCGTCCAACAACCATTGAGGGTCTCTGGAAAGCCTGCAACATCAGCCTCGCCGTTCTGCAGACATATCTTCGTAAATTTTCTCATCCAAATCGTTACCATAGATCGTAATCAACCTTCTCTATAACACATGGTAAAAAAAATCAGAGACTTAAGGACGAAGATAATAGAGACATTATCAGATTCAATTACTATTAGCAATATGCAATTTTAATTTTTTTTCACAAATTAGTTTCTGAAGATTGGTTATTTTACTGAGCTGCGTGCTTGATGGTACAGAGCAATTTAAAATAGTTTGATAAAACATATGTACAGAAAAATTTATGATGACTTACTATCGGCGTCACCAAAAGCATATTTTTTGTTCATAAGTACAGGGTGACCCAAAAATAACTTTGAGAGCTGAAAATGGGTTTATTAAAACAGATTATAATGGTGTTTTAACATGTTCATATTGTCTTAATGCAGAAATGTTTCCAATCATATAATATACAAAAAGTGGATTTACATTTTTCATTGGACAACCTTTCTCTTCTATCACCAAATTTAAGCGGTTAACGATATTGAAAAAGTTAGATTGCAACATTGGCTGTGAGATTTGAGCTATCTCTCTTCTGGTGGAGTCTTTCAGTCACAGAGAGTTGTTGGTCTGGTAAGATAACCCTGTTTTTTTTTTCAGAAATCCCCATAACCCAATAGCTACATACTCTAGCAGCCAAAAAACTATTTACACTATTTGCATATTTTATGATTGGAACATTTCCACATTATTCCAATGTGAAAATGTTAAAATAGCATTATAATCTGTTCATTAATAAAACCGTTATCACCTCTCAAAGTGAATAAATTATTTTTGGGCCACTCGAGTGTATTCCAAATTTAAGGCTTATTATTGGTAGAAATAGGGGTAACTTTGGTCGACTAATGATGATGTAACAATGTATGACGTTTCCGTTATCAGGCCGTTTCCGTTATCTGTCTAGATGGTGTTGACCATAACTATCGAGAGAGAAGGCCTTTGCGATGAAACGTAATACATTGTTACATCCTCATAGTTAGGGACTGTCAATTCCCCGATGGAAGAAAAATTTCAAAAAAAGTTTTTGTAAGGATTTGAAAAGGAAAAAAGAAAGAGAAGGAAAGAACACCCCCGACCATAGTCGACCGACCCCGTCAGGAGCGGAAAAACCAGAGCCGCGGGATTGGAGAAAGAAGAAGAAGTCTGAGCCTCGAAATTGGAGGATGAAGTGCGCAAACTCGGCACAGAATCCTCCAAGCCCGAATAAAAGGCCAGGCGGACAAAGGCCAGGCGGACAGAAAGGCCAGGCGGACAGAAAGTGGATGATCTTCTCGCCGATCGAAACTCTCCAGCCAGCCGGACCAGATGAGATGTCATGTTGCCGTTTCGGAGAAAACTCATGAATCCAAGAAACGAGGACAGCCCAGGGCAAGTAACTATTTGAACTATAATCAAAATAACTTTAAATCTTGCCATATTCGAAACAGTCCCCGTAAGGAACCCAGGCAGTCCGACCGGAGGAGGTTGCCACAGCCCTCGGCCCGCTGTTTTCCACGGCAAAGAGGTTCGGCGAATCTCGTGAGGTCAGATGGTCGTTCCACCCAAAGTAGGAGACGAATTCAACCCGACTGACCCACGTGTTCGGACCCGATCGCCCACGCAGCCCGAGCGCCCATAGGACGGATCACGTGTTCAGACGGTATACTGCACGACCGACGAAAGCGAAAACTGCATCAGCGCAAGAGGCCCGATTCGGCAACGATGCCCGAGCCACGTAAGCAGGACGGCAGTAATATTAATTCTCTGGACTTGGTTGACTTTGTTTCATGTGATGGCGAACTAGGAGACCTCTCAGACATTAATAAGAAAGGACGTCAGCACGAGCTCTTGGATGAACTTACCCCGACAGTATCGACGCAGGCCTTCTGTCTAGGCGGTGTTGACGTAGCCCACGAGAAAGACAGGCCTGGGCACTCAAAAGTCACCTGACCATAGTAATCTGAGCAACAATCCAACTTTCATTGTCTCCAACTTGGATTTTAACAATCAGTATTTTTTCGTTTGTTGGAAACAATGAAGCTTGGATTGTTGCTCAGACTACTGTGGTCAGGTGACTTTTGAGTTGCACAGGCCTGTGTTTCTCGTGGGCTACGAGTTAGGGAAAATTTATGGCTTATTATTGGTAGAAATATGAATAACAATGCCCTATCTATGATGATGTAACAATGTATTACGTTTCATCGCAGAGGCCTTCTCCAACACCACCTCTACTCAAAGCCTGAGCGCGAAAATTTCATACATTGTTATATCATCATACCTAGTCATAATTTACGACTTATTATTGGTAGAAATGCGATTAAAGATGACTACTTATGACGTTTTAACAATGTATGACGTTTCCGCGCTCAGGCTTTCTCTTTGTGGTGTTGCCTTCTCTCTTGGTGGTTACGTGTTGGCTCGGTACGAGTGCGTGAAGGGAGACTACAATGCCGCGTATTGCTTTGAGATTAGTTGCTCTATCGCATATGAAAGAAGTTGATCGTCATACGTGTGAAGTGCAGGCGTGTGGATACGTTTGTGGACAAAGTGAGCAGATAATCATGGTTAGCAATGATAAATGTACATGTAGTTTCTTTGGTGGGAAGAAGCGACTACTTCGGATGTATATACGAGCTTATTAGCCCTATGCGGGAGAGCACAAGATACAGCAGCATGACAATTCGCGACCACATTCCAATCGCTACATTATTGCCACTGTGGAGGTTCTACAGTATACCATGCTGGCTCATGCCGGATTTTATGCCTAGCGACTACGGCTTTTTCGATGTGTGAACTAGGCAGTGTGTAGTGAGTTCTCATCAAACGACGAGCTTCAGTCGCTGTCCAGAAGTAATGCTGGGATGCCTCCAAAGAATGGTTTGCTGTAGCAATACATAACAGTCGGAACGATGGCAAACGTTTAATGACATTGGCGGCGAATGCCTCTAATGTAATGTGCACTCAGTTCATTCGAATTCATATAAATGGTTAGCCTGAAGAAAAAAAAAATTATTGTGTCAATCACTTTTGAACGGATTAATATTATTTTTAATAATAACAATATTATTTATTATATTTAAATGTATAAGAACTAAATATTGAATCTTTTATTTTATATTCATCTATATTTATTTATTTACACGGGGTAAGTTGATACGGGGACACGTTGATACATCGTAGTTTATGTAACAAAGTTCATGCGTAAATATTTTAAATCATCATCAATTAAACGCTTCTTCGTTTTCAAACTGAGTGTGTGCTCGTTTTATTGATTATACCACAATAGATGGAAGAGCTTGTTGTGTTTAATCAGTGCGAAGTAAATTTCCATGTAGCTGTTCCAGTCTCAATACGCTTTGTAAGTGAATGCGGAGAATTTCTTCGGAGTAATAACCTGACAGAGGGTGAAAACCTGAGTAAATTGGGCTAGTTTCTTTTTACATACTGGCCGCGTGTTTTTATACAGAAGAAGAAAACCACAATCGTGTCAAGCGGGGCAAGTTGAGACATTTCTCATACCCTGTGTGCACATGCAGCAATGATAGCGATTAGCTGTGCTGAACAAAATATTTAGAGGAACGGAACCTTCACGCCATTATTTTCAATTCAATTTAGCAACAGAAATATTATCTTAAACCTTTTATTCCAGATTGTCAAGTGAAGCCTTATAGAGCTCAAGTTTCAATTTCTTTAACTTCAAAATGTCATTTTTTTCCACTCCTGATGTTTGTATGTTATTATCTTAAAAGGTTATTGAAATTTCTTAATAAACAGTTGTTGGCTAAAATGAATTGGGCATTATTTTCTAATAAGATATTATAGCATCAACTTACCTTAACTTAGGACAGATTAAGACATCATCACATAGTCGAGAACATTTTTTAGGTTCCATACATCAAAATGATTATTGGCCAAATTAAAATACAAAACAAAAAGCTGTTATTTCAATCTATTTTGAAATTTCTGAAGTTTTATAGAAAAATTAAAAACTAAAATATGTATCAATTATCCTAACCTCCCCTATGGTACGAATTTTTACTAATTTCGAGATCTTTGATTTCTCTAGGTACGGGTATTCACATATCTGATTGGTCGAGAAGTTACGGAATATCGTGAAGTACAATATATGGCCTGTGCTCATAGAGGTAAAAGAACGTTTATTATCTGCTGAAATAAGTGTCAACACCGTAATCTCTGCAAATTAATGTGTCTAGATCCTTACAAAATAATTCAAGTTCCTTGCTACCTCTCACCCCATACTTACGCACCATAAATCAGACATCCCTTCACTGTATTGCATTCCCATTAGGACAGCTCTATCTCCTCCCACGCTAAAATCATCCAATCCCCCGTATCCCTTATAGTCTTTTAACATTTCAATTTTTTTTATTTCTTGATGATGGTCTTTGTCCAAAATATGTCAAATAGATAATATTCAATAAGTATTATTAAAAGTCCATCCTTGAACATTTAAAAATTAGCTAGAAAATATTTAAAACATTTGTTGTCGAAAGGTTTTCGGTAACGTAATCCGTAAACTCTTAAAAACCTTCAATATTCTAAGAAGATGTTTAGAAGTAAATTATTTTTCCTGAAGGATTATATAAGACGATACCTTTTTTATTTCTAGGTTATTACACACACGTGAAAACTTTAGCAGAAGTACGGGAACAAGTTGAGGTTTGTATGAACTCGCTTGAATGTAAAAAGTATAAATAAATAAATAAATAAATAAATAGAGAGGTAGCTAGAGTTAAAAATAAACATTAATACTTAAAAATAACGCAAACTTGCCCTACAAGTAATAAATTGTTAAATTTTAAGGCATTAAAAAGAAAATCTACTAGAAGTGGTATAGTATCAGTTGCGTCAGTTGCCTGGTGCAAAATTCTCGTGTTTACAGATCTAAAATTTGAGTCTGTAAATTATGGCAGTTTCAATAGTATTTGAATTGATAATACAGAGTCGAGTCACATTATTATGACCACCAGCTAATATCCCGAATAACCACCTTTAGTGGCACGGGCAGCAGCTAGACGGCGTGGGAGTGAGTCGATAAGATTTGGTAGGTTTCTACTGGTAGCTGTTGCCATGCAGACTGTAAAGCTTCCGATAGCTGCTGAAGGGTACGCGGTGGTTGTTCCATAGCACGCACATGACGATCGAGGTGATCCCAAAGGTTCTCGATTGGGTTGAGGTCTGGAATTAGAGGGCCAGGGTAGTATTTGGAACTCTTGGTCCTGTTCCTCCAAACCACTTCCGAACAATTGCAGCCGTATGACACGTCGCATTGTCTTGCTGGAACGTGCCATCCCCCTCTAGGAAGACAGTCGCCATGTATGGGTGTACGTGACCTGAAATTATGGATAAATTACCGAATCGGTTGAGAGTGCCTTCAGTGAGCCCAGACAATGCCATGAGAACATTCTCCACACCATGACACTGCCGCCACCAGTCTGGATTCGTCCAACAATGGTTGCAGGATGCTTGTTCTCGGAAGTTTTTCGCCTCACCCGCCAACGGCCGTCACTTCTGTGGAGCAGAAATCGTGACTCATCGGAGAAGGCAACCTTTTTCCAGTCAGAAGTGATCCAAATCAGAAGTGTTGGGCAAATTGAAGCAATTTTTGGCGACGAATCTTCGTCAGCATGGGTGTGGTGACCATCCGTCTGCTGCGGAGGCCCATACGTAGCAGGGTCCTCTGTACTGTGGTTTTAGAGACATGTCTGGTAGCAACCTCGTTGGTTTAGCGGTAAGTTGGTCCACTGTACCTCTTCGGTTGGCCTTCGCAGCCGACGTTCACCCTCTCATCAATGGCACAGGGTGCGCCACAGTTCCCATACCGTTTATTCTGAGCGGTCCTATTTTCCCAGTCATGGAACACTTTAACTACAGCAGCACGAGAACAGTTCACAAACTGCGCGGTTTCCGGTATACTGCTACCCTTGGCCTTTTCCAGATCTGATAAATCACGTTTCCTGCCCATTGCAGCAATGAGTGATATGTTTTTAACATAGTGAAAATCTACCTTATATAGTCACCTAACCAATTCCCAACACGTGTTATAATTCCTCTGCTGGGCAACCCCGAAGACAAACGTAGGGAGTGTTCATAATAATGTGACTCGACCCTGTAGGTATTGGGCTATATATCAAACAAAGTTAGACGCTTAATGGAAAAAGAAAACAGAATTGCAAATAAGTTCAGACTTTTTAGATTTGTGGATGTCGTTAAATTCATTTCAGCATTATTATAAGAATTTTAATTTTAGGTAATAGCTCTTCTTTTTATATTAAAATCCGTAAATCGCTTCCTTAAAAAATATTTAAAAATGTTTGATAGAATTTATATATCTTTTTCAGAAATATATTCCGGTGATGGCCAGGCCGATGGTCATTCAAAGAAAGCATAACTACATTTGGACGCCTGTGTATGCTGACATAACTGTAAGTCCAATACTTTAAGTCTTGAATATAATTTTTCTATTCTCTACGCAGGTAAGATTCAAAGTAAAAATAAAAACATTCAAAGCATTCTTCTGATTCAAAATTTTATTATCGAATTCATAATTCATAATTTCTTTGATATACAGAGTGATTCAAAAAAGAATGGAGCAAAAGTTATAACAACCTAACACAGCTCAAATTATTAGGTACAGGATATTACACCAAAACTAAGGTATTCTTCAATATGGAGACGGGCCTAAAATCTAGTTGCTGGTGTGATGAAAATGACTCGCGCGCGTTTCTCTCTTTAGATTTACGTATCCGGCATGAAATGAGCAAAGGATCCAAAGAGGAGCAGCGGTGTGTTGTGGGCTTTGGACAGCGGATGATGTAGGAGGTCGTGAAATCCATCGACGAATGGAAGGGATCGAAATCGAAAAGGTCCCGGTAAACTTTCTCGTGATGTGACCCTGTTGCACGACAACGCTAAGGCGCAGACAGCCAACGCGACAAAGGAATGTCTGCAGAACTTCAAGTGGGAAGCCCTGAGCCACCGTGTCCCCGTGTGACTTCCATATCTTCGGTACAGTGCGGGACAACGGTTTCAAATAGTGCGCGTCAATTCGTTCAAACAGCGGCCAAAGGATGTCTACGAGCCTGGCATTCTGCGACTACAAGTAGTGTCACAATGGGATAAATGCCTAAACAATTGCGGACAATATTTTGAGTTTCGTTAAGTAATTATTGTGAAATAATATTTGCCTCGGTTATTTATTGGCTGTAGCTCGTACATAAAAAGCACGTTATAGAAAGAAAAAAAGAAACGGGCGCATGTGTAAGATAAGTGCTTTATTCTATTAGAGATGTCTGCTTTATTCAGAGTTTCAGAAACATAACGCTCTTTACCTCGCCTATAAGTCTATTCATTCCATGAAAACATTAAAAAATTAAAGGAGAACCAGAATTTATAACTCTTTTTTTAAACTATTTAAAGGATATAGTAATGATACAATAATGAAAGTACTGTATTGTATTCAATCTGTTGATTATAGCTGCCGCCACATAAGTTGAACGACAGGATGACGTCATTTCTAACGCCAGCCAATAGACGTTAACGGGAAGTAAATCGCTTAGCTATTCCATGAAACATCCGCTTTCGTTTTCGTATTTACATTGCGTTTCAATTTTCGTTTTTTCTTTTAAATAGATAAATGAAATTAATAAATTAATAAATGACGCAGAATAATCGACTCGAATGCAATTTGTTTTCTATTATAACTTTTAATAGGCCTTCCTCGTTTCAACGATATCTCCACCATTACTATAGTAGAACAAGTGCATCATGGGTAAAATCCAGACAAAGCATATTGATGAGATGACTTACTGCGCATGCCAAAAAGATCGTTCAACTTACGTGGCGGCAGCTATAATTGAATGCCAGATTTGTTTTGGTTTCGTTTCAGTTGCGATTTCATTAAGGGAATGACAGGAATAAGTAATGCTCCGTTTACTGTTCGCTTCTGATTGGTTGAATGAGTTTTTTCATTTACGTATGCGCCATTTCCTTTTCTTTCGTGCCGGGCACTATAAATTTCTAAGTTATACCTGTACATTACAAATGTTTATTTGAGCGCCCTTGGCGACACGACAGTTGTCAAGACGGTAGTGCAGCTCTGCTCAGACGCATCCCAAATATATCCTGGGATATAAACTGCATCTGAGATGGGTCATTTAAGTTCGCCCAATTTTAGTGATAGAGAAGCAGATATATACAACCTTTCATCTTAATATTTATTGTGTCACAGAAGGCACCCACATTGAATATTTGTAATGCATGGGTAAAATTTTGATAATTAACGTGTTTTTTCATGTAATAACAGTTGTGGTAGGTTCGGTCTGGAGTCAATAAATCAAATTTACTTTTGCACTATTCTTTTTGAATCATACAGGATATTCAAAAAGTTTATACCCTTCAAATTACTTGATAACTATCTCAGAATTTAAAAATCTGTTAATGCCCACAAATAGGAAATCGTGGGTGCGCTATTTGCTGGTGACCTTCCGATGATCTGATTATGTAAATTAGGACATACATAAAATTTATTTCATACACTGTAACAGAGAGGGACAAATTTCCAATTGCAAACTTACCCGGCGTTCAATTATGAACACAGTTTTAAAAAAACGCCTCATAATCGGATGAATAAATCACTCATAATTGAAACAGATAATTAACCGACCTACACGTGTTACAAACGTTTCCTCGACTCTTATTGATCACATATACATTCCGGAATCATGGTCCGTGTCCGATAGAAATTATTTTACAGTCCCGAAGTTAGACCACAAAGTGATTTGTGCTACCCTGAACTTTCCTATTGATCGTTTAATTGCTGGAAACCCGCGACCCAGAATAATACCGACATATCGAAGATTTAGTAAAGATCTATTCTGTAAGAACTTAGATTCACTTATTTATCAAGATATTAACATTATTGATGATGTCAATGTGCTATTGGATTACATAAATGCCTTTGTTACAAAGGCTGCCATGGCGGCGGGTTTCCAATTCAAGATTGTTAGACAGGGATCTAGGAGGGGCAAATATTGGTGGAATGATGCCCTTTTTAGTAAATGGTCAATGAAACAAACAGCCTATATCGAGTATGTCCGACATAGGGATCATTTGTCACATCTAGCTTATAAGCAAGCCAATCAAAATTTTAAAAATAAAATACGTAAGGCAAAGAGGAAGGCAGTTGCTCGGTCTGCCAGTTCGACTCAGATGTGGGAGCTTATCCGTCATACGTGTACGACTCAGGCTCCCAGACTGCCCTATGAGGAACATGAGAAATATTTAGACTGGGTTAATAATCCAACGGATCTTCCACAGCCTGATAAAATAATTGTGAGTGGGGCCAAAGTCCATTTCGGCTCACCTGATCCTGAAATTCCGACGGGAGGGAGCTTTTTAAAAATTTTAAAAACTGTTAAAATTACAGGACTCAATTTTCCATTCTTTTTTACGGACAAGATCCTTCAATGCTTCAACTTAACTGGTTACAACATGATTTTATCTTTGTGCCAATTAATAGTAAAAACTGGGAAATTTCTGTTAGCCCTGAAAATGGCCAAGATAAATCCTACGTATAAAAAGGGGTGTCCCCTCAATATTTCTAATTATCGCCCGATATCTGCATTATCTCCGTTTTCGAAAATTATTGAAAAACTAGTTTTTCAGCGCATGGTGGAATATTTGTGGACTAGGATTCCTATGCAACAAAAGGGTAGTCGACCAGAATATAAAGTGATTTGGATTCCTCTCCAGATCTATATGAACGCCATGGAAGCCTGAGATCAACATCATAACTTCATTATCGTTCAAACAGACATTTCCAAAGCATATGACACTATTTCTAGACCCCAGCTTTTTTACGATCTTGAGCGTTTGGGGATTTCACAAGGTTAAATTGCTTTACTGCGTGACTACTATCAGGATCGCCTAAATTACATTGGCTCTGATCCAGTGGTCTATAAAGAATCCAAACGAGGGATTATCCAAGGGTCTGGCTTAGCGCCTCTATTATTCGCGGCAGCTACTGCATCAATCTATGATCATAAATTCAATTTGAAAATAGTCAGCTATGTTGACTTGTTCGCTAACTATCCACCACATGAGCAGAATGAATTTATAGAAATACTCCAGCACGATTTGAACTATCTGGCAGACTGGTATTCTAGTAGAGGTCTCAGGTTGAATGAGGATAAAACTAATATTTTAGTATTACCAAAAGACGAGAATTATACCTCTACTATTAAGATATTGGGCATTCCTTTTGACACCAGTTTGAAATTCAACGTTTACATTGACCAGTTAATAAGTTCATTACATCGCAAGTCCTACTTGGTCAAAAGACTTCGATCTATTCTCACTATTTGTCAGATTAGTCGGTTCATTTTGGTTGTGATAGTGCCCCAGCTTAAATATGGAGCTCTATTTTGGTCGTCCACCTCCTCAGTAAATCTCAAAAGATTGGCCGTTGCTTATAACAAGCTTATTCGGGTAGCCTTCAATTTGGGTAGACTGGATTCAGTGACGTCGACCTGCTCGGATTTTAATCTACCCACTGTTACGACAATTATGAAAGTGGCGTTAACTGTAGAAGTGGCTGAAACTCTTCGGAATGATAAACATCCTGCTATATTCATTAGGCACTGGTTTAAATCTTCTAGTCAAGTTCGACAAACTCGAAGATATTTGTTTGAGATTCCGTTCATTGTGTCAGCTCAAAAATCTAAGTTTTCCGTATTCTGCAATATCCTTATGGAATGCATTGCCGATGGACATTCGATCTGCCGTTTATCTCTGTACTTCCACCTCTTGCCTTACCACTTGCATCCATTTAAGGAAACGCATAACCCAATTTTATCTCAGTAATCAATCTTAGTTTTAGACCTTTTGTATAGTGTTGACTTCGGGCCCGTTAGCCTGTCGAGAGCAGTTTTTATTTGGTTTTGCTTTGTGACACTTGTCTCTGACGTGTGTAATGTTTAGTTCCCCAGTATCCTTTCCCTTTTACCCCATGGTCCGGATGCTTGATTAATAAAAAAAATAATAAAATAAAACATTTCTACATGCAAATCAACTCACATGCCCATCCGGTTTTGCATATTTTTGAACGTTTTTCAAAGCAGCACATAAAAAGCCACATTCACACAACTCCTACGGCTTACACCAATCCCCTCACAAATTGCTCTATTGCTTACATGAAGATTAACAGCAACTGATACAAGGATGAAATTTGTTGTAGCTCATCCGTTGCTGTTTTTCGGCGATCTGATCTTGAGTGTTGGCAGCACTACCAGTTTCACGGAACCGACAGATGATAGATCTAATACCCCGTCCGCACTGCTGGGCTAGCTTATTGTTGAGCTAGCTTATTCGATAAGCTAGATATCTTGGCTTAAGTTATAGGCTAGGTCGTTCGCACTGAAGTGCTCTAAAACTAGCCTACAGTTCCAGACCTCACTAATCGCAGGTCGTCGATATTTTCGCCCCAAATCTCTATCAAAATGCGAACTTCCTCCGTAGTCCAGTTTTCCTTTTTTTTCGTTCTTTTCTATACTTATTGGTGTTGGTGCAGCCATATAAATTACAAAGTAGCACGATCTTATAACCTTGGTCAAGCCAAGCAAGCGAAATGCTCCAAAACTACGCAATTATGGGAAAAAACGTATCCCATGATGCAGTGCGTTTGTGGCTCAACTGGATAAGCTAGTTTAAAAATCTAGCCCACATAAGCTAGCTTATCAGAATCTGGGCTAACCCAACAAAAGCTAGAATCGTTCGCACTGCAGTTTAAGCTAGCTTATCAACCTAGGCTAGCTTATTTTTTGCAGTGCGGACGGGGTATAAGTGTCCATGCTGAGGGATATCTGCTGTTTGGATGTCTGTCCTGATAAAGTGAAGCAGTAGCCAGCACCATTGCACATGATACTGGCAGTCATTTGCTTATCTGTATCCTTAGAAATCATACTGTACAATGAATTGTGAATGTGGCTTTTTATGCCACTTGAACAGGAAGATGGCGCTGTTGTGAAAATTATCCAAGGCAAAATTAGTTGAGCATGTGACGTGATTTGCATGTACAAATGTTTCCTGTTGCATTTTGAGTGTTCTAATCATTGGATTATGATGCGATTTTTTTATTTTGTTCATAATTGAATGCGGAATAAGTTTGTCTAATTTGCATAATCAGATCATCGGAAGGTCACCAACCCTAGATAGCTTCCTATTTGTTGGCATTAAATTTTTAAATGTTTAGATAGTTTTCAAGTAATTTGAATGTTATAGACTTTTTGACCTCTTGTATTATTGAAAAGTAATTTCTTCTAGACTAAGGGAGGGAAATTTTTTTCTCACTTTTCTTTTATCTTATCCTCAGGACCCAAAGATATCCAAGTGGTTGTATTCGGTGCGGGAAAGGGCCAAAAAAAGACTACGCATTCTACAGAAGAGGAGAGAATTAGAGGACTATCAAGAAAAGGTGGATGTTGATGCCTCAAGTCAGGAAGACAAGTACGAATCAGAAACTTGGCAAGATGAAGAGGCAGCGCAACATGTTAGTGATTCGAGCCAGTGTCTATTTTTCAGTGAATCAAATTGCAAAGGACATTTCATGTGTTTTATTCATATTAACTCGAACCAAAAAAAATATCGTGTTTACTTTTATAATTATTTAAATCCTTTTCTCTGTAGGAATTCCGCCATTGCGATGTTTCTCGGGTAAGTCTTAATGAATTTTTTTATTACGACCTTTCTTGCTGTCGATATTAAAGATATAATTCTGTGGTTGTTTTTTTCTGTGTTCTATAATATAAAACTATAGTTTGTGTATTTATTTAATGATATATTATAAGAAACATGAATTTTTATTTTGAATATTAAACGATTTTTCTTTGTAGGATCCTCTTTACTGTGGAGAAAATGCGAAGGTTAGATATTTGAAATTTTACTAGAAGTAATGCGAAGTATACAGGGTGTCCAAAAAGTCTGGTACCATGGCAGATATCTCAAAGCTTCCAGAGAGGCGAGATCTGATGAGTGTGGTTTATAGGTAATAGGGGAGTGGGGAATTCATTGCCGCACTCAAATTTGACTTTGACCCCCACATTTAAGGTCATCCATTTGCTAACTCGAAAACTATTAAAGATAGAGAAAAATTTCCGATTGCTACCCTGTAGAGCAACACCACATTAGTCTAAAAACAATTTTTATTCACATCTTTCTCCTTGAAAGATTTTGAGAAAATGGGCCAGAAAGAGTCACTCAAGGTCAGGTTGGGCTGGCCAGGTTGGCTGAGGTTTCTAATACATTTAAATTGCAGTGAAACACACCTCAGCCAATCTGGCCAGCCCAACCTGACCTTGAGTGACTCT
>JAHWFO010024136.1:913592-963020 GCA_023313115.1 Rhysida immarginata
TAATTCATTACTACGAATTGTCCAATTGCCACAACAAACAATTCGTAGTAATGAATTAGTACCATTAAAACACGAACCAGTGAAACGATTTGAAAGAATGTTTTTTTAACATGCATTGTCATCGGTCCTGCACATGTGTATCAAATTTCAACTCTCTACCTTTTCGGGAAGTAGGTTAAATTCGACTTCCAAGATTTGTTTACAAAGTTAGTTACAAGTGAAGCTAATATAAGCGTATTAATAATAATAATAATAATAACCATGAAAGCTATGAAGTGTGCATATCATATTAGAAGGTGCACCTTGAATAAAAGATAATTCCTATAATTACTCAATCTTTGTTTGAAGATTATAGTCATCGAATCTTTGGCTGAATATTTTCAGTAGTTAGCAGCATTGCCTACAATAATTTTCTACATCTCCGTCGATCTTGCACTCTGACAGTTTCTGGAAAGCCTGCAATGAAGCATTAGACCCATTGGGCTCTGTGGCGTTTAGTGCAGTGGAAATTCCGATGTCGCATCATAGCCAAGATGCAACGCCAGATGCACGACAGATGGTGGTGCACTACGTGTAATTTCAGTTACAGTATAAAGTAGTCTATTCCAATTCCGTTCACATAAACATAAATCAACTTTTGCGTATATACAACGGTTAGTCTTCTTTTTGTATAAGTTGAGTTATTCTGTCAATTCAGCCGCTTTTTAAGTTCACTATTAAAGGTAGTTCACGTGTAGAGGAAGCTGACCAAAAGCGAGCCCCCATTTTGTTTTTGACATGTACAGGCAAAACTACGAAGTAAATAAACATTGAAAAAATGTGGAATACATATCTATACTCTGTCCAACGAAAGAAAAACTGGGCATGTCTAATTAAATTTCCAATTTCTATTGTTAGGCATTGTTGCTAAGTAAAATTAACAATGTTTAACAATTGAAATTGGAAATTTAACTGGACACGCCCAGTTTTTCTTTCGATGGACAGATGGACTGTATTTTGCGTTTCTGGTCGTAACTTCATGTATGGATTTACTTCTACACTGTTTGCAATAAAACTTTGTTCAAATGACATTTTTTGCTTAACCTAACCTTCTCAACAAAAATGCCCTTATAGTTTGAAATATAAATTATATCAAAGATAATTTTGCTCAAATTGAATATTTTTAATAATGATAACGAGAGTTTTTGTTTATGTTCTTAAAGTTAATTTTTGTTATTTTTTCAGCATTATCAATTAATGACAACCGTGGCTGCACCCGTATTCGATTTAGAAAACACAGTGAGTAAATTCTCCTTGTAACCAAATCATAAACTTACGCTTTACATCCAAGTTGTTGCTCAATTTTCCCAATAATTCATGTAAATGAATGCTGCATATATGTAATCTTATTTGATTCGGTTTTACAGATTCTTCCTTTTTTAATTTCGTATTCTTTATATTTGTTGTCCCCAGTTAAATAAATATATATTGCCAAAAATATTTTTGCCTTATACAGAAAATTGTTGCAATTTCAACAGAAATGTTTTCAAAGTGATATAGAGTTACAAACACGAAACTATGAATAACAAATCAATAAAAATTAAGAAAGCACTTTTTCAACATCTAATGCCAACACGTATGCACATTTCGAGGACAACATCCTTTTTATTAGCATGATAACATAAGAAATACATAATATAATACACAATCTACAAAAAAGTAATTGGGCACCCCCTGACAGCAGATTAATGGATTCGCGCTGTAGTTATGCAAAATATTGCTGAAATGAGATGACGCAAGGTGCAGAGATCGGCGGAATTCGATAAGGGTGTAATTGTGGGATTCCAACTAACAGTTAGTATCCAACAGGCTGAAATCAAACGTGGCATTCGTCCTGCGTAATTGAAAGGTGGAGGGGCATTGTAGGAATGCGAAACGTTCCGAGCGACCGCAAGGTCTGACCAACAGAGATTGGAGAACCCTCAAACGTGAAAATGTCAAAAACAGGCCAAAACGATGGCCGTCATCATACAGGAGCCTCAGGCAGCAACAGGTATGTCCGTTTCCATTGGAACATAGCAAACAGAGACCCATCATCTTGGATATTCAGGTAGAGCAGCCGCACATAAGCCTTATATCACAAAAGACCAATAAGCCTTAGAGTGGTGTTTAACCATCGCAACTGGACATTGGAGGAGTGGAAATCAGTTCTGTTGAGTAATCAGTCAAGGTTCATTCTCTTTCCATGAGATTATCTTGTATGAATGTGACGACAACCCGGAGCGCTTTCTGCTAGAGTGAGAGTGCCTATCAGGAAATTTGGTCATTTCTTGTACTAGGGTGTTGTACCGTTGGTGCTTTTTCGTGGTAACAGGAACTTACAGTCATATAAAATATTCTGGGCAATGAAGTGTTCCCAACACTGTGGGTCATGTTGCTTTGGTCTCACTAGGTTTTGACAAATATTTTGTGCAGTACTCAATTACTTTTTGGTAGATAGTATATACAGGGTGAACTTTAAAACAATAGGGACAAACTTCAGGAGGTGATTCCTGATCAGGAAAGGAACAAAAAATCTCATATGGACATTTGTCCGGAAATGGACGGTTTGTCTTTAGTATAGTACATGATATTACTGTGGCAGTAATTGCGTACACATTATAAAAGATGTTCCAAGTGGCCTCCGTGGACCAAAATCCGCTAGGCATAATCCCTGCAGATGATTAGGTGCTTTTCATAGTATTTGTTTTCATGTAAGATTCCCAACAAAGTCGTTTGTCTGACACAATGCTGGCGGCCTACTTCCCTCCACGTCTGTTGTATGAACATCGCGCGGCCGCTCTCCGTGTTCGCCTCTTTCATTAAATGACCCATTCTAACACAAAACGCCGAAAGATGGTTGCAGATACACTTGTATTTTGTGATGCGAATGGTGCTGTATATCGGGGTTCTTTCCTAGTACATCCGTGTGGCCCAAAAGTAACTCTGCAACAGAAGAAAAAAAACACTGTCGTGCATACAATTATGGAAATTATGCATTTCCGGATGTATGTTGATATGAACTTTTTTGTTACTTTTCTTGTGAGAAATCATCCCCTGAAGTTCGTCTCTATCTTTTTAGTTCATCCTGTATACAGAACACATTTGTTTTCAAAGTAGTTAAAATTACAAAACACAATTCAAATATTTAAAATTTTTAATTTGTAAATATTTGTAGAAAGGGTAAGAAAAATTAGTAGATCATTATTCATACTTAAGAATTTTTAACGGGGAGATATACATTATCATATTCAATTCTAACATGTTTTACTCGAATTTGTTCTTTGAAGTGTTACACGCTCTTCTACAATTGAAACATTAGTAGAAATTGCTACAATTATCTAATGAATGTATTAGATTAATATTTAAGTTTTTTACCTTAAAATGTGATTTTTTTAAAAAAAAAAAGATTATATTCCATATTTACATTATCCTTTTAATTTCTTCCCATGTTTATTTTTATTAAGTGTCAACAGAGTTTGCTCGCTTTCGCACGTGCATGTCGTCTATTTATTTATTGGCTTTTCGTCTGCATGATGATTGGCGTCTTAGTGGGGGAAAATCCCTCTTTCCTCAAATCAAATCCAGTTACTTAATCCGTTTCAAGCCACAGGGCACACCTTCATTCACTTGCACCGTTCTCTTATCTCCGCTAAAACTTATTCTCGGAATGTAGACGGTTGTTGGCGTATCTTTCTTTTTCCTTTTCATATCTAACTTTCTAAAAATATTTACGAATTTTATCAAGCAGAGACGCGTTCCTATACTAATTTGTCAAATAAACGATTATTTAATATTTTCTTGGATATTTATTTTTTTTTAATGAAACTTACAAAATTCTTTAAAGATACATCATCCTTGACAATCAGATCTTCTCTGACGAAATATTAGTCCTACGAAAAAAAATACGGTTGAACAGACTTTTAAACATAATGCCATTAAATATGGACCAATGTGCCATTGACCAATTTTCGTTTTAATTCTTATATAAGAAAAGTATTCTAAGCTTATATAATGAAAGATTGCGTTTCATACCTAAAGATTACAGTAAAACTCATATATTGTATTTCATAGTGTATCATTACACTTTATTCACTTTTTCCTTATAGTACTTCAGCTAACTGCTTCAACGGGGAGCGGCCGTCAATTCGCCATTGCTGCAGTGCCGACAAGGCAAGATAGCCTACTGATTCGAATATTTTAACTTCCCACTCAAACATTCTAATTTCTCAATCGCATCAAGATTAAGTGGAGTATGCTGTACAGTAGTTGTGTACCCCAACAACTAGAGAAAGCTAAATTTCTGGAGAGAGACAGAATGGTTATCTCACTTAATAAGAAATTGACAGCATCCATACTGATCTTTGCTTCTACTGGTTTTCCATGACGAAATAGTCTATGTGTTCATTGGTTATCTTGGGCCATTGGTTATCTTATGTTCTTACCGCATCTTTCCAAAGATTATCTTCTTCGTCCTTAGCTTTTTCCCATTTTTTGCATGGGATAGCTGATGTTATTAGATTTGGCATATGGTTTTATGGCCGGATGCCATTCCTGACGCCAACCTCTTGATAGAGAGAAATGTTAGAAAACTGCAAACACAAACATCCTTCCCCTCGGCGGGATTCGAACCCGCGACTCGCTCGATCGACAAGAACTGTGCTTTAGCGCTCTCGTCCACCGACCTGGCGAAATTCAAATATTGCATTGGTTTCTTGCAAGTGTTAATCGACACAACTTCAAAGTGAAATTTGCTAAGTCATATTTCGTGTTTTCAGCTTCAAAAACGTGAAAAAACTGAAGGTATATGTTATGATGTTTTGGTTGTAGCATTCACAATGCAGCAGTGGTTAATGGGCGGAGCTCATCAGTTCCTCGTGTAAAAACGTGAATAGTGTTCCAAAGTATTAGCCAAATCGCTGAGAACAAATTATCAGCTGTCGATTGGTTTGTAATGGAAAATGACGATTTACGTATCATAAATTATAAAAATTTAAAGCCTATTCAAGCAATCTTATCACAAAAATATTTCGTTGAAGTGCTTTAATTCATTTTAAGCAAATGGACTTTAACGTTATCAAACTTTATTTTATACAAATCTATAGTATTATCAAATATTTGATTTCTATAATTTGTAATAAGCAATCACCAGCAACAGTTGAAATAAAACTGAGATGCAAGTATGTGTATTGTTAAAAAAATATTTTTAACGATTTATGCTCTTTTTTCGAAAAGTGTATATTTCAAACTTTGAAACTTTTCTCCTAATTACATTGATTATTACCGTTTAACTCGGCTTTCATAAAAAATATGAAAAGTATCACTGGAGATCAGAGATTGGTCAACATCCATTCAATTGAAGTTTGAAAAAAAAGATAACATTTAACTTATATCATGCAAAACGGGTGAACCTTAATTTTTTTATATTATGTAGATGTCTTTTTTTTCCAACAGATGACAGTGTGTCGATATTTGTCAATGGATATTTAGTGGTATTTTTATTTTGTTTTCAATATTTACTGTATTAAAAAATAAACTATGTACTTTATATAAAATATATTTGTTTCATTTTTAAGTCAATTGCTTTCTTTTTTTCTTGTTTAAAAATATGTATTGCACATTAAATTGTACAATGTCTTGGTTGTTGTTGTATTTTATTTAATGCATCAGCTGAATGTGAGTCGTTTTTTTTTTCTTTTTCGTTTTGCTCTTTGTTTTCTCTATGTCTTTCCCCTGTACGCTCGCAATCTTCTTCCATCGAAAACTCACGATTCTCTTCAGGTGAAAGTCAAGGAAAGGATCATTGTAAATGGCACAGCGATAGAGATCACAAAAGAGGTAGAAACATAACACACAAAGAAAAAAATACACCCTTTTATTGATCGACCAATCATAACGTAATCCCTTCAGCGTTCCCGACGCTTCATAAGGCTTTAGCCTCACTAGAACAGAAATTGGCAATGGATACGTGTTCTGATCACCATAGAAACTAATAAAAGCCCAAAGCTTTTCTTCCCTGAAGCTGCGTTTTAAATTCAGAACTTTGTTTTCCCCAATTTCATCAAACTGCTATTAAGTAGGTTCATAATATTAAAATTTATAAGCCTCGTTTTAATTAAGACCATTTTAATTATATCGCTTAATTTAAAAAGTTATAATTAGAAAAAGATTTTAAATAAAAATATAAGATGATAAGGGTAAATCTAGGAGAGATGGCCATAAAGATGGCCAATCTAATATTAAAATTTATAGCTACAGAACGCTACCAACCACATGGTTCAAAGCATTAGCCGTGTAATGCTGGCGCGATCTAATCATAAGTATATTTCCATTTTTTTATTTTGAGAGATGCTGAAAATTTACACACATAAAAGGTGTTCCTTATAAAGATATGACAAGCAACAGCAATCGGCCTGTATCGTATTTCAGGATAAACCCTTCCACCCTTCCGGAATCGTTTTGCTACCGATGGCTGCTGTGGGCATCTCTCCATTTTTATCTAGGTGAAATCAAATTTAAAATGTCCAAAATATCCATTATTGTATATTTTTCCCTTTATTGCCTTTTTTTTTCTTCAGATAGGTCAATCATTCGTTTAAGAAAAAATTCCATTTTAAATATGCTAATTAAACAAGTAATGTGTTATTTTTGTCTAGTTTTTTTAAGTTAATCTAAATTACGTTGGATTTTTTTAATAATTAACTTAATTTGTTATTTCTGACCTACACATCAGGCCATCTCACCTACACATCAGGCCATCTCTCTTGTTTTGTTATAAGGAAGCACATCTATCCTAGACTAATCCTATTAACTAACGTACGTCGTGTTAAAAGTGTAACGAGTCTTATAAGAAAAGAAACATGTGCACATTGTGCATTCTGGACTCTTATCTTTATATTTCTGTAATACCGCTAAAAGGCTCACCATTTCAAATTCTTTTTTAATACTGAAGTTGCAGATTACTCTTTATATGAAAGGTGCATATTTGAGAAATATCTTTAGATATGAGTTTAGGTCATTGAACCAAATATTGGCGGAAACACGATTTAGGGAGAATCCATATTGGTGTTCAGCCCCTTTGGTAATAATGCCAACTCATTGCACAACATGGATTTTCTCAGAAAATATACGTGATCCGTGTTGTAGCTGTTAAAGATATCAATATATCACTTTGGAAGTAGTTCTGTGGTTACATCATCATGACCTTGATGTTCCTTTTTTCTGGAAACTTTGGTCCATTTTAGCTCAATTTCTCTCGATATTCTAGCGTACATGTACACAGATTAGCCAAAAAAAAAAGTCGCGATGTCAATTTACACGTGCAAATTCTGAAATGGGAAAGAAAGGTAACGTAGGTAGAAAATTTGCATATGTTAGCGCACGCGACAATCTTCAAATAGTGAAGAAGCAGTGTGCAACTAAGCATTTGAAAGCAACCATGTCTGACGAAGTTACACTCGGTCGCGGAAAAAAACGTTTCAGAGATCAAGAAGGGCCAAATAATTGAACTGCACCAAGGCCAGAAATCCTGCAAGGAGATTGTTGAAACCCCCGGCATCGGAATGCAAACCGTCCAGCGTATTATTAAATCGTGGAAAGGGATGGGTGAACAAACATCCTCGCGGAAAAAAGGTGGTCGAAAAACGATCCTCAACAATCGTGACCGCAGATTATTAAACCATTTCCACCCGGACAATGAGACGAGAACTACGAGGTCGGGGCTAAAACAAGTTGCGACAAGAAACCCTTTAGTTACTGAAACTAATCGGAAAAACGTGCTCCAGTTTGCAAAGGAGTACAGAAATTGGTCCCCTGAGCAATGGCGGAAAATTATGTGGTCCGATGAAAGCCGTTTTACTCTCTTCCAACATGATGGTCGCATCAGAGCTAGAAGGGAAGCGTATGAAGCAATGAACCCGTCATGTACCGTACCCACTGTTCAACCCTCTGGAGGAAGTGTTATGATCTGGGTTTGCTTCTGCTGGGCTGGACTAGGCTCAGCAACATTGTGCAGCAATAAAATGAAGTCTACAGAGTATCTGAGCTTACTGAGTGACCATCTTCTACCCTCAATGCAGTACTTCTTTCCCGAAGGTCATGGCGTTTTTCAGGATGACAATGCTCCTCACATTGTCGACAATTGGTTCTAAGAGCATGAGGATTCATTCATGCACTTGAACTGGCCTCAGCAAAGCCCTGATTTCAATCCCATGGAGAATCTGTGGGATGTCCTAGAGAGGTCATTGAGATATGAATGAACTCTTCATTCATCTCTGGACGATCTTTGCGGCAAATTGGTGTTGTTGTGGCCAAAAATAAGCGTCGATACCTTCCAGGAGTTGGTATAATCAAAGCCAAGACGAATGCGTGCTGTTATTCGTGCGAAAGGTGGCTCTACAAAATACTAGTGCGTGCGACTTTTTATTTTGGTCAGGCAGGGTATATTCAATCAAATTCGGACAGAAGCTTAGTGTTCTTCGCATATTTCTCGGTTTATAAACTTTTATTCCTCTTTCCAGGAATTATGTACCAATATATCAATGATGATGAAGAGTATTCAAATTCTGACCATTATCGAATGGTAGAATATGTACAAGTAATTTAATGCACAGTAAGCTTTTAGATTCAATGTACATATGTTAAGCGCAGAAGTGTGCATAGCGATTTGTGCTCATTTCACGAATTGTACAGCTAGAAATAACCTGTAATTTCTGTCGTTTACTCACCTCTGTTATTTTAACTATTATTGCAGTATATCAATGCTGCACAGTGCTGTAATATGTAAATTCTTACTGCAATTTTGTACGATTTTACCTCAGAATTCCATTCGTAGTATTTCAGTACGGTTAATTTCTTACTAATGTTAGTTACAGTGAGCGCTATTAGGGTTACAATGAGCGTCAGTGTTTCAAACCATGCTCCCGCAAGACACGTTGTACTGACCAGGGTTGCCAATGGTTTGGGTTTTTCCTCCAGATCTGTTTTTTTTATATATTAACGATAAAAAAAAACCCAGATCTGGGGAGAAAACCCAAGCCATTGGCAGCCATACTGATAAAAAATGTAATTGTTTTATAAATCAACTTCTTTGAAACTCTTCAAGTCATGCAAACAAATCGTGTGTAAATCATTAAGGATGTTCAAAACGGTTTTTTTTTTAATTTCTACCTACGATATAAAAAATTGTTAATTAAAAATGAAAAAGACTCTTTATTATCAAGGTAATCAATACTGGAAAAATAGAAAAATTTTATAAATGATTAAAAGTTTTATAAATAATTAGAACTAATTTTTACACAAGTTATGAAATGTGCACAGCGGTTTCTACTCATTTCTGCATTGTACAATATTAGCAATGTAATTAAGGTTTTCAAAAATGGGGGATTAAGACCCCAGACCTCCTTCTTACTAACCGATACATACAGTTTACAGTGAAAATATATGAAGAAATAACTCGCCCACTCTATGCCTTTTCATTGAAGGCTTAGGATTATCATTTCTCAAAACTGCAGATTTAAATTTCAATATTCTAAATTTTTAAAGAAATATCAAAATTGACTTTGTATACAAAATATTATAATTAAAATTTTAAATTTATATTATATTTGATTCTTTTATTCATTCCAAATATTATTATTAAATACTTTTCCAAGTCTTCATCCCATTGGGATAAGAAAATAAAATGCGTATAAGTAAATTTGCCACTTCATTTGGCAGTGCATTAAATACTGAGAAATTAAAAGTCTAGTATGTAACTTCTGATTGCTAAAACCATTCATTTACACTCCATTATGCTAAATCTTAGCTGCTCAGGAAATCCGTTCCAAAAGTTAACAGTATTTTGCGGAAAAAATTTCTTAACCTAGCAGATACAATCACGGGAGGTATCAGTTTATATTGTGCGACGTTCGATCTGAAGAAGACGTTTTGAGCCAGGTTGAAACCAAATATATCTATAATGTGTTATCTGTTATAGATATTTTAGAAGAATCTGTTTTTGATATGTCTCCACTCCATTGGCCAAAGAGCTGCCCTGTAATCGTAGAAACCAGCCTTCATAGGTGATCTGTAGAGTGCACATTTCATGAATTGTGTAAAATTCTGCACATTTCACGAATTGTGCAATTTCACAATCTGCGCATAACATATGTACAGGGTGTTGCAGATAACTACAGGGCAGTATAACGGGAAGCCTACCCGCTCGATTGCAGGGGTCTGCTCGACATCAAATGATGATAGGTTAATTTTATTTTGTTAAACTTTTTTGTTTGGCAAAGGTCATGACCAATTGAGCCAAGAAGGGGTGCGCGCTGTACTACTAAAGGGTAGGGGGTACACAAAACGTAAACACACTTATGAATGTCCTCCGCAGCTAGAGGGGACCAACAAACAAACCAAACATTCAGTAGTAAAAAATAGCGTTTCACACTTTTATTATTATTATGTTTGGTCGTCACGGGCTAACCCGGGTTGCGTCTCGTAGCGGACACAAGGGCCAAAGCCACGAGACGCTGCAGACCAGTTTACTCTACTGCTGAGAAAGTGTCACCTGGGTGTTTTGTGAAGTTTCTTACAACTAATGTTCAAAGAAACTTCCATCTTGCTCAGCACAGAGAGCTATCCTCTTCACAAAGTCTTCTCACACTCCCTCATCTTCATCTCCCTCCATTCTGCCAATCGACCGAGCCGAAATGTACAATGAAATGGAAGATATAATCGCATATCAAGGATCGATGACTTTTTCTGTGGAACTTTATATACAAAGCCCAAATTTTCAGCTCCTATCTCTTGTCACAATATCTAAGAGCTAAAAAAATCATCTCACAGAGCAGTATTTCACAATTCTTATTTAAAATTTGGCATATATGTACAGAGACGAACACCTAACCGAATACCTGTTAAGCGGAATATCTCTTCAGATGAGTCACTTTTTGGAGAAAAGAAAATTGAACTTTGTGAGAAAACTACGTGGTTTAATACAGTCCCGAATATTAAAAAAAAATGCTTGATCGATAACCGAGCATGAGAATAAGTAATAAATTACTGAGTTTTTGTACATATGAAGCCTAATACGAATACTAATATTCCTAATTATGTCAATGTCCAAGAAAAATTTTTAAACCTCTTTAATCCGACGGTGCGTATGGAAAAAAAACGAAGATAATTTACATTGTCGTCGTAATTTACCAGAAAGCCCCCCTCCCTACTTCTACATTGACTGAAAATTTGTTAGAAAACGAGTCCTTCAACATGAGTTCCGTATCAACAGTATTTAATTTCGGAGCGATGCTTATAAAGCAACGGGATTAAAAGCTTTGAACATAAATTTTCAAACCTAATAATGATGCTTTAATAAAAAGCAACTTGTTCTTTATTTGTCTTCTCCATTAATAAAATAACTTCTTATTAATAATTCAGTTTTTTCAAACCTTTAATTCAAAACAGTAAACAGTTTCTAACTTCTCTCTATTGTACGATGTAGTTATGATTGGCGTCAATAGCTTGTCTTGACCTTGAACCTCCACTATAATGAACCACTCAAATTCTTATTCACTATTTCTCTCTGTTTTTCTATTTTTTAACTCTTTTTTTTATTTTTATTTGACTTCCTTAACATTCAATTTAATTGCCAAATATTTTAATTTTTCTTTGATTAAAAATTTATCCATAGGAAATTCATTCACTACATTATATAATCAAACAGGTTTACATTTAACGATTAGGTTTTAACTGCTGTGACGTAAAGTTGCAATTTTTGTTCATATTTTTTGGGAATATCATTTTACTCTTTACGTTCTTGCTAAAATGTCTCTGTAATCATTATTTTGCTTTTTATTAAATATCTGCAATTTATATCTGTGCGTTCTTTCTTATTCAAATATAATTGCTGAAATGGAGTAAGTAAAGTAATTTCAATCATGAAGTTTAAATTGGTTTCATTTTTTAGCATTTTCCATTTTTCATTTGAAAAGGCTTTGTTTTTCTAAAACAATTGTGTTACAGAACTCAATAAAATTCATTAAAAACATACGAGTCCACAGATGTAAATGCAAAACTTAAGTTTTAATTTTTATTCATTAAATTTTTTTCTTTTTCTCTCCCTCTATCTATCTTTCTGTCTCTCTTTCTCTTGTTTTATAATTATATCCTTATAATTAAAGTTTTTCAGAAGATATTGCAATTATATTGAAAAGGATTAGCCAGCTGTAAACCTAAGAGTATTTAATATGTCGCACTTAAGGTGGTGACAATTTAAAAAAAAAATTATCTAAAAGGCTGTGAGGAATATTTTATAACTGATATTTTTAATTTTTTTTTAAATATTAAGAAGGGGTAGCTTTCATTTCCCGCTTAAAAATGAAATCCTCATTGTTTGTGAAGAATAAAAAATGAAATTTTAAACATTTCATCGGTTGTCATTAATGTGCACATGCTTTTCAGAGATTATAGAAGAAATCTATGGAGAGGAACGAAAGCTTTTAATCTTTCGTTTTAATCTTCTCATATAAAATTTGTGTTGGTTTGTTGCAAAGGGAAAGAAAGAAAGCCACTATATTCATTATGGAATTGTTCGGATACGAGCAATAGTATGCAGTCTTTCGTTGTCATAATTCCAGTATTAAATATGCCTCGTTACTCAGAATAGAGTAAAGAGCAGCTCTCAGATCTTGATTAAAGGTGTGTTGATAACCTTTTTTGATAGGATACCAGTAGATAACAAATTTTCATATATTTTACTAACTTTTAAGAATTGCTGTAGATCTTTACGATGAAGAATAAGAACGGAGTATAAATCTTAAGTTTTCTGAAGTTCCAGCTAAGACCGATCCCAAAAAAATGACTTTTGGTAAACGCAAAAGTTACTTTGTACTGAATGCCATAACAAACGTTGTCGACATTAAGTTCTTTTTTACAAGATTAATATTCACATAACTATGCAGAAATCCACGTAAATCGTATCAAGAGCAACTTTAAAATTCGGAATTGGTAAGGCCAGTATTGAAGACAGCAAATAAGTTCTCAAATGATCTGCAAATTGTTGTTGTTTGATATCAAGGAAGTCGTCCTTAAAAATGATAATCAACAAAAATCATATTTAATCATACTAATTTTAACTAAACGTTGTCGAATTTTAACTAATTTTTTGGTACAGAGTAAAAAAGTCATATAATATATTTTATATGTATGAAAAAAGAAATAGATAAATTTATAATTAGAAGATAATAATAGTGCTGACACAAGTCACATGATACTTCAGTCTTCAAAAAGTAAATGTTATTTCATCAATTATTTATTTAATTATTATTTATATCCTATTGGGTTACTTCCTTTGATGCTTATAAATTCATTAAATTTTCTAGGCAAGTCTTTTAATAAATTATAGAAAAAGCAGTATAGATGAATTCTCTCTTTCTCTTATAACACTTCTCCCATCTCTTTGAGTTGAAGCAGATCGATTTTACTCGTACACCTCCGAGTACAGCGATCCACCTCATTCCTAGTTAGTAAAAATGTAGCTTTGTGAATTCAAGTCTAGATTTGAAACTTGATCTACTAGAAACCAGGAAGCTCTTTAATTTATGGTAAACTGCACTATTTTTTTGATAATATCAGTTTCCATCTCATATCCTTACCAGTGTTGGTATCCTCCAGCTTTATTTTTCATTTTACCATATCAGCTGTAATATATGGACACCGCCACATAAAAACTGAAAAGATACTCCGAAAAATATTGATCTTACTTAATATCTAAATTCTCATTGGAACTGCGCACATCGTACTATGATTCATAAGACCATTGGACGTTTTCCATTATTTTAGATATCAAAATTCACGGTCTTGGCATCAAAATCAAATCACAGATTTTTCTGATATGTGGTTCTTAGGGAACGGCTCGATAATGTAAATTCCCTCCATTCTGTATGTGTAAATAGAGGTACATGTACCAGTAGCTTTCTTCACTTTTAAGATAAGATCCTCTGCGCTATTACATTGCCGACTTTGTGTTACAACTAGTCACTGATATTTGCATAATCGTACGTGAAGCAAACAGCACCTTTAAGTGAGAGGTATTTATGGTCAGCTCATTATGGAAAGAAATTAATGAAACAATGAACAGTGGAAAACTGTTATTGCTAAAAATGGGGTATTTCATATGCTGAAATAGAAATGTTTCCAAACAGATATTAAATTATAATTTACGTTTTCTACTAATATATTAGTCTTCTAGAAAAAGTTCGAGATTTTAACATGTATGGGTTTCGCTGACAGAATCCTTGAAATTTTAAAATTAACTAGGGTTATAATCAACTATTTCGTTAAAAGTTGATTAAATATAATGACCCTATTTTCCTACGAAGATATTTTGCATAAAATATTTCTCACACTTTCCATTCACTTTTTGGTTAATTTTAAGCGAATCCTCTTTATCTATACAGACACATGGTCATAGAAGCATTATATATCAACTTTTCCTGTTATAGACTAAGAAGGCCAATCTCTTGGGCGTTGCCGGCACAGACGTTCCCATTAAGGAAATTCTTAAATTGGCTCCTGCATATAAGGTGAGATTTTCTTTTATATTGCTTTCAGTGTTTGGAAACAAACCAATTCCCATGTTGGTTTACCTATTTAACATAAGGAAAGTAGAAAGCGATATAGATTCGTCGTTCGTTAAAGCGAAGATGGAAGTTCGATTATGGAATTGCGTCATCAAACATTTTAAATATTTTTTGTATAAATGTACTGTAAGAAGAGTTGATAATGTCATTCTGACAGTGGAGCTTTTAAAGTTTATTATATTCATCGCGTTCATTTTCCACCAGCAAAATATATTCAGTGATGTATTGAACAATTAAAGGTAAAATTGTAATGAATCCATAAAAATTGACCATTAATCAATACGTGAAAAATGAATAGGTATAAAGTAATCATTATGATTCTTAAACGAAAATTAATTCTTTTTTCAGATTGGTGTTAATGGATATCCATTCATTATCACCAACAATGGACACCTTTTATATCACCCGGACCTGCGACCTATGGTAAGTGCCTAATTAATGCTTGATAGCCCTTACTGATCCCTAGTAGCTATGAACATATATATTGTGAGCTATTAAGATAGTAACATATGTAACATCCCTGGTGATTGAGCCAGATGTTCAAATTCACTAGTTAAAAGGTATCTTAAAAAAAAATCTGCATACTTATACGTGTAACCCGATTAACAATAAATTTAGTATGTGATTCCTGCTGATGTAAATGATTAAGATAAGCACAGCTTTCTGAAATTCGATCACTACTTAAGATCGTAATTTTTGGTTATTTTCGTAAATACGCTGCCTTAAAAAGGACTTCAGAGTACCTCGACAGCATATTCTTGTTGCACTAACAAATCAGGGAAAATAATAATGTTCAGAAAGTGATTCGACCATAGGTTCATTGGATTATTTGGGCGCATCAACTTCACTCATATGACTAATACCTTAACGCAGACCAGGGACCAATACCCACGACAGGATCCGACTATACGGACTCGAGAACCTAAAAGCTTATGCCCCAGATCTTTTGGACACTCGATCGGTGTCTACATAATGAATAAAGGGGACGTTTGGATATGCTCCAATTCCATTTCTAGAGAAGAGGTCTTCTATTCCAAGCTTTATTTAGCTTCGGTTTATAATTCCAAAATTATTATTATTAAGCTTCTTATGATCTGTCTGTCATAGCCGACCTATTTGCCCATCACGCATCTTCCCCATAGATAAGTGGGAAAGACAGCTAGAGAGTGTATCTGTACATTTGTAACAAACGTCGGGGGGTGATTCCTGGGATCAAAGCAAGAAAGAATGTCCCTATGACCATATGTCCTACAAAGTATTGTTACCGAGTTACATGCATTTGGATGTAGTTCGGTTTGGATGTAAGTCGCTTTTGGACGATACCTTCCCTTATAATAATTGTGAGAGATTAAGAGAAAACAAATGCTGAAAATCTTTTTTCAAGCATTAACGCAAAAGGTAAACGGAATTGGAATATTAATGAAAAATTATTGATGAAAATAGTAAAGAAAAATTCTTTCCTATTTTTTATCAATAATTTAACATCTGAGATAAGGCGTATGATTCAACCCTAATGAACCTATCATGAGCTATTCTTTAATGAAATATTAATGCTGAATTTAAACCAGATTTCAAGTCATTTTAATTGATAAAAATAAAGATATAAGGAAGCTGTGTAATTTTAATCATTATATTAAATGAAATGAGATCTAAACAGAATCAACGATAGATACATAAGAATTTTATTGAACATATTAATTATTGCATTGCCGGCTTGTTGGACGAGATCGCTGAGGCGCAAGTCTTAACGCTCTCGCAACCACCAAGTCGCGGGTTCGAATCCCGCTTGGGGCATGGATGTTTGTGATTGTCCTTTATTATAAAAAGAAAACCCCATGTTGGGCTTCGGCCCGCGGGTTTTTTAGATTAATATAATATATATAATATATAATAATATATATAATTATTTATAAGTCTTGACACTAAAAATGCATTTTCAAAATCAAGTTTTTCATAAAAAAAAATTTTCTTTACAGTTTGGAGATTTGCTCAAATTAGACTATAGCACAGTAGACTTGTCAGAAGTAGAGCTTGCTGATAAGAATATCGAGCCTTGGGTACGTAAAAATAGTTATTTGTTAACATTGTTTGAAATATTATTATAATTTTATGTTAGATAAGTTTTAACGATACGTGAAGATAAATAAAATCACATGCATTTTATATATTTCAATTTCTAATTTAGAGACATAGCGATTTACTCTTAAGAAATTTATTTTTCTTTGATTTTTCATTTTCCATATTTCACAATAGCCCATATTATAGATTCTGGTTGCAATAAAAATTGGTATTTATTCCAAAATGCGTTTCGGTTTCTGGATCCTAACTGACGATGGTCTAGAATGGAAACGCGTCTTGGAGTAAATGCCAATTTTTTGTGGCAAAGAAACCTAGTCATCTTTGCTATTACAATGATTATTGCAAAATGAAGTCAAGAAATAGCTACGATTTTCCATAATTATTTCCCGGAAAATTCCTAGAATATAAAACAATTCGTATTATAGTAAAAATATTGTGTCTATTGCTCGGAGTTCAAAATATTTTGTACCAAACTGCTACGATACATCAAGTAGACCAAAACAAACAATTTCTGCCAATGAACTGGGAGTCGGAAATGCTTCCTTGTTTCCACAGATGATTCTGAACCTCGAGCCAATGAACGTGAAAGATTATGGTGGTTGGAAATGTACAGAAAGGAACAGATATTTATTTAACATATTCATCTCGGATAGGATTAGTATGAATGATCGTTTGTTTGGTTGAACAAAATATGAATTTGATATTTTCTAATTTCTAAGGCGCATTCCAAGAGGGAATTGATGATAACGAACGTTTTTACAGCACTTTTTATTTCAGTTGTCAACACCAAAAGGGTAGATGGAAATGGAACGTAAACTCTGGGGAGTGGAGCAATTCTGACTTCAATTTTTACCGTACAAATTAGAAAATTTGAAAAATGAGAATGAAAAATTTTCTAAACACTTCAGTGGAATTTTCATTCTCATTTTCTAAGCTTTTATTCAAAACTAGCAGAGCTCGTGTGAAAACATTTTCACACAAAAAAAGCGTATTATTTTTTATTATTTTATTATTCTTCTTATACACTACCCTATCAAAAGTCATGGGACAACCCTGATTTGCATGAAAATGAGGCATTCCTTTGCAATTTCACTGTTGGCATTCTTCCCAGCACTACATAACAGAGAGTATGCTATTATGAGATGATGCTTGCGTGAATGCTGTAAGAATGTCTCAAAGAAAAGAGCATTCAGACTTTCAAAGAGTACAATTGTTGGGTGCCATCTCGAAGGCAAAACTGTTAGAGAGACGTCAACCATCCTAAACATTCCGAAATCGACCGTTCACAATGTCATGCGGGCATGCAAAGAGAAAGGCACCACAAGTGTTCCGCCTAGGATGGAAAACCCAAAGGGCTTTCGTAAAGTGGTCACTGCAAACCGTCACACATTGCTTGATGGACTGACAAGATCGTTCATAGAGTCGACGGGAACAACTGCGAGCACCCTGACTGTTCGCAGGGAACTGCATGCAATGGGTTTTTATGGCAGAGCGGCAGCCCACAAACCTCACATCAGCACCAGCAATGCAGCGAGGAGATTGCAATGGTGCAAAGAGCGACGACATCGGACTCTGGATCAATGGCGAATGGTTTAATGGAGTGATGAGTCCCGCTACACTATTGGCAATCGGATGGACGTGTTTGGGTATGACGAACGTTATCTGCCAAGTTGTGTTGTGCCCACCGTAAAGTTCGGCGGAGGGTCGGTGATGGTGTGGGGGTGCCTTTCAGGGTATGGATTGGGTGCAATCGTTTCTGTGGACGGATATCTAAACGCAGAGTGTTACCAAGCACTCCCATCTCTCTGGCAGCACTTTGGCAATGGCCCTTTTCTGTTTCAGCACGATAACGCACCTTGCCATAAAGCAAGGGCTGTAGGCACATGGTTTGATGAAAAGAGGGTTCGAGAACTTGACTGGCCTGCACAGAGCCCCGATCTGAACCACATGGGACGTAATGAAATGTCGATTGCGCGCATGTGCGGAACGCCCGAAATTCGTGACCGAACTGTCCAAGACACTTATGGCAGAATGGCAAAAATTACCTGTCGAAACGTATCAAAAACTTGTGAACGGTATGCCCCAGAGAGTAGAAGCTGTGATAGCTGCAAAAGGTGGACCAACAAGATACTTAAATATGTATATTTTTGAGTATATCTATTAAAGTGATGGTGTCCCATGACTTTTGATAGGGTAGTGTATATTATTCTCCTTATATATAAACGGGGTGCGTGTTTACAAACATTAGCTTACTTCGTGCCTAGACGTATTTCCGCTTTCGTAATAACTTTACTTTCGTTGTTGGCTGTGACTAACAGTCGAAATTATTCAGATTGACTCCGAGTCCCGCGATTCATCATTAATTTTTTTATCGAGTCGGCGATCATAAAACGGTACACGGAAGTCGATGAAACGTTACTTTACTCAATAACTTTGCGTTTTGCGAATTGATTGAACAAGGAGCAACACAGTACGGCATTTTTATTGGTTAATTTGTTCGTTCTTTACTTTTTTCTGCCTCGGACAATTCTATGGTCGGAAGTAAAGGAAGGCACAGAAAGTGGTGCATGCGCGTTCCTGCTTCCTACGCACCCCGTCTATAGATGCGTAAGGGAAAAACCATAGCACAATTTAAAAAACTCGTGGCGACATCTGTTACCAATTTATTATATTTTTGCTGGAACCAGTTTTTGTTTTTCCCGTGGGAATGAGAAATTTTCCAGCAGTAAAAAGTATACTAAATAACCATCACGCCAAATTTCATCAAAATCCGTCCAGCAGTTTTTGCGTAATGCATCCATATACAGGCAGACGTTACAGTTTTATTATATGTATAAATGTATTTATAGGTACTGCTCATTCCCTAAAGTACTGAGCATGATTATTTATATCCTATATGTTGACCCAACCTTAGCCACATAAAACTGCAAAATTTCAACTAAATCCCTTCAGTAGTTTTGGCGCCAACCTCTAACATATAAACAGAGATACAGATAAACAGACGTTTAAAACTGTTGTTTGGGCTTCGGTATCGTTTATAAACCACACAAAAATTCTAAAAATTGTTGTTTGAGCTTCAGTATCGTTTATAATACACGTAGCAATCACTTTTTCTCAAAAAAATTTAATGTACAGTTTTCGCCTCGCTACAATTTTATTATATACTAGTAATAATAAAGCCCGTCATACGACGGTGCCACAACAGGTGAATCTGTGAATTCGATTTTAATTATAAAATTTCGTTTGTGATAGGACTGTGATAATTGACAGAGCGGCCAATAGTAAATAAGTCGCGCTGTCAATATGAAAGCGAGGCTGAAAATGCATATGAATGATTGTCGCGCTAACTTATGAATGATTATCCAGTCCAAACTGCATATGCATGTCTTTTGAAAAAGTGCTTGCACTATAAAATAATTGATGCAATTATTTGTGTAGGTGTGTAATTTTTTTATGCCATCCTGATCCATACAAAGTGTCAAAATACTTTTATGTGAAGTGTGCGTTTTTGTGTTTTATCGTATAGCCATAATTTTTGCTGTTCAGTCTATTTGAAAATGAATTTAATTGAAGATAAAATCAGAGATGGCTTTTTTCGCTTTTCATTTACTAAATGAAAAAAAATTAGCAAAAGTGTAAAAACGTAAATAGCATAAAAAAGCGTAAAAAGAGATATAGTTTGAAGATGGGATACATACACTAGGTTTAGGTCATTATAAAATCATTTTTAACATCATTTAATCTTTTTTTTTCTATTTATGAAATTGTTCATATATAAATAGATACACTGAAAACCTAAACGCAATTGACAGACTTCAACAAACTCCGACAAAAAAATATAACGAATTAATGAAAATCATGCGTACACAGTTGTTGAACTTAAACAGATACAACAAAATTCGATAATAAAATACTTGTTGTTCTAATAGATTCAGAATGGGATGAATTTCAAGTCATTCTTCCCGATAGATTCAATAAGACTATGACAGATAAAGAAATCAAAATGTTATAAAAAATATCAGATTTGAAATTTGTGTAAAAAGGAACGAAAGATTGCGGAAAGGATAATACAGCTCATATTGTTGAGTTTGTTGGTTAAATTTTAAATCTTTTTAACACATATTTTGGATACTCCATTTTTAAGATTTTTAATAGTTTTTTTGTTAAAAAAATTGAGATTTAGCGAATTTGAGGGGGGGGGGGATATTTTGGTAAATGAGCGATTTTTCAATTTTGATGGGTTTTTTTTTTATTGTTTTTTAATAGTTTTTGGTTAAAAATTGAGGTATTTTTACGATTTTTTGCTGTTTTGCTGATTTTGGGCTGTCGACCAAAAAGTGACGTAGTACTCTCATATCTCTACTACTCTGAAAATCATTTGAAAATAAAATATAAATTTAATTAAATGATACTCTAGATGAGCGCCCCAATGTTATTTTTATTCACAAAAAGTACTAGCAAAGAAAAATTAGTTCTACTTTGAGTGCATTTTCATTTTAAGTGCATTTGAAATAAAGTAAAACATAAAAATGTTTTGTTTTTTTTAATTTTTGTACTCCCTTTAACTTCTTGTTATGTTTATGCTGGGTACACGTTTTATATCTCGTTATTATTATTATTATTTCGTTATCGTAATTCGGGTTTCGCTTTATCCCATTAGCATAAACTTTGTTTAATGCTAGCATATGCCTTTTGGCACTGATACTATTCTATAGCATGTAGGTAAGCTATTTATTGATAATGTAATGGTAGTTTTAAATATTATATTTTGATCTTTCTATTGTATTTCTTTAAATATTTTTATCAGATTTCTCGAACTTAAATTTTTGTCTTTTTTTTCATATAGGAAAAGGATCCTGATATAATGATGGTAAGTAAATTAAATTTACCTCTAATATAAAAAAAAGTTAAAGCATTTCATGTGAATAAGAGGTATTTTTCTTTGTTGCAGTTAAGGAAGAAAATGATAGATAGAGAAAAAGGCATGATGGAAATTAAAGTGAGAATGCATTACGATAAAATGGTAAGTTTTTAAAATATTATTTATGGCGTAAAATTTCTCAGTAAAGTGAAAATTCATTAGTAACCAATATTGATTATTAAATTTTAAGAATATGTCATTCAAAATTAACAAACTTTTGTAAGGAAAATTTACTTTCAAAACCTATTTATTAAATACAATTAGATCTATAAAAATGTCCAGGTGAATAAATATCAGGCTGTAAACAAAGTATCCAGAAAAACTCGCGCTTTTTTGCATTGGTTGGTCAGAGGAGATGTACGTGAATGTTACGCGAAAAAAAAAGCATGGACGAAACGTGGACAGCCCCCACGGAACCTTGTTAAGCCACCCGTTTACGGACAACCAAGGTTATGCTCTGATGCTGGTGAGACTGTTGCGGTGTAATCCACTATGAATTTCTACTTGGTAACCATCGAGCAGTTGGACCGATTACATTCTGCACTAAAAATTAAGCGCCCAACACTGCTTAATCAATATGCGCTAAGACAGCGCTCGACCATACGGAACCGAAACGCTTTAAGGAACCAGAAAAAAAGTGCACACTCTAAGTTATGAGCATTTGCCTCACCATCCTTATTCTCCGGAATCCGGTTCTATATTCAACTTTCTTGCTGGAAAAAACTTTACTAATGATGAAGTAAAACGAATTCTTCACATCATATTTCTGTCGTGATGAAATATATAAACTCATCGGTAGATGGAACAGAGGCCTAACTACCAATGGTGAATACCTGAAAGATTAGGTACGTTATTTATGAAGCTTGAACAATGCTTATGTCTTTGTCTCGTTTTTTTCCGAATATTTCTTTACAACCTGATACAATTAAATAAAAAAATAAAAAGAAAACTTAGATAAATAATTAAGAATATTAAATTAAATTAAAAAATTAAATAAAAAACCTCACTGAATAATCAATGGGTTTTAATAAAAAAAATAATCACAACGTGCTTATTAGGCTCTTACGTGCTTTTGTGGTCGAAGAGAGCCAACATCATTCGCCGTTTTTAAGATGTTGCCTGTATGTCTATAATTGCAACGTGGCATGATCCCACGTATTCACGCGTTTACTGCGTACGCAAAAGTATTGTTGCTATGGCGCACCAACTGGTTGTACATTCCGAGTTGGAGATTCGCGGAACAATCCATTTTTTATGGGCGAAAGGCTTAAATTGCATTGAAATTCATTTGGAAATTTGCATTGGGGATAGTGCGATTTCTCGTCCTGCAATTGTGAAGTGGTGCTAGCAGTTCAAAAATGGGCTTTCAGATTTGATGGACGAATACCGCACAGGAAGACTATCCACGTCCAACACCCCCGAGCACATTGCCCGCGTAATGAGATGATTCTGGACAATCGACGAATCAGAATTAAAGAAATCGCCAGAACACTTAGCGTTTTTTATGGGAGTGTGCATTCGATTATTCACGACGAGTGGATCGGATTTTTACCGCAGCGGGATGGAAAAGTTAATTTCACGTTCAGACAAGTGTTTAAGATTGTTGGGTGATTATGTAGAAAAGTAAAATAAATGGCACACGTTTTCCCAGAATTTGTGTATGGGATCTTAACTTACATCTGTTTTTACTGTATCAGAGTGTAACTTACTTTTTGATTCACCCTCGTAGTTATTATAGAAGGTTTTGGTGAAAGGCCATTTTTATTATCTGATTGGACGAATAACAAGGAAATTACTCTAGCCGTGGTAAAACTGATCCTAAATCTTAAACACAACAATGTTTAATAAAGTTATTCCTCAGATAGGCTTTTGAAAAATGGCTTAAATCAGAAGATTGTATGATAAAATGATATCAATACCAAAACATTTGCATCAACATTTCAACAAAACATTGTGAAACAGTTATGTCTTTTAATAAAAAAGGACATTTCTTACATTCTGTAGTGTTTTCAATTTATTGCTATTAGATAAATTAAAAGGTTTGCTAATTATATGATTGCCTTCTTTTCTTTCTAGAAACGTGTTATTGCTAGAAAGAATTATTATTATTTTGCCCCAATCAAACAAACACCGTTCAGGTAAGAGAATTTCCGTTATATTTATCTTTTCCAAAGCTAGCGTAGAACATTACTTAGGCATTTTTTTCATTAGCTATCTTAAATAATACTTTTAAAAGTAATATACATTTCGATTTTTGAATACATTAAATTCCATATGCTTTTCAACTTTCTAACGTATCCATTAGTAGTCACGTTTTAGTGATAAACAAACACCTTTAATCTTTTTTGGATCCGCTGGAAAGGCCATATGCGAAGTAGACTTGAACATTAAACCGAAAATGAGGAAACGATATTTGGATCCGCTAACACAAACTGTTAAAATTTTATGGACAAGAATTACAAATTATTAAAATATTTTGTAGTCGCTGGAAAAGGTTCTCTGCTTCGAACAGCTCTAACGAGCTCATCACAAATGTGCTACCTGGGATTAAGATCCGAGGATTGTGGGAGAGCAATGTAGCATTTGAAGTTCACTGTCATGCTCCTCTAATGATTCTCTGACAATTCGATCCTTATTGCATGGAGCATTATCCTGCAGGAAGAAAGCCTGTCTATCTGGAAAGACGATGCACATGTGAGGATATGATGCTGATATAATGCTTAGCATTTAAAGATTACTCTACGGGTATTACAGAGGGTTGAGGCAGTTAACAATGAACGATTTTGACCTTCTTGCACGATTTTTCGCGACTACATCATGTCTATCTGGCAAGGTTAAGCCTAAAGTAGTGGGAAATTTTAGCACTTTTTGGGAAAAGTACATATGCACTCTTTTCGATGCAGTTTTCAGTTATTCCCTAATAATTGGAGAATGCAAAGAGCAAGGTCTCATCATAAGTAAATGTGTCATCAGTAATGTTATTCCTAGGAACAAACAGCTTTCATCCCAGGAGAGGTATCGTGGTGGAAAACGATCCAAAAACACAATCCAGCCTAACCGTAACACATGACATGTGAAGAGAGTTCGAGCTATGGGATCTTTAGAAAACCCGCCTACATAGCGCCATATAGCCAAAAGCTGAAAGTATCTCAAAGAAGTGTCGGACGCATCATTGGAAAAAACTTGAAACTGAATGACAGAATGGCACCTCCTTCAACGCGTCACCAACGCCAGAACACTATGAACGGTACCTTGCACATGACAGATGGTCGAAGGACGGGCTACTTTCATCAACCAATACAAAAGAAGTTTTCCAAATGCTTTATGGTTTGCAAGTATATATTGTGCTTGTGGTAAGTCCAGGTTGCACAAGGCGGCTACTAATATTAAATTCAACTCGGCCTACTTCCAACTGAAGGTAATGGATCCAATTTAGCATCAAGAAATTTCCCTTCTCTACGGTACAGACGCTCATCGAGTACATATCCACACGGATAAGGCGTCGAGCCACATCTCACGTTCTTCACTGGCCACTATGCCGAAAAAGATACACGAACCGGAATCAAGATGATTCCGTTTTTCATCCATCATGATTAAGTCATGATAAAGACGCATCACTCTTACAAGGAAACCACCCGAAACCTGTAACTCACAGTTTCACACAAAACTGAAATATGTTACTTGCCTAAAGCTACTATTGATTCTTGCAAAATAAGAAATCAACATATTTTGTTTCTTTCAAAAGAAACCACGAAAACGAAAAATTTTTCACATTCCTTAAAAGGGAGCTTGGAAACCGTCGAACTACAAACATTGAGAGGCTTACGAAAAGCGTCCCCCTTTTGTTACAATTGGAACTGTGAATTCGGGTCATTGTCCATAAGAGATATAGCACATTGAACACAAAACATGGTGGAGTAATCCGAGCATCTACTGCATTATCATCCCTTCTTCGAAGTTGTTTATTTCATGCGTCTTTCCAATTTGATAATAATCTAGGATTCAGACACATGGAGCACCTTTCTAGCAACCTTGTTTTCATACCTGCTTTAAATTACAAAAGAGGCCACTGCTTGTTCTACTACTATTTCAAATAATTTGCATATTCATTATATGTCGCTCGGCTATTTAATGAAGGCAGTTGAATACAGTTCTACTATGTCTAAAGTTTTATGATATCCCACATTTGAATTATGAAACAAATTTTTAATCTGGGCGAATAAATTATTATGAAGGTTTCTTTTCTGTTTTATAAAGTTTAGGAATTGCCTTATCTGAAAATTACGGGCGGCATGCGGCGAACACGAGTGGTGATTTAAAATCAACCGACTTCGAAGGTGAGTATTTCGACTACGACTCCCGGAAGAAGTTTGTAATCACCTGAACGTTACTGATAAACGTTTTATTCAACTAAAAAACGACACCTATTTACGTGATAAAATTAAAGCAAAACCCCTGTGGGATAGAAATAACGCTTATTCTATGTATGTACATACATAAAATATCGGAAAACAAAATATTGATTTTTAAAAAATTAAACAAATCTGACCTTCCTGGAAATAAATTTGTGATACATAAAATGCTTGGAAAAATGTTTGTAATAGTAACACAAAAGTACTTAAAAATAGCTAATACTTGGTTGGATGACTTTTAACTTTGATCACTGCATTTACTCTTTTTGGAAGATAGTCAATTAGGCGTTCACAAAAGCACTGATCAATGCTTCTCTGGGCACAGTTTTCTTATTGGATTACGCTTGTTTACACGCTTTTCAATTCGCACCAAACAGCCTCTATAGGATTGAGGTAAATGCTGTTTGGTGGCCAAGTCATTGTCGAAATTTTTTTTTCCAGAAGGAGCTCTTTTATTTTTTTTTGCTCGATGACATGGCGCGTTGATATCTTGGAGCGTTATGTCACTATCATCTGAAAATTGTTTTTCTAAAGTTGGAACCAAAGAGTTCTCAACTAGCTCACAATAAACAACTGCTGTGACGTTTGTTCGCAACACATTCAGTTTTCCAAGTTCTCTGGCCGATATACAACTCCAAATCATCAAATTGGAAATGGGGAAACAGACTTGTGCCATTGGGAATCGTCCAGCACCACCGCCACCTTCAATGGAGATTCTGCTCTGATCACTAAAGATGATCTTTCTCCATTGATCAACTGACCATTTGCAATAATGTTCACGTGCCGAAGAGACTTGCTTTTTCCTTTACTTCTCAATGATGGCTGGTTTAGTATGCGCTTTGCGGAAGAAATAGCCTTTCTTATGAAGACGGTTCCTTGAACACATGCTTCTTTCCTCAGTTGGTTCAGCACACTGTTTAGATTATTTCCTGTTTTGTTTGATATTCATCCATAATTTGGAGTCATCTCGCGCTGACTTTTTTCTTGAGTCCTTTCCGTTTTTTCTTTATAGCATTTCCTTGAATTTCTTATTGACATTGGAACCATTCCTTGTGAGCATCCAAGTATTCTGGCTACTTCAGTTTGAGTCTTTCCATCCATCAGAAGTTCTATCATGCATTATTTTTTATATCTTCTGAGAATTTTTTTCTAGGGGCCATGATTGCAACAGATGAAATATTTAAGAAAGAACAAGACATGTAAATTATATCGGTAAAAGCTTAACTCATTTTAATGTAGATGAACTGTTTAAGAAAATTAGTTTGATCCTCTAAATTCTATATTTTAATCAATTATTTCAAAACTTTTTCCAAGCATTCATTATATTCCATATTTGTTTCCAGGAAAACCAGATTTGTTTAATTTTTAAGAAATTAAATATTTGTGTTTCCGGGTACTTTTACAAATATGTGTTATTTTAATTCCACAGGGGTTTTGTTTTAATCTTATCACTTAAATAGGTGTCATTAAAAGCTTTTTATAACTTTGCTGTGTTAGTTTGTTTAGGTCAAATCTTGTAATCAATATTAAACCAACTTTCCGACAAGCTAGGGAGCTGCAATTTGACACACTTATGCAGAATCGATGACAATTTATGATAAAGAAAAAAATTTTCAAATCGGTTCATTGGTTCGTGTTCTAATGGTACTAACTCATTACTACGAATTGATTGTTGTAACAATTGGACATTTCGTTATGGCGAGAGGTAAATGTATCTATTGTTTATTGTTGCAAAATTAAGCTTTATTGTTGCCACTAAATAAAGCATTATAAAAGCTTGGTTTGATAAAACCCTTTTTACATAATCTTGTTATTTTTCATCTGAGTAAAACATTTATCAGTAATATTACAAATTTTTTCCTAGGAGTTGTATTTAAAAAAAAAATTGCCGATAAGTTCACTGGAAATATTGGCTAATTATAAAATTAAGTTTATCTTTAATTTCTTCAAAGTAAAAATTGGAAAAAAAAAACATTATTAATAAAGAAAGAATAAATTTCACTCTACTACTAAATTTAAGACTTCTGTAGTATGCTGAAAATTAATTATTTCTTGCTTGTTCTTTATATTCATAACCGAGACACACGTTCGAGATTCAAGAATACCGGTAGTGTGAAAAGATCCAAGAAAACATTATGATCTGTTTATAATATTGTGCTTATATGTTCACCAAATTTTATGATTTTTGAAAATGCGAAAGGATATTTCGACATTCGAGATGAGTGACCCATCCAGAACAAACTGGAATTCAATGAGACGGAGCATTGATGCATGCTAACGGAGGGTATTTTGAACATTTAAGAAAGGGTTTCATGTGGTATGCTGATAGCATTAATGAAGAGTTGTCAGAAAATGAGTTGTAACATGGAAATAAATCATTTCCGGACCCATAACATTTTTTTCTTTTTCTACATATGAGGAATGTTTCCTGAAAGTTTGGTCGTAACTTTTTGTTACACTTTGTCTTCTTCAAGGCTTATGGGGTGTAATTTTCGGCGTGTTGTCGAGAAGGAAAATGTGATTTGATATCATGGTTTAACCTCACGTTTTACTTCTCTTTCAACATTATTGGGGCGTCTTTGGACACTAATTGAAGCATTCCTGCTGTCACAATGGTCTCAGGGTCTAAAAAGTATGTCTCTCGAGGATCAGCATTAGATCCACTTTCACTAATTGGTTTACGGATATGCTGGCACAGATACAACCTCTGACAATTAAGTTCGGTGAATGACGTCACACCCCAATCTGTGCGAGCTTTACGCGAGTAACAATGCATGTGAATACAAGCCCAGTCATTGTTTAAGCAAGTTCAGACAGGTCACGTTTGTGCGTGCAATGGTTTAGCAGATGCTCGTTTCTTCAGTTAAAGGTGTAGCGTGCGCACGTAACTGTGGATAATGGATCAAAGAGGAACACTGCCGTAATCGTGCAACAGTTTCTGGCCAACAAAGGGTCGTATCCATAGCTCATCCCCCTTATTCACCAGACTTGGCACCAGCAGACTTTTTCTTGTTCCCACGCCTGAAACGGGCCTTAAAGGGACACAGATTTGCGGACATTCCAGACATTCAAGCAAATGTGGCACGTGAACTTAAAGCCATCCCTAAGAAGCTTCCAGGACTTTTACACCCGATCCCAAAAGTGTATTGCCTTCCAGGGTGATTATTTCAAAGGACAATAAAATAAATGTGGCTCTATCTGTTTTGCATTTTGTTGTGTGAACTCATTCACCGAACTTAATTGTCAGAGGTTGTATGAATGGAACTCGTTGTTGAACACCACAGAATGCCAAGCAACGATCCAGTTTTCTTTGGCTGTGCAAAAAAAAATTGCATTATTATGCCAAAAACAATGATTTTGCAGTCTTCGCTTTCTGTGGTAGTTACGTCAAATATGCATAATGCTTGGAAATACGTTCGCTACCAATGTTGACAATTGTCAGTAGGTTAGATTGCAAATTATCAGAGCAACCTTAAGGGCCATGAGCATGTTAGACTGGCCTGCCTCATTCCCTGATTTGTGTTCCATAGTGCATGTTTACAGTGTCATAGAAAAAGTGTTTACATTCATACAGCCTCCAGTTAGAAATCTTCATGAACTGATACAGCCTATTCGTGTGGCATAAGAAAATTCATAAAGATGACATTTACAGATTTTTTGTTTCAAAGTCATCGTGAATTCAGTAGTGCATTTTCACTAAAGGTGATCACGGTTACTAAAGTGATTGTTATAGATGAATCGTTTTCTAGTGAAAAGTGAAATTTTAATTGTTTGATTCTTGCTAATTAACGAATGTCCACACGAAGTTTGGTGAACGTATAAGCACAGAATGGACAGCTCAGCATTTCGATGGTAGTGACCTTGAAGCAGCGCTCCTAACGGATGGGTGAATCTGCCAGCTGTTTAACCTGCGTTTCTATGGAGCATGCTACAACTTTTTCTAGATTTTTAATTATTTCTCGGTCTGTAATTAACGGAAACCGCCAAGATCACATGGAAGCTTGAAATGAATAACATGTAATCTATCGGCATCAAGAAAAAATTTTTTTCTACGGAGGAAAAATAGATATTCGCATAATTAAATGCTTGAGTAACTTGTTTGGCAATCAGCTGACTGGCTGTTAAGTTTACAGCATACACCCAAATCATTTAGACTTTGCAAATGTATAAATATATTTACCGAAAAATAGTAATTTCACTCCAAACTAATCTAATTTCAACAAGAGAATTAATTTGACTTACTTTAATTTAAACAGGTGGTGGCCTTACAGTATAACAGAGGGACATCAGGAGTTCCAACTAGTTTCGCCATTTATTCCCGGCTTTGTCCAACCTGTTTAGTTAATAGGAACAGTATTATGATCCATCCTTCCACCGATATTACTTTAATTTGTTTTTATTGAAAAAATGATAAGCAAAACAAGTGACAAAAACCATTAGAATGTAACTTTTAACTATATTATATACACTTAAAGATATACATTTAGATACACTGTATATTTTAATGATAAAATTACATTGAAGTAAATGATGTTGACAAAAATTAAGAAACTTCAGACTTCAACAAGATAATATAACAAAAAACAAAATTCATAAAAAACTGACAGTTGATTATAATTAATTTACATTGATTTTAAACTCCATGGGAAACGAATTACTATTTATTTTGAATTCATAAAAGGCCAAAAATTAAAATTTACAGAATTTATTAAGGCACAATTCTGTGGGTTGATACAAATAATAGCGATTGTTAATAGGAACTTGAAATAAATATTGAAAAAATCTAGTTGATTAAGGAGTTATTATAAAACCAGCATACAAGATCAAAGTTAAAAAACTCAATTATTTTTGCATCAGCCTAATGAAAAGCGTTTTCCAGATTTTACAATGTATTAATCCACCAGGTAAACGTTAAAGTTTTTAATTTTCATTAAGAACTTTGCTTAATTAATCAAAGAAAGTGGCTTTATTTCAATTTGTAAAGTTTAAAATGCTTTTATTTTCATGGTACGCCGATAACAATTCTGATCACAGTTTCTTTAATAATGTGAGGGGTTAAAAGATAACGCTTCATTTTTCTTTTAATATAATGAACATAAGAAACTGGCGATTTTTTTAGTTATACAATTAAACAAACATCTCGAGTAAAAGCTTTCATTTGCTTTATAAATATACAAGTATTCTGAATACACTTTCACAAAAGATATGTTAAATCAAAAATTAACTTTTTATTTAATAATATCTAAGAAACGGGTCAGTTTGACAGTTTTAATAGATAAGCAAACATGTCTTAAATGTTTTTATTTTCATTGTATACATGAAACAAATTCATATACAGACATAAAATTAACTTTATTTATTGAAATTAAAATGAAGAACGAAAAATAAATTAAAATAATGAAATATATTCGAAAAGCGCCTATTTCTCAATGCTATTCCTATGCTAAGCGAACCCACGATTCCACCAAGCAAGTTACTCAAGCATTTAATTAGACGAATATCTATTTTTCCTCCGTAGAAAATTTTTTTTTCTTGACGCCGATAGATGATTAGATGTCATTCATTTCAAGCTTCCATGTGATCTTGGCGGGTTCCGTTAATTACAGATCGAGAAATAATTTAAAATCTAGAAAAAGTCGTAGCATGCTCCATAGAAACGCAGGTTAAACAGCCGGCAGATTCCACCCATCCCGTCGGAGGGCGCCACCGTCTGCTCACTGTCATCGCTTAGCATGGGAAACGGCGAAGCTGTCCATTCTGTGTTATTCTGTGGTATAAGCGCTGCTTCTTGGTATAACATTTTCCATTTATGTATCGGTATTAATTTTGTTGACCAATGTCGTGTGCTGGAATTACAAGATCAAAAATACTAATAAAAATATTTTGTTTCATTATTTCATTATCCTTTATAATGTGAATAGGGAATCTTATTTGGTTTTATTTTTTACTCCTTAAGCATTGTCATCCTTAGAAAGTAAAGCTAAGTGGAAAGTCCATCCCGAATGGTAAGCAATTGCCATAACTCCTAAGAATTAAATAACTGACTTTATTTCTTAAAATATTTATGAAATAAGCTCAGGTAAAGTTGTTTGCTAATTATCTTACGGAATCACTATAAACAAAATTTTCCGAATAACCTTACAAAACATTGTTACGTGACCTGGTCTGTGTTATATAATTTATATGTCTATGATGTATATTTAATACTAGTTTTTGCCCGCGACTTCGTTCGCGTGGATTTCGGATATAAACTTTGATCGATTTTAAACGGAGATACTAAAATTGGTCTATATATGATTTGAAGATTCTATATACCAAATTTCAAGTCGATTTTCCCCTAAAAAATTCAACACCCTATTGAATCCCTTCGTAGGGGTTGTTCTGAGGAATCGTAAAACTGTGTTTTATTATTTGTTTTGAAGAATATACCAAGTCTCATGTCTGTAAACACAGGTATTCTGATTTTCCCATATAAACTTCAACACCCTGTCGCACCCCTTTTTTAGGGGTTTGATCGATTCCAAACGGAGGTAGTAAAATTAGTCTGTATATGATTTGAAGAGTATACCGTAAAATCTTGAATACAGGCCCGGGCGTCTATTTGTCTCAATGGTCTGGACCCCCCCTCCCGGCGATTAATCGAGACCCGGCGTTTATTTGAGAGTGTCAGGGTGTCTAGCAAAACGATTTCGTAAAATTCCCTGACTTTTCTCAGTTTATCACGTAATTTTCCCTGATCACCAGCACCAAAAAAAAATATTTTGATAGAATATTATTGACATTTTTCAAATTTTTGTTCCTACACTACTGTTTATAAAAATCGCAACACCCTGATGGAATGGTCTAATCCATATGCAATTTGCAATATTTGCATACAATGGGTCAGAGTATAAATGATTAGATTTTCAGAGTAATTCCTTGAAAGAACACCATGCCTCAACGACGACGAAGGGTACCATATCAACAGCTGACAGACTTTGAAATAGGACGCATAATTGGTCTGCGTGAAGCGGGATGGTCGTAACGTGACATTGCTGCTCGTGTAGGACATAATGCAACGACAATTATGCGTGCATGGAGGCAGTGGAGCGAAGAGAACAGGGCACACCGAAGACCAGGCTCAGGAAGACCCAGCACGACGACACCGCGAGATGACAGACACCTCTATCGCATGTGTGTAGCAGATCGTACAGCCACTTCCACAGTGTTAGCACAACAGTGGGGTGCTACTGTAGGCAGGACAATGTCTGCTAGCACTGTACGACGCCGTTTGATTTCCAGAGGATTGATGGCACGAGTACCATTGTTGCGGATTCCTTTGACTCAAAACCACCGGCGCCTCAGGTTGCAATGGGCCCATCAACACCAACAGTGGCAAGCTGAATGGCAACAAGTTGTGTTTTCGGATGAGTCAAGGTTTAACTTGCAGCACCATGATGGCAGGATACGAGTCAGAAGACATCGTGGTGAGCGCGACCTTCCAGAATGCATCCTGCAGCGTCATTCAGGACAAACGCCAGGGGTGATGGTGTGGGGTGCAATCAGTTACCATGGCCGTTCCCGTCTGATCAGAATCCATGGCAATCTGAACAGTGACTGGTACATCAGGGAAGTTGTGCAACCCGAGGTCATCCCCTTCCTGCATAACCTTCCAGGCGCTGTATTCCAACAGGACAATGCCCGACCGCATGTGGCCAGAAATGTCCTCGCCTTTTTCCAAGCACATCAGACGCCCTTGTTCCCCTGGCCTGCTCGTTCACCGGACATGTTCCCAATCGAACATGTGTGGGACAGGGTTGCTCATCGATTGGCTCGTCAGACTCCTGCAGCAGCAACTGTGGATGAACTGTATACCCGTGTAGACAGAGCATGGCAGGACATTCAGAGCTTGTTTGACTCAATGCCACGACGTTTAGAGGCTGTAATTGCATCCCACGGTGGTTTCACCCGATACTAATGTGACAATAAAACGCATTGTATTGACCTGAAAATCTAATGGTTTCTTTTCTGACCCATGATATGCAAATGCTCCAAATTTATTGCAGATTGGGCTATTCCATCAGGGTGTTGCGATTTTTATAAACAGTAGTGTATTTCACATTTTTTTGCTGATTTTCTAAAATTCCCTGACTTTTCTCGGTCACAAAAAATTCCCTGACTTTCCCGGTCGCTAGTCATGAAAAGACGTTTAATAATTTGAAAGTGAGGAAAACGCCGGAATTTATATCGATGACCCGTAAAAGACCCGGCGTTTAATCTATTTTTAACACCCCACCCGGCTTTTATTCGAGACCGGCGTGTATTTGAATACCCGGCCTCTATTCAAGATTTTATGGTATATACCTAATTTTAAATCGATACCACAGGGAATCAGATTTTCCCATATAAACTTCAACACCCCGCCGCACTCTCTTTTAGGGGTTGTTTTGAAAAAATCCTAAAATATTTGTTTTGAAGAATATTTATACCAAGTTTCAAGTTGAAACAAGTAGGAAATACAATTAATTTTCCACATAAACTTTTAGACCCCATTTCGGATTTTCGGATTTTTCTTAGAATGATGATCCCTTAGAATGGGTGTTGTATTGATTGAGTTATTATTTAACCAATTTGTTTTTATAATTTAACTTCTTGAGATTGTTCTGTTTAGCTATATGTGTAATTATCCCGGGCAACGCCGGGTCCCCTGCTAGTTAAAAAATAAAACTACGGACCAAATTTCATGTTAATAGCTTCAGCAGTTTTGGCTCGGCGATGATGAATTAGTCAGTCAGTCAGGACGTGTTAATTTATACAGGGTGTTTCTAAATAGAAATATAATAAGTATCTAATGTGATCCTTTGCATGATGACAACCTTAAAGTTTCTTATGCAAAATGTTCAAATGATAAAGGTCTAAACATCACGCGAAGTTTGCCGAAAACCTGGCGAAAACGTCATTTAATCTCAACAAGTGGCGCAGTTCATTATTTTGATAAGTGGAATAGACTGAAATGCTCTTTGATTAGGACATTGTGTTAAAAAAATTGAAACCGCGCAGCTCTACAGCAATTATTTTGTTTTGACTAAACGCGCTGCATCATTGTGACGCCGTACAGTACTACTTATTAACAAAGGACTACATTGTTTTTTAAAACTTCCTCGCCCCTTTGAATTCAGTGAACTGCTGGCGCGGAAAGTTCATAAATGACGTAACGGTGCGACTTTTTTTTTTTTTTTTTACTCCCCCAAATTTTGAGTTTTCGAGATCTTCGATAAGGAACTTTTTGCTTCGATTGATGCATGGAATCACACTATGTACTTATTGTCCTTCCATTTATAGATAAATAGAACCCTGCCTTACTGGTCTCATTTGTGTTTCATATTTGTGGTGAAGTATGGATCGCTCAATAGAGCTCGGGGAATTCCAACTTGATCACCTATGCATCATTTCTGTACCCGAGATTCATGTCATTCTGCAATATCCCGTTCAACTGAAATTGACATCTTGTCAAATGGAAATCTTAAGGAGCAACGTTAGTATTACCGCGAATGGTAGCTAAGGGAAATGACAGACATTTATTATTATCCGCACATATTGTTATTTTTATATGTATCATTTTAATTCGCCGGGATCTAAGGAGCCGTGGTTTTTATGGCCGATCTGCTACTTATAAACTCCACCATCAGCAGAAAAAAATATGAAGTGACGTTTAGAATGCTCACCGAAACTGGGCCATGGAACAAAGGAAACTTGCCGTATGGAACGATGAATCTCAGTATTTACTCTGGCAGTTGTTGAGTTTGGGAATACCCGGAGAATGCTTCGTTCCTAACTGCGTGGTGTCTTGGATTGTCCAACTTGCTCCATTAGCAGGAACTATGACTTTTAAAATTTAACTTTTGGACAGTTGGACAATTTTTCACTGCCCACATTGTGATAATAGTTTAGGATTGGATCATTTCTGTACAAACATGACATATTCCTTGTCACAAAGCAAGTTGTTTGTATGAATGGATTGACAAAACGGAGTGGCCTGCACAGAACTCCGATATAAATCCCACTGAGCACCTGTGGGATGAATTAGAGCGACGACTACGGGCTAGGCAACATAGCCCAACCATCTATGAATTCATCAACTCTCTTCAGCAAGAATGGAAGAAAATTCCTAAAGCTACCCTAACAAAATTTGGTGTAAGGCCTACTGGGAGAACTTGAAAACCGTGGTTGTAGTACAAAAGTACAGGTGTTCGGAAACTGTTGATCACAGTGTACTTCTAAAGTAAACCATTTAGAACAGTTTGAACCATTATATTTAAAAAAAATCAAGGCTAAGTAAAAAGAAATAAAGTTACTTTTCGTTAAGAATAAAAAAAATTAGTGATATTAGGAAAATTCATTTTTTTTATTATGTTTGATACTACTTTATCTGAAGTTTTGTAACCAAATCAATAGGGATGTAGAAGTTGACAAGACGATCTCTTAATAAATATTTACTTCTTGTGCCTAATTAAAATTTGTTTATTAATGACACACAATAACTTTAATAATTTAAACTCAGGCCTGTCTTTGTTCACTGACATTTATAATTTCAATAAATTAAAATCTTTAGTGGCCAATATATTAATTTTTTAGTGAAAGTTGTACTTTTTTTTTTCATTAAGGGTCTATTGTGCTTATCGATTCCCGGAAGAAAAGGAAGAGAGGAGTCCAGAAACCAGTCTTCTGAATTTTCTCACCCATCTCAAAAAAGATAAAATGGAGAATAAAGACAAACTGAGAGTTCTTCCTCCCATCTCCGCCGACTACTGTAAGTACACGCTTTAAACTCGTTTTAATTTCTTAATATTAATTTTTTTTTGTATAACGATTTGTTCATCTGGAGAAAACGGATTAAAAGTCTCGTGAGAAAATCAGAAATATCTTTCGAAATTCAACATACCTTGCAAAGGATATTGTCTATATTTTTTTAATAATAATAATTTAATTTAATTTATTCAGATCAGAATGTACAAGCAAATACAAACTGCCCCTACAGGTATAAAACCCAAGCGGGGAAAGAATTCAAAAGAAAAAGATTACATTTCGTAACAAATAAATCAAAATCAGATATTTAAAGTCTTAAAAATAGAATTGGTTGGGTCATTAAAAATGTCTACATCTTTATGAGAGAGGATTCTATTATACAAAGTGACAAGTTTATACGAAGGAGTAATCTCACCAATATTTGTCCTCGTACTAGGAGTTATTAAAGTAAGACACTTATGACGACTTTTTCTAGGAACTGACAGCCCGATAGATGACAGAACCTCGGGCATCCAAACAGCCCCAGACACAATCCTCTTAAGGACATTAAGAAAAATATTACCAATGATATTGGAAAGAGTAAACACATTTATAAATTTTATATTGAGATCATGCTTGTTATATTTTTTTGAGAGAAAATTTAAAAATGAAAGAAATTTCTTTTGTAGGAGTAAAAAGTTTTGAGTGTGATGAGTAAACCAAATTAACACACCATATGTCACTTTAGGAACTACAATAGAAATAAATAATTTTATGATAGTTAATGGATTTTTGAAAAATGCGGTAAGCCTTTTCAAGAGGCCAATTCTACGGGAGACATCTCTTATGATGTTATCAATATGCGGGGTAAAAGATAAGTTGTAATTAAATAAAATGCCTAAATCTTTAACTTCATCTTTTTTCCCAATGATATCATGACCAATCTTGTACTCAAAAATAAAATTTGTTACTTTCCTGGAGAAAGAAACTACGTGCGATTTGCTTGAGTTAAGACTTAATCCGTTCGATTTAGACCAGGAGAGAATTGAGTCCAACGTTTCTTGCATTTTAATACAGTCTTGCCAACTGTCAATGTACGAAAAAATTTTAAGATCGTCCGCATACATTAGAATTTGAACATCATTAGTTGGTAAAGAAGCTATTAGGTCTGCAGAGTAGATATTGAATAGCAGCGGTCCCAGGGGAGAACCCTGAGGAACACCACTATTGATTTTACCAAATTTCCAGAAATTATTTACAGGATAAAGCATAAAATATCTATCAGTTAAAAAGGAGCGCATCCAGGATAGCATATTTAATTGGAATCCCATAATCTCTAGTTTCTGGAGAAGAAGGTCAATATGAACCTTATCGAAGGCTTTAGAGTAATCCAAGTAAATTACATCCACTTGATGACGAGTATCAATAGCTTTCGACAGGTAAGAAGTTAACACAGCAAGATTAGTTTCGGTCGATCTGGCCTTGCGGAAGCCGTGCTGAATATCAGGAAGATAAGGATCAACAAATTTTGAAAGATGATTAGCAACGAAGGTTTCGAGAATCTTTGCAGGAAAAGAGATAAGTGCAATAGGTCTATAATCTTTCGGTGTGGTCGGTTTCACAATTTTAGGGATAGGAAGAATAAAAATAGTCTTCCAATCGGTAGGATAAGTACCTTGCGACAGAGAGAGGTTTAAAACGTCACATAAAGGGTTGCAAATCGCGTGAAGACAGCCCTTGAAAATATAGTCAGGGAAGCCGTAATAATTATAACATTTGGAGGCAGACAGGGAGTTCCCAATGGAGAGTAATTCAGAAGTTGTCAAAGCGGGTGCATTAAATTTCACCTCCACTCTATCCCAGTATTTCGGAAGATTCTGAATGTTAACCTCAGTTATCTCACTACCTGCAAAATTCGACTGAAAATAGTCCAAAATATCTGTTTTCGATACCAATTCACCATTGTATCCTTGACGGAAGCCGTTACCCAAAAGCTTCTTGGTCACGCTCCAGAATGAGGCCGGAGAAGAGTAAAATACTGAATAAATTTTCCTTTCCAAGTCCTGTTTTAAAATAGCTAAAGAAAAATGAGACTTGATACTTATTATTAAAAAAAGCCCGAAAACAATCACAGAATTAAGATGCCATTTTTGAAGCTTAGTCAATGAAGACCATGCGAAGCTTACACTCTGTCATCTGTTATTAGCGAAGGTTACCATAGGTTCAGTGACGTTCAGCGACTAAGGATCCATGACATAAGGGAGCCCAAAGCCTGCCTGGAATGGGCACTATATATATACAAAACTTTTTAAACCTTTCTTAGCATGTCGTGGTCAATATCAGCATTGGCTGCAGTGATGCGGGCATGCAGGTTATCCACTATTGTTGGCAGTGGTGTTACGTACACATGATCCTTTACAAACCCCCACAGGAAGAAATCACATGGGATCAAGCGCACATAAGCGATCTCTGTTCTCCATTTTCTTTACCCGCTCGCTGCTGGCCCTTAGCAGTAGAAAGTGAAAACACTTCGTAGAAACTAAACTGTGAAAGTTAACCTTTCGAAGCGCATGTCTCACACGATACGTTTATTAGACTTACCCTGTACATTAGTGGTCAAAAGCATAAATAAAATTTACGAGATCAACGCTTTCAACTACTTTATTCAGCTATAATGCTTGAAAGTCAATGTGTTAAGCTTTAACACATGCGAAATTTAAAAACTAAAGTTTGTGCTAAGTTTCTCTAAAATGGAAAGGCAGCTACGTGGGGAAGGTAAGTTTTCTTTAGAGTGACAGTAGATGACAGTTCTTAACGTTAAAGAAGAAAGTTAATATTAAGATCCCCAATTACTTACAACTACGATAACATGCAAAGATTAAAATAATGTAAATGAGATAATTATTCAGTAATTTAAGTTCAACTCCTTCAATCACTCTGAGGATAGAGATAGCACTACAAGAAACTCAATTCTAATGAAGTTCCCTCAAACTGTCCTTTATCACACCTTATGTCATGACACCTTAAGAAATTTTATAAGCCAAATAACCCATCTACTTACAATTACGTAGTTTCAGACATCTGCAGACTTGTGATCACATTTAATCCATTCTTGGACACTAAGCACTTTTTATTTTAAACAGGCCATAAAATATTTCACTTATCACACCGAAGCACAAAAACACACTTTAAAATGATCCAGATCGATTAGTGAGTGAGTCCACTGGAGGTCTCAAAGTGTCCCCACTAAGTTCAACAGAAGATTTCAAATGCGAAGTTGTCTTCCTTTCACCACGTTAGTTTCATGACCATGCTAATCGCTTGAAGAAAATTCCATCTCTTGCTTCAATTCATTCTGAAGAATGTTGAGGTGCCAATTTCCAATGATGACTCCACTATATGCTAATTACCTTTACTTATGGAAATGCTCTACAACGCATTCACAGTGAGCTTGGGTCACTCTTGATGCAGTGAGCTTGGGTGGAATGTGCAGAGTGTTGAGCTCTACCTGATTAGGTTGCCCAGGTCAACTTCAACACCTGACACCCCCCCCCCTTCGAATTTCCATATTTCCCTAATTTTGATGAGTCTGCACATTCAAAATTTGGAAGGAGAAGCTATTCGATTTATTAACTTACTGCGTATTCTTCACAGTAGCCGTTTACATCAATATAGCCCCCTTCAAATTTCCATTAAGCCAAGAGCAGAGAGCACTCAGCCTCCCTCTTACCAGCACCTTAGCAGAACTCATAACTTTCAGTTTCCCACGAACGTTTTTATATGTAAAGCACATCCGGTCTCCTTTCCCTCTTCTCATTTTATAAAGATCCAACAAAGCAAAATCAAAATATCATAATAATCATAAATCCTGTATTCACTCCATGATACAAATTATCCCTAAATTAATCCAATAATTCATCCCACCGATGAATCTAAAGACCAATTTCTGTTTAAATCAAATAAATTCCAAAAAGACAGTCTCTTCCTGTCACAACACCTCCCCTCCTTTACTCTCACAATCGAGTGATATTATCTATATCCAATATTAGAATAGTCAATTCTATCAATATAATAAAACCTCATCACCGAAACTTTTATATAATCATACTCCCACTATAAATCTGAATAATACATGCTATTATTCCAGTAACCAAGTTTCCTATAAAACTGAATTCCTAACATAACACATGATAACGTCACAACATGCTCATAAATTTTGAGACTAAAATAAAGGGTGATTTGTTACAAATGATTCATCGCGTTTCAAAAAAAATGTATTTATTAGACAAAACAGTAAGTGCTACTTGAAAGGAACTATAAATTGTTAAAGTTTTAGTAGTAGATGTATGCACTCTCATCACACCTGACACCGGTGCGGTTGTCTACTTCAGAACACACGCGTTGTATCATTTTCCCATTGATAGTTAATTGGTAGTCATCAAAGCATCAAAATTCGTATCGCTTGACGAAATTGACATAATCGTCTGGCTGTTAATGTTGCAACAGCTCCTACGATACGCTTTCATGCCCATAAAAAGGCCATGAAAGCCTACAAGAACCGGCCTCGCCAAGAAACCGAGTCAGACTGCCCACAATGACCTCAAGAATAGATGAACCTAATGTATGCGCCAAGGCGACGCAATCTTAATCATTGTCGCAAAATCTTCCAAACAGTTAGCTGTTGATACCAGGTTCGCGAATTGCGCGGTTTGTTGACTCATGTGTAAGTACTACGCATGAAATTCTCTTTTCACTGTTCCATTAGAAATCTTTGGTCGTCCGATGCTATTATTTTTATGGGGACAACCTGTATCCTTGAACTATTGATACAGGCGCTGAATGCTCTGTTGACCTGGTGGTTCACTTTCGTACTGTCTTCGGAACGTACTCTGCATGATAACAACGGATAAACACCTCCCATATCCCAATATTCAAATGCTTACTGGTAAGTTGTCATCATTGGGGGTGGTCGTGGTCTGGTCGTCTCATTGATCGGTTCGCTGTTCAGTGAAGTTAAGCAACCTATGGTGCGACCAGCCACTAGTTGGATGACGGCCAGTGGCTTGATGGATCTGTTGCTAGATGAGATGGCTTCTGGAGCCAATATTGAGGGACACAGTTTATGAGATCCGTGCATTGGACTGGGTGCTCAGCAGCTGGGAGTGATTGCCGCTGATTGGACTCCTACCAGTGGATTTTTATCTTTGTACCCTCCGTGCTTCGGAGGGCACGTAAAGCCATCGGTCCCGACTGCTACTGTCATCTCGTAGCAATCGTTACTTATCACTGGAATGGCGCAAAATTCCCTAGTAAGAATAGGCGCCCAGATCATCACTCAGCGATGATCTACTCTCTGACATAAAAGTTGCCACCATTTTATAAAAGAGTTCGTACCGCAACGTGGTCTGACACAATGAAGTCTTCACGCGCAAATGTTAAAATTTTCTCTTTGGTTAAGTGATCGGCACAGAACGAGCGCTATCCGTAGTTTGGAAGTTATAGATTTTGAAACCCGTCGAATCATTTGCGAATCCTGTATATATAAAAAATTCTGTTTTTAATCGTAAGATAAAAGTTTTTTGCTTGACATGTTTTTTACAATAAACTGGTCGTATTTTTGATTGCTTTAAATTCCTCTAAAAATTAATTCACAATTAACTTTGTTTTTTTTTCTCTATAGCCGAAAGCGCCTTCAACAATAAGGACAAAAATGAATACTATTGTAAGTGATTAATTTTTATTTATTACTAAATTATATATTAAATTATTTTGCTAATGACTGTGTATTCTTTTATTTCTTAATTTCTTAATAATTTTATAATTTCTTAATAATTTCTAGTAAAATAACGTATACATGTTGATTCAGAAATTACGTTACAGAAGAATATGGTAGATGAAGGGTATTAAAACAACCATTCTTTTGTTAAGCAACGTGTGTCCTATGCGCTACTGGCTTCAGTTACAGCAACCATTCATGCAAGGGCCAGTGACTTGACTCTGATGACTGAGCTTTCACTGAAAATTAACAAGCAATGAGATTTGACAACATGTGCATTACAGAAGTGCTTCGAACTGACGCCCCCTTTCTTGTACACAACACTGGCATCGCCGAAGCATTGACTGCCGCATCCGTTCAAATAATCCCAGTGTGGTATGTATGGTGTTACAGACGTCAGCAATTCGTGAAAGAAGAACATCGACATGATCTGCAGGAGCACCATACACCACGGTCTTCAAATTCCCTACAAGAAGAGGTCCAGCAGATTAAGATCTGGCGATCTTACAGGCCATGGGACAGGACCTTGATAATTCATCCATCTGTCACTAATTGTTGCATCACAACAAGATTGAAATGCGCAAGAGCTCTATCATGCTGGAACCACATCCTTTCGCGTAGTGCAAGTGCAGGGTGTTTTCCAAAAAGTTCCTGTAATGTGCTGTCGTTAGCAATTTAGCATGACATATGGACCGAGTAGCATATCTTTAATGATGCCACACCAAATATTTATACTAAATCGTTGCATTTTTCAATGTTGACTCTCTAATGACTCAGCTTTTAACGAACCTAAAACAGCAGACAATGGTAAACAGTCAAACCACTGAAACAAATATACCGCCGTACCGGTGCGAGATACGACACCCATGTTTGTTTTAGTGCCCTCTATCTACCATATTCTTCTATAACATAAATCCCCAATCACCCTGTACATGTAAACAACACAACACAAACATTTTCCATTTAATCACGAATATTATTTTGGAAAATTATTAGAAAAAGGTGTAGGTTTAACAATAGATTAGGACGATTTTTTTTTAAGTTTCCCAGTCTTTTTTTAGTGTAATTGGATAATTCAATTATTAATACGTTGAGACTTATATGATACATTAAATAAACTGAATAAACTAATATGTCACCCATTTAAAAAATTAAATAATACAATTATCAATTTTGCTTTATTTACATTTTAAAATTCAAATGATATTCGTGGCCTTCATTAATTTGAATTTTAAAATGTAAATAAAACAAAAATGATAATTTGTATTATTTAATTTTCTATTTGTTTGAGATATTAGTTTATTCACTTTATTTAGTATATCTAATTGGATAAGTTTTTATTTTGAATATTTCATGCTGTAGGTTTCTCGTAATAATCCACTCTATGACTTAGGTGATAAGGAATCGCCTCTCAGTGTGATTAAATTGCCATCCTGTATTCTATTATATGTATTAAAGAAGGGCGAGACACAAAAACCCTTCGGACAGGGAATGCCTGCGACAAATTACGGAATAGCTGGAATGCGAAGAGAATATGGAAAAGGTAATGAAGGAATAGTGCCTTTGCTAAGGTTAATGCCATTAGTGGTTAGGGAATTGAATTTCCAAATAAAAAAAGACTCGAATTGCTTTCTTTCTTTTTTTTGTTATGGAAGTTATTGCGAAGAATATAGAGGCTGGCGTCCTTTAAAGAGTGACCAGGGGAATTAAAGTGTTTAGCGACAAATCTTTTTTTTTCCTATCCCACGTCTTCTATTCATATCCAGGCTTCCAATTCGTTCCCTCCAATACCTACTCCCCCCCCCCCCCCCACGCACTCCTTTCATTCCTTCAGGGTTTAACTACTGGAAGCTTAACCTTAACGTCGGAAAGTGCAAGGCTATGTACTTCAACAGAAAGTTCAAGCGTCCCCAAGATTCTCTTGTTCTATTCAATAAGAAACTGGAGTGGATAGACTACTACAAATATCTTGGCGTTATCATCGACTCAAGACTCTCGTGGAATCGTCACGTGACCTACGCTCTGAACAAAGCGAAGAGGGCTAAGTACAGTCTCATAGCTCTCCTGGGTCGCAACAGCACCCTCAACATCGACAACAAGTTACTTCTGTACAAGTCGATTATTCGGACCATATTCCTCTATGGCATGCCTGCGTGGTATGGCGACTTTCTGTAGAAGCAGATGGAGCGAGCTACAGTCGTTCCAGAATGTTACCCTGAGGACCATTGCCCAGCTTGGCAGAAGGACTGTGAAAAACCAATCCATCCATTCAGATTTAAACATGGTCCACATCGGAAAGTTTATACAGGACCTCCTTTGGATTATGGTGCAGAAGATGAAGATTCACGACAATGACCTAGTGACTGGCATACTGAAGAACTCATTGGATATGAAGTAGCATATGAAGTATCGAAAACCGAGGCACACTCTTGACATCAACTTTGAAGATATCAGCAACGTTTCTTTCCCGGACTACTGGAAGATGTGATAATCTTCTTTCTCGTTGTATTTTTATTTCGTTTGTATTTTCTTTCTGACAATCGTCAATCTTTTTTTCTTTTATGTATAATATGGAAGATCGCTAGGGTTGGTTAGGCTTCTTGACTACCTCAGTGTATTTCATTTGGAATATATTCTGGTTCGATGAGCTTTGTGAGGTACAAACATGGTGCAAAAAAAGTAACCGAAAAGTTATTTTCTTCAAAACCATTGCATACATAAGCCAAAGATGGGACCATTCATACCTTCTGTACTCAGTTGTGTCTGTATATAACTTTGAAAATAATGCTACTCGTTCTAAATGCGTTGGCCGGCCAGGTGGCCGAGAGGGCTAGGGCGGAGGCTTTCTAGTTCTCGAGTCCGCCTGGCTGTGGGTTCGAATCCCGCCGTGGGCATGGATGTGTGTGTGTTTGTCCCGGGCTGCATACAGATATAACTTGTGTAAAAGGCGCAAAATGACCTTAATAGCCGACGCCTTAATTTCTAGAACCCCCCCCCCAAATGCATTGTTCTATGATATATTGTGGCGTGATTAGACATCAGTCTATGAACAAAGGAGCAGACAACGAAGCATGTTTCAGAATTTCGGTTACTTTTTTTTTTTGCACCACTCTGTATAAGTCTTGTTTGCACACAGTGTGTATACAGGGTGATACAAAACTCAACGTACAAACTTTTAGGAGAGGTATGGGTGATTCTAAGCAAAAAAGTTCGTATTAACATGGAATATGAATTTGAACGATAACTGACAGTGAGATATGAACAGAAATAAAAATGCCGCCACCAAGATCAACAAGCTAATAATTCAGGTTCCGTTAAAATTTGATCGAATTTCAACGAGTAGTTTCCGAGTTACGAAAACTTACGTTACGTGCTTACATGTGAGTACTAACCAGCACGTGTTACGATGTTGACTGCGTAACTCGGAAACTACTCGTTGGAATTCGATAAAATTCGATTAAATTTTAACGGTTTACACAGTCTTATGTACCCTATTATTCCCCTAAATTTCATTATCCTAGATGTTAAAGAACCTGAGTTATTAATTTGTTGATCTTGGTGGTGGCATTTTTATTTCTGTTCATATTTCAGTTATCGGTCAAATGCGGACCCACGTTCATATGAACTTTTTTGTTTAAAATTACCCATACTACTTCCCCAAAAAGTTTGTACGTTGAATTTTGAATCGCCCTGTATATTCATTATGAAAAGTTTGACATTTTGCAAAATTTCTAAACATTTGCTTCAACTATGTATAAGCGGGCACCCTTTACTTTCTTTCGCACCAGCGTTTCGCATTTAAATATAGCCATGCAGTTTCGAAATACAAGTATACCTCGTTATATGTGATTTTTTAAGAGAGCTATAACGCGATTTTAAAAAGTTAATACAGTATGTAAAATAATTGCAACGGGAGATGCAGATCTAAGGAAACTGTTGCATGAGTAAGTGAAAAAAACTCGTCCAACCAATCTGAAACGGGCATTCCTGGCATTCCTTTAGTGAAACCGCAGCAGAAACGAAACCAAACCATGTCTGGCACTCGATTAATCGACATATTGAATAAGGATACTCCGACTGCCTTTCAGTTTTCTTTTATTATTAAGTAGCGGAAGAATGGTGCACTTATTGATTTCACAATGTCCGTCTTTCCTCATTATAATTTCTGGATTTTTTAAGGTAGAAGGGTAAAATTCGAAATGTTGCTTACTATGGGCATGTACACCTTCACTATGTAGTTTAGTTTTGATTGGCCCACTGGGGATGGAGTTTAGGGGGTGGGAGTTAATCAATTTTTCGATTAAAAAATGGGGGGAGGGGTAAAAAGTGCAGATAAAAGGGTAAAAATACAGGGATTGGACAAAATAATATGAAACCTTTGATTTTAGATGATCTCGGCGTTTACGCTACTTTCCTATACCTTCCTCTGGAGGATTAATTTCTTGTTATATCATTAATATATCCTTTAAATAGCTAAAAATAAAAAAAATTGCTTCTGTTTGATTTTTTTATAGTTTTTGTATAGACTTACAGGAGTTGGAGGAGGAGGCCGCCACATTTCAGAAGCTATATATAAAGCAGACATCTACTATCGATAAGCACTTATTTTACGCATGCGCGCATTTCCTTTTTATTTCGTGCCGGGCACTATAGTAAGGTCCATTGTTGTAGACTTTGCAAAGCAAACATTATGGGAAAAAGAGGTAACTGTGATCAAAATACTTCCAAGACTGAAAACGGAGAAAAGATATATCAATGGGGAAATTATGAACGTAAAGAATTCACATTACGCTAATTTGTGGTATGCGATTAGTTCAAAGAACCAATTAATTAATCGCATAAAGCGAGGGACATCTGAGATGGATTCAGAAAGCTAGTCGGTTCGCTATGGCTAGAGGCACCACCTCCTAACCGTCACGTGATACATTATGGCCTAGCCATAGTGCAATTGAACGCAATGCTAGACTAGAGACTAGCCATAGAAGATCGAAATCGAAGGGGAAAAATAAACGGATGACAAAAAGGAGAAAAATGGAAAACTATCTGCTTCATTTTGATTAATTTCTGTTCCTAGCTCTTGTTATCCGTTCATTCATTAATTCAATAATAAAATCAACGTCAAGTTTACTATCTCAAAATAAAAGTTTATTAGTCATACACAAATATTTTATTAGTCATACAGAAGTAAAAAAAAAATATTCACTACTACAATCTCTCCTTGACTTAGCCGTGAATCTTATCGCTGGTGTGTAAAATAAACTCAAGTCCACTGTCAACGATTCGTGTTTCGTTGGGCTTATTTCGTTCCATAATTTCATGGTATTCCAGGCTGCCGAAAGATAATTGTATTGCCCACTAAATTACTATATTAGATGAGTCTGGAGACCTCTTTGGTAAAGAAAGCTTTTGGGATCTTTTTAATCATATGGCCTGATGGAGCTTTATCGCACCAAAAAACTGTATATTCTTCAGAATGATTACAACGATGAGTTAATGTCTCCATATTGTGCCTTGAACGTTATTCTGAATGGAAAATGAAAAGTTCCGCGACCTGGGATCGAACCAGGAATCACGAGTATATGGATCGTCGTTCTACCACCGAGCCACGATAGACATTGGTACTTAAAGTCTGTGTCCAAATGTTCTAAAGACTAAAGTCAAATTGGAAGCTCATATGGCAAAGCAAATGCCTACTTGATATTCTACTCTTAAAATATTTAAAGAATACTGAAACAATTTATCTCCGTCTTCCATCATTACTTTTTTGTGAACATTTTGCGCATCTAAAAGGACTGACATTGCTCTTCAGATGTTGACTCGATCGACGTCGAGGCAAAATCGAGATACGTCGCGGAACCATTTTACCCATTCTTGTCATGGAGCTTTACTTTTACAGTCTTCCACCCGAATCAATTGCTAGTTTATCTTGCGAGTGGTAATGTACATTTATTCGTTACCAAGCTATGGAATGTTGTCTGCTATAGCTTGTGAGTCCACAGTTGGCAGACTGCGAATGCAGCGATCCATCCGTGGTGAAATTTGCTTCGTTACATCGGACTAATATCATTTATTACGACAGGCAATATCCTGCAACCGCCGTGCTAATAAAACTCCGACTGCTTCGCATTTGTAGATACATATGGGCCCATTAACCCTCGAGTTTTTTGTAGTCTGCGATTCTGCCTCTTTCAGAAATGATCAGCTGGTGAATTGTTGGCGACGAGATCTTCCAGATAATAAGCGTTAATGATTAATTGCCACAAGTACCCACTCTACGTTGCGTTGTCCCTGGTGATTTAGAACACGGGACTAGACATGGTTTCGGCGACCCATGTTAGCCCCTTTATCTTTCACATATCTCACATAACGGTTGTTTACAACTTGTAGGATTTACTAGCCACATGCCCGATCTAAATACTTGCTGATACAGCGAATCAATTAGAATAAATCCGTTTCAATGCTTAGAAGTGTAGTTTGGGACTGTTAAACATTGTTAAAAAAAGTTAAGATTCGACATTAATTAAATTATGTACTTTTATCATTACTTTTTCTTAAAACTTTCCATTTATATTATTTATTTATTTATTTATTTATTTATTTATTTATTTATTTAAACATACAATTTCAATTTCAATTCAATTTCAATTGTTATTTACAATTGCAAATACAATTAATTGTAATCATAGAACAATAAATTGGTAATAATAATAATAATAATAATAATAATAATAATATTCAATTTAAAAAATATTCATACACGTATAAGATAAAATCAGCAATTTTAGCACCAAAAGAACTTAAAGGTGCCCAAAGGCCTGGGGCCTGTCCAGGGGCATC
>JAHWFO010024136.1:963120-1033694 GCA_023313115.1 Rhysida immarginata
AATTAATAGTAGAATAAACAGAGGACTGCGTAAATTAGTTAACATTTAATAGTAAACAGAAGTTAAATCAGATGTAATTTGGCCCGAGCAAATGCTTTTAAGGAGAAGACGTTTAAAAAATTGAAGAGAAGGTGCATCGTGAAGTTCTTTAGTTAATTTTGACCAACAGATAGCGCCAGAAATCGAGATTGATCTCTTTGAGTAATTCACTCTATAAAATGGAATTATTATTTTTTTCTCTCTCGTGTGATAGTGATGACATGGATTAGTTATCATTGGGGGATTTCTAATATAATATACATGTACGTTATGTTTGACTTTATATATAAATTGAGCTAATTGAATAAAATAAAGTTCTTCAAATTTTAAAAGGTTAAAGTTTTTAAATTCTGAACTGACGGAAGAGAAAGCGGGCCTATTTAACAGTATACGTAAAAAACGATTTTGAAGTTTAATTATAAGGTTTTTATTTTCCTGTGTGGTCGATCCCCATAAGCATATTCCAAAGCATAAATTTGTATGAATTAAGGTAAAGTATAAATTTAATAAAATATTACGTGGAAGATGATTGACTCTATAAATAATGCCTAAAGAATGGGATAGCTTAGTAGCTAAATGTTTTATATGAAGGCTCCATGATAAATCAGGGGTAAAATAAATTCCTAAATATTTATAGGAAGAGACTCTAGTTAAGACTTTATTATTAACACAAAGCTTAATTTTATTATAATTAATTAATTTATTGCGTTCATGAAAGATCATGTAGTAAGATTTGTTTAGGTTAAGTGGAAGTTGATTTAATAATGACCAGTTATAGATTTTACTTAGTAAAGCGTTTAATACATTTTCAAGTTCTTCTTCGGAATCAGCTGAGGCTATAAATGAAGTGTCATCAGCAAATTATAATTAACCATTTTACTAACAAAATTGTGATTTCTTTTTAAAAAATTCTTGATCATATTTCTTAATTTAATTTCTTAATTATTGTTAGTTTTCCTCTAACGCAGATATAAATAAAACGTTTCCTAAAATTTTATGTGGGAAATCGGTGACTTCGTTATGTCTCTTTAGAGTTATTTATCTCCGTTCATTTCTATAATAATAATTATTCTTTAATAGTAATATAAAATAAAATAAAAAGTTTGAGCATACCAAAAATGAGATTAATAGAACGGCAGTTATTAAATTTATTTTGATTTTCTATGTATTTTTTTTTTAAATTCACTGGTATTTCAGATTTAATCAAATTGTTTGTCTAAATCTTTCTTTAAACGAAATAAAAGATTAAGATCATCAAATATTTTAAGTACCTTGCTTAATTATAATTACTATAAATTATTGTACTAAAATAATATTTTCTCTATACAGCATATAATAAAGAATTTGTTAGATTAGAAGCTTTCATTAATACTTTCAGCCAAAAGAACATTCAAATAAACGGAAAATTATACCAAAAATATTTCATTGGATGGAACTGGTTATTTCATTCTATATCCAATTGTCAAAATATAAGTAGGTTACATATCCAGAAATAATAAGCTCTTCAGTAGATTTTGTTTATTCAGATGTAGAACACCTGCCAATATCGCGTCTCGGTAACATTTGATGCAAATGAGCTAACCCTAGAAAAGAAGTATTTTATGTTAATCTGGAACGTTAACGCATAAACGATGAATATTCCCAATTAAGATCTCCTACCGAGCAATTTAATTTCAGACTATTATTCTTTCGTGTTGACCATCATGTTATAATTAAGCTGATACTCCACAAGCCATTTATTTGAGGATGTTCCAACACCGCAGCGCATTTACAGTAGTTGAATCACGGTTGGACACAGGAGAAAAGTGCCAACTGTGTCCGAAAAGCCCGCACCATAGTCGAAATTCTAATATTTCTGTTTCCTACGACACTGGCTGAAAAAAACTTTTTCTGAATACTGGATTTCGCGGAGAGCCTTTTGAATGACTCTACAGTTGCTAGATTTGAATCCAATGGACTTTTCATTCTGAGGTATCTGAAGTCACGAGTGGCCCACATACGCACCAGGATTGAGGATGAATGCCTTGCCATAGACAATCATTATGACCCCACTGTGTTAAACAACTTGAAATTCCGCAAACATACCTGTCTGGAATTTGTTCAATATCAAACAAACGGAGGACATATTGTACAAATACTATGATTTAACTATATAGTGCGGAATTTTTCGTATATCTTGTATATTATGGTGGGATTTCAGATGGAAATGCGCGCATTTTGATTTGATCCTGAAGTATGGCTTTGAACAGTGTTTTGATGGACCCATACTACCGATGTGATGTCTGAATGCATTTCACTGCCGTACAGGATGACTTGGTATCGCAGGTTTTGGACCGACATAAAATAATTCACGCTTAGTATATCTAGGTGACTTTTCAGCTTTGGTTCACCAGACATTTACCGACTTTTGTTGCGTATTCTATATGATGAAACAGAAAAGTGTATGTATTATACTGTTGCGATTAGAATGGGCTGGTATAATTAATATAGTGCCTTTTAATTCTGCTACAAATTTTAATGGAATAAAACAAGAATTGAATGCAGCTTTATGGAAAGTTGTCGACTAGAGTTTCTCGATAAATCTTTATCATGATCGAATAGGGTTCATAAAAAAATCGACTCAAATGTTCTTTACTGTAATGAATCCCTGGAATCCAATCTTTTATCATCTAGCTAATTAATGATTAACTTACTATGAAATGTTCTTTATTTCCATGCTGCGTGAAGGTGATTTGGAATTAATCAAAAACTTCCTCTTCGATGCAAAAGCGACCAATGTTTACGGGAAAAAATCACATATACCAACAGATAACAAGTAAGCTCTCATTTCCTTTTAAACGTTAGATCTTTTCTTTTTTCCTTTATCTTTATTTCTTCCAGTTCCTGTTATTTCTTTTCGTTATGGCAGAAATCACTTATTTTTGGCATGTGATTTTTCGATATCTCCTTTCAAAATCATCTGTTTCAATAAACGTGTTAATAAGATTGCTTTCAAGGCAAAATGAAAGCGTTTGGAATTGAATAATAATAGTCTGAATTTCTAATATTTTTTTAGTGGAACAAAAGCAAGGCAGTATTTTAAATGGAAAAAAATTATAAAACATTAGAATTACCAGTTTATAATAAAAGTACAGATGATGTTGAAATTGGAATTTTCATCAGATTTTGGATCTTTCTTATCAATCCTCAACAGTTAATTATAATATCACTAATACATTATTCGATCAATTAATTTTTCCAAAATTTACAACTAATTCTTTTCTTTGCTAATTTATATCTTTTCACAACCATTTTTTTAAACTCACATAATTTTTCGCTAATATCACCTTTTTTTAATTAATATTGCACTTACATTTCATTATTTTTCACACATTAATTTCTCAGAGAGATTTTAAATTCCTTCAACAAACCATTGGCAGGTAAAAAAAAAAAAAAAGAAATTCTTCAGTATATGTTTCAGCAAATTTTTACTATAACCTTAATAATGTTGAACAGATACTAACAAAAACAGAAATATGCTCAGCAAGAAACAGCAAAGTATTCGCTTGGAATTTATGTATACGACTTACTTATAAATTTTGTTCTGATTTTTGAGACGGTTAATTTTATCATCCGGCTAACTTACCTAAAGGCTTCCGTTTACTTATTAAAGTATTTGTTTTAAGTTAATTTCTAATAATTGAATTATTATTAATTCTAATTCTATTCTAAACATCATTTAATAAAAAATAGGGATCAGGAGATGATACAAAAAAAACATTAAGGCATATAATTTAATGCTAAAAAATGAGTTCTCTATTTATTAGATATGTGTTGTTCTCCCGTCTTTGTTGTTCTTCTTATAAAGTAAACCTAATCAAAAAACTATATTCATATCATAATTGCTCCTTTCAATTGGAATTTATAAGTGGTTTGTAGGAAGCATTAATAGAAATTAATGTTAAATAGAAAAACATTTGGTCTGGAAAGAAAATTTTTTTTAAAAAAGCGAATTTTTTGTTGCCCCCTTGCTAAGTGAAATTCACTTATTTAAAGACAGGAAAAATCTCCTTTAAATTTTTAGACTACCTTTTCATCTATTTTAATTTACCTTTTAATTTTGCTTATATTATTTCTCTGTTCCTTTATTTATTTTTTCTTTTATACCTATTTCAAACAGTTTCTCTGAATTTGTTTTATTATATTCTGTCTTTGTTACAGAATAAATGAATCACCTTCAACCACATGCAAAATTTCAGATTTAAAAATGTAAGGCTCATCTCTATGTTCGAAAATATTCTTTGGAAAGTTTTTACAGGCCAATACATTTTTTATCTTAATTATTTGTTTTATGTTTTTTTGTGTTCTTCTTTATTACATAATTTTTAGTTTCTCTCCTTTTCTTTATTTTTTTTATTTTTGTATCTACTCAAACTTTGTCGTCTTGTACTGTTCGATATTAAGTGTAGTAAGCTTTAGAGTTGACAAAATAGTTGTGAAAATTATTAATTGCACATTCAGATTATTTCATGTATAACAAAAAATTGCTCAAGTTTAGTGATAAAATTAACTGGGAGGATTGTTAATTGTAAATGTTATTTCAATAATTTAAATGTTATTATTTAAGAGTTTATTTCATAGTTGTATTTAAGGGGAAGAAATAACGAAAAGAAAGCAGCAAAGTTAACGAGCCGAAGAGGCTCCCGGTACTCCACCTTTTACTGCATTACAATGAAAATCTGAACATTTTGATTGATTTAATGTCGTATTTAAAGAAATGTGTAAGTTTAGCTCTGGTCTTCTGATGTAATATTAACCTTTACATTTAAACATCGAGTAACAAACAAGTATTGGGTTCCATTAAAAGCTCCTAAAAATTGTCATCACTTTTTACAACTCTTTTCCACACAGAATGAATCCTCTATTTGAGAAGTAACCGAGTTCTTAGCTCCGTTCTCCGGGCATTGCACTAAAATCGGCGTAGGTACATTTATTTAATCAATTATACTTTGGGATGACATGGAAATATGATTTATAATGCAATTTCAGAGCCTCTTCATAGCAGTTATGTCTTCATTGGCAACACTGTCCAAAGCATTTCATTAAATAAACGAAAGAATGCCGTATTTTGAATTTCCGTGATAAGCCAATTACATCAATCGGCCCTATATCCGAGAGGATATAGGTTTTCCAGTTCTCGAGTCTGTCGGATCGCGAACATAGCAACGTATTTTGATTCAGACACGTGTAAAAATCATACTTACGTGAAAGGTATTACCTAGAAGCTAACACGTCAAAAAATTTAAGAAATTTAATCAATAAATTGAGATGAATTTATATATGGTTCTGAATCCTATTATGGTCACAAGTATCTTGTTATAGTGATGAGCCCACTTTAAGCGACAAATCTATCGCGTTAAAACCTGCCAACTTAACAAGACAACTTATGGCCTTAACTTCTTTTCTTGAAAAATTTGGCTTTGTAACGATATTCTGGGTTCGAGCCTCTGCTTAAGATAGATAAAAAAATCTTTTTCCAGACTTGTTAATATTTTCATTCTGCTATGGAAAATTTTTTTACTGAGAATCACTTTTTAAAATTTTTTAAACTTTAATATTTTCGAGTTGGCGAATTTTATATCAGTGACGGTCGACTCCATGTAATTTATTCGTTTGATGGGTCATTAACTACTTTTCGTAAGGCCAGATCTAATATGTTTATAGCTATCCAGGAAACGCTGATGATCCTGTTAGTTGAGCATGGCTGGCACTTACAAGGGAATCCCTCGAACATGTATGTCACAGATTTCCACCATAATGAAATATGTTACACATCTGAAGCTACTATAGATGCTTGCAAAATAAGAGAGTGCAACATTTTGTTTCTTTCAAAATAAACCGCGAAAAATAAAAAAATTCAGCATACATAACTATACAAAGACTCCATTGTTAAAGCGGATAGGCTATGTGGGATTCCCTTGTTAGTCTTCCTGATATCACTTGGTCATACAGATTGTTCTCGCGCAATATTTAATAAGAACCAATTGTCTTACTAAATTAGTAACATGGCCAAAGGAATCCCAATCGATAAATTTATAACTGTAAATCTTTAAACTTCACTAAAAAGTCACTAGAATCTGTTTAGTATTTTTAGATTTTTTCAACCTCTTTAACATAATGGAGTCTTTAAAAGATCAGTTACAGCAGCTTTTGATAGATTTAAATAGTTTGATCTTAAATATTTTAAATATCTTCTTGTAGATGCCCACGAGAAAAATAATTTAACAGTGCTGTTTGAGTAATCAAACAACATGTATTTGATAAACTTAATACTTTTCATATTCGGTATGATTTATACACCGACAGATCGGTGATTTCATGAATAAGAGGAAAATTTCTTCCCTTCCTTGAGAAACAGAAGGAAGAAGAAAATACATGTCCTGAAATAACAATTCAAATCACTCGGCAGTGCATTATAACGTGAAGAGTGTTTGAAAAAAGCGCCAGTTCACATATCTTTAAAAAGAAAACATTGATAGAAACATTTCATTAAAAAATAGTCTTTGTAGAATGCTTTCATATATGAACCTTTATTCGTTAGCTATAGCAGCCATGTTTGATTATTTGATTTGATTATTTGATTAAGCACACCTTCAAGGCGTAAATTAAAACTTACATGTTAGGAGATTAAACTCCATTGTTATAATCAGTATAAAACTAGTCAATTGACTTTTAAAATGATGGCAAGTCATTAAACAAGTTTGAGCTTTGCAATCCAACGCATTTCATACGTAAGGCTTGCAATGTTTGATGGCATTGTAAGGAAAATGTTGTTGTTCGATGTTTCTATTGAAATATCGTTTGAGTTGGTCTCAAAAAATAATATTACCCAATCAGTAATTTAAATTTTTCTCCATAATTTATATAGAGAATACCGTATACAAAGAAAAGTGGACACTTCTTAAATGAATAGCATTGGCAAATTAATTAACATTGAATTTTCCTCTATTCTTGATCGACCTACATCGCAAGATTAAGAAAATAATAATTAAATTCGAATGCATTAACATCTGAGCGCAGTATAGAAAAGGAGAATTCTCGTGAGAAATCAATATTCCCAAAAAAATTTAAATAATTTCACGTGATTTGCAAATCGACTTCATGTTTTATTCAATATTGAGGGTAAGTCAATATATAAGTCGCAAAATGGGATATCTTTTGAAATTGCTCATCTGAAATATTGTGCCGTTGAAAGGTGAAATTGTGCTATGAATATCGTTAGTTGCAATGATCCTTTACGTATGTGTCGGATAAGGTGGCAGCACCCCTATGTATGGTATACGTCACTAGTAGTCACGTTCTCGTGCGGTGGTGAGTCATTCGACTGTCAAGTGGGTAAGATGGGCAGTTGTGTTAGCTGCCATTGTACCGTAATGAACAACGGGCCGTAATTCGATTTCTGTGGACGCAGGTTAAATCTGTTGAGCAAATGGACAAGGAAATGTTACCTGTTTACGGTAAAAAAAATGTTTATCCAAGCAAGCCAAATCCTTTACGAAATGACGTTCTTCTGTTGGATGACAACGCTCTTCCACACAGGGCCAATATCACAGCGGCTCACGTACAGTCCCTGCGTTGGGAACGATTAGAGCATCCGTCCTACAGTCCGGATTTGGTATCATCTTTCACTTTATTTCTCCGGCCCACTGAAGAATCACCTAGGTGGTCACCGGTTCCAGGATACAACCAGGATATGAAGACTGTCTGGAGGTTACCAGCTAGCTACGATACCATCAGAAACCTTCTTCGCTGCTGGTTTTGAGGAACTCGTGAAACGCAGGGACAAGTTTTAAGTGTTCATGAGATTACGTTGAAAAATAAATCAAATTTCATCATGTAACTATTTCAACCTTCATTTCTATGCCAAATTGACTTACCGTCGTAATATTGATGACATGTTAATAAAATATATTGGATTAGTATATCTTAAGATATTTAAACCCCATCTGTTAAATTGATCACACAAGCAATTTTTAAGCTTACTTCATAAGACCAGTGCTTAATATATTTTGGAGCTCCTCAAAGCGAAGCTGATGATGTGAGATGCTTTGTATCATGAGCACATGAAAATTATTGTTAGAGATTATCCTTTTCAAATTGCCTGTCATGACGTTTATCTTATGGACTACTGGATATCTGTTGTGGCCAGCTTTATTAAGTAATTTAATAAAATGTGCTTCTCCGTATGTTGAAGAATATGCTCTTCTTTGTTTGTCAATACATAATTCTATTTTTGGGTACAAGTAACCTTTTCTAAAGTTTTTAATATTTTTACTATTATCTGCTTTGTAAATTAAATCTTTTCATAAATCATTAAAAATCATTAAACCAAATTTAACGATTTGTCACTCTACTTCTTAGGATATGCTTGCAACGCGTTCTATGAAATGGTTAAGTTCTGAAAAGTATCTTTAGGAATTCCAGGTTTTTTTCCCTCAGCTTTTTCTTTTGCAAGGAGTTTTTCATTTTTACTTACGAGGATTTAATAAGATTTAATCTTGTTGTGGCATCTTTTTCTGTGAATTTGAGGCAATTACATATGAAGACATTAAACATTTTTACACTACCGTTTAGGAAAAGTTATAAATTCCCTAGTACAGATTTTCAGTCACAACTTCTATTTTTTTGTGATAATACCTCAGTGTTATAATATTTTCAGTATCTGGATAAATTGCTTTTCATAATATCGCCTTTGAATATTACTGGTAGAAAAGAAGCAAATATTTAAACTCAGTTTTGGACGCTTTCACAAGTATTCACCATGAATACATCATTTGAACATGTAAATAATTATAGAAAGTGAGAGCATTTCAAAGCGCTGTCTAAACCCCATTTATGAAAATTCCTGTTATGCTGTGAGAAGTAGATAATTTCAACTTATCCTGATTGACGTTGAAATTCTATTACACAGTGAAAGAGTTTTTTCATGATTACTTACTCAATTGAAATTATTTATTACATATCTTATATCACTTTATATTTATAATATTAGTGAAATTATTATTTACTAGGCTTTACAAAGAGTATACATAATAATCAATCCACTAAAGAATTGAAAAAACGACCTTGTGTGTTCATTTCGGCTGCCTCGCAGCCATCAATCAGCAAGAAGACCAATTGTGTCTAGTCAACACAGCTTGCTCACAGCGAAGGATGAACCAATTAAAAAATGGTCAAACACGACTAAGGTGGACTCGATCGAGAGCAGCTGTTGCTTTAATAAGTTTCGGCGGACAGGAGACCGATGGATTGCGGCGGGAAACTGTACGCTCTACACAATAATCCACACCAGACCACAGTGGTGCTCTTAGGAATACTTTATATGTAGAAGTCGAATCTGCTTTTAGAATTTCCTATCGCGTCACGTTTCCAAGTTATGCGCATAAAGGCTGCAATGTTAAAGTAACGGCGTTTGAGGAGGAGCGGCTGCAATGTTAAAGTATCCAAATTTTAGGGCCGCAAGGGCTGAATAATTTTAAAATGTTCATTGAAAAACAAGAAATCTGTGTGTGCTAGGGAAATTTCAAAATTATATTCGTAATCAGCAGAAAAAATACTACCAAAATCACCCACTTTCATTCCGTATAAACAAGAAAAAATTTTTATATTGTCGGCCTTACGCTAAAAAATTCCATCCTGATTTTACTGTTTGCTGAACAGCAACATTGCATCTTCAATATGCTCTGAAATCGTCACGGATAAAAATATCGCAGCCGACAAAAAAAGACAGGCCTGGGCACTTAAAAAGCACCTGATCATAATGTAATAAATTTAACTTAACAATTACATGTAATGATAAAATGTGAACTGTCAAAAACAAATTTAAGAAATGTTAAGTCATCGACATTAAATAGTTAAAATTACGATTCTTGATTTCTTGATACCGATTGAACAATTCGTTCTCGGCAGGCTGATTTATCCTTAACTGAAATCCTTCTCACACAACTAAGATCAGAGTTCTTCGAAATTATCCAAAACTGGAAATGTTTGACATCTGGGTTTTTGGCCTACCACTCACTAAGAGTTTCCAAAACTCTTTTTTTTTTTCTGAAATCGACTTAAAAACTCATGATTCGAAAATATATGTGGAAATTTTGAAAAAAAAAAATCCGTCTGTACGTATGTGACCAATTTTATGCAGCTAACTCCTCTGAAACGGCAAATAGCAGAACCGAATAAATTATGCCTTGGCGTATTTTTTATGTCAATTGGGTAAACCTTTTTAGAGATATTAATTTTTTCTAAAAATTGAAACATGGCTGAAGCGAACCAAACTCGACATGTACGACTCCTCTCATTAAGTGTTTTTTTTGTTTGTTTTTTTTTTAATTGTGTAAATGACTTGTTTGGCTCTGATTTGGAGTTATTAACGAACTCCCTACCCCGAGAGATTTTTTTTTTAGTTAATTCGTACTTAGAGGGGGCCCTTAAACTATGCATCGACGTATTTTTCATGGAAATGGGCTAATCCTTTTTAGAGCCAGCAGTTCGAAAATGGGCGCTCAAGAGTTAACGGACGAATATCGCGCAGGAAGACCATCCACGTCCAACACTCCGAGCACATTGCCTGCGTTAATGAGATCATTCTGGACAATCGACGAATCAAAATTAAAGAAATCGGCAGAACGCTTAGCGATCTTTTTTTTTTTCTAAATTATTTTTTTACTAAAAATGAATAAATGGCAGAAGCATTCATTTCATCGACCCAAATATAATTCAAACGACATGGACGGACTCCTCTCGTTGAGGCGAACCTTTTTTTAAAAAGAAACTGTTTGGCCTGCGGAGAACCATTTTGGAGTAATTAAGGTTTTAAGGATCCCCAACCCCTCCTCCCAAAAAAAAAACTTTTTTGTGCTAATCCGCCATTACACTTTTTTTTTTTTTATAATTGAGGCGCTCAAAGGCAAAACATTTAATTAAATCTAATTCTTAAGTTAGGGTTTGTAACAATATTTTCGAACGTTCTTTACAAGAAGACAGCGAAATATTCCTGGTAGTTATTCACGATGCTCTTAATTTCTCATAAAAACTAAAAGGATTTAAGGAAGCACCTTTTTTTAAATTTCCGTTTGACCGTGCTTTAATTATAATCCACCTTCACTGAAGGGTGATAAGCATACCTTGGCTTTATACTCATATTAAAGAATATTCTAATTAAAATAGAATGACGGCAATTTGAAACTTTATTCTGCTGCGTTTTCGTGAATTCTCATTAGAAACGTGGGATAAATATTTCTGCCTTGAAGTTTTTAGGAGAGAGAACGATATTGCTGCTTTCTTTTCTGATAAATTTGTCATAAAAGGGCAGGGTTATTTTCAACTATTAGCAAAATAAGGGGATTTTGTGCTTGAAATTTGTTTCTTTCATCCTTCATAATTTATAGAATCGTGTGATTTAACCACTTATTTCAATGAGGTAGAAGAATGACTTGAACTTTTATTTACGGTTTAGATCAATTTCTACGAATTTGAAACTGCAGAAAATTACTGGATATAAACTTTAAAAATTGTTCGCGAATTTATTCTTCATGCAAAGCTTCGTTGAAAATCAAATTATATATTAAGTATATTTTAAGTTTCTAACATAACAGCTTTTTCTTCTATAGTAAATCTTTAACGATGTTTTCTAGTATATGCATGATAAAATAGAATTTTAAAGCCGAATGAAGGAGATATGAATGTTTGTTTTCAATGAAGCTTTGTAGTATTTGTTCCTCTCATTTTCATATTTTTATACTAATACTTAACAATCATTATTTGAAATCTGCACTGTTCTTTTAGATTGAAATTATTTGTAAGATTGATAGTTTGATAAGTTATAAAGGTTGAAAAATATATTACAATTAACATAATATCAGTCATTGTGAATATACACTGTACGATCAAAAGTATCCGGACACCTCCGCTAATTAGCGAATTGTGCCATGGACGTGTCAGTGCGAGTTCTTAGAGGCATAGAAGAACGCAGACGTCATAGTAAAACTTAAGAGTTCTTAGAAGGCTAAGACGGTAACATGCGTGATTTTTATACGTTGAGGTTCAAAATAATTGAAAAGAATAATAAAGATAAGGACTTCATCAAAAAGTATTTAAGAAAAAATAAAGAATCGACAACAATTAATTATTTAATTATATAAAAATTGTGCTAAATATTTTACCTATCTATTAGTTAGTTGTTTTTTTAATTGACGTAATTAACAACATTTTTACATGTCCAGGTTTTAATGTAAAGAAATTTTTTTAATGTAAAGCAATTTTTAATTGTTTTCAGGATACATGTATATTTTTGGAAGCATATTTGTAATTTCTGTAAAATATTTAACGGATGTATGCTACTACTGCTAAATAATTAATGTTGTTGATTCTATAAATTATTAAATATTAAATACTTTTCTTTAATTCCCTACTTTTTTATTATTTTCAACATGGGAGAACGCGAGCTAAAATAACTTTGAACGTAGTGAAGTGATTGGGCGTTACCGTTGTGGAATTTCCGCGATATTACATATGCCCCGTTTTTCGTAAATGATGTTATTATGTAGTGGAAACATGCAGGGGTACGACTGTACTAAGACAATGGTGAAACCGAATCAACGGAAAATTTTTATAACGAATCCCAAGATGTCTCCGCGTACAGCATCAACACCATTACCGTTCAAAAAAAACTTATAAACCGAACATTTACGCAATCAATGCCAGGCGTCGTTAGAGTGGTATAAAGACTTACGAAAATGGACCCCTGAGCAATGGCGACATGTCTTTTGGAGCGATGAATGACACTGTACTTCCGTGTGTCCGATGGACATGTATGTGTATGTATAATGCCGAGTAAACGGTACTTACCCGACTGCATTTTGCCACGAGTGATGTTAGTTGGTGGTAGCATAATGATTTGGAGTTATTTTTATGGACCGTTAAGGGAACAACACGGAAGCTTATCCCCATGTTTTAAATTCCACGCTGTCTACGTTGTAGCTACAATTCCATTCTTGTTTCAAAAAGCATAGTCTGTGCAGAGCTTATTTATAGGCACAAAAATTAATATTGAGTGCTAAACCTTGGTCTTGGATGAACTGAAATGTTGGTTGCGAGCTAGGCTACGCCGCCCCACTTCTGAACAGAACTGGCCGCTGTTCTTTTGGAAGAATGGCGTGCACTTTCAACTCCACAGCGGTGCCCCTATTATCGAAAAAAATGGTGACCTCATGCCATATTTTTTTTTCTTTTTTTGCAGGCGAATCAGTGTAAAGATGTCCGGAAAGTTTTTGGTCATGTAATGTATTTTCATAGATGAATATTAAGTTAGTTTTTGAAATTAAAGAATCGTTAATTCAGAGTTTTGGCGTATAAAGAAATCTTCTGAGAAATATTCAATTAAAATATTAACACCATCAGCAATAAAACAATCGATAGTAAAAGCATGGTCTGTGCACTCTATTGCACTGCTATATTTACTGAAGATTAAAGCACTCTACTAAGTGTACCGGATAATTTCAAGAAAAACGTGAAAAGTGTTTCACCTCGTCGTCAGAACGCAAATCATGTCCCTTAAGGTGCTCTTTCTTCTTTGGGAAGGAGTGAAAGTCGCAGGGTGCAAAGTCTTTGAACTGCAGTTTTTCATGCGCTGCAACGCCTCTGAAGTTACGTTCGTGTGCGGGCGGGCGTTATCGTGCTGCAGAAGAGGGTCCAAAGATGCCATTCAATTTTGGTGTCGACAACAAGCCCGGAATTCCTCTCCGACGGGTTCACCCGACTAGTCATGCGTTGGCGCAATCTTGGAAAGGGATGGGGACTATGTCAAAAAGTGAATAGTCCATTATATAGAGGACAAATGTAAGCATCAGATACAAAAAGAATTTTGAGAATCGGTTAACAAATAAAAGAGTTACGGACCAGGAGGCAAAAATTCTTGAACAACCCTAGTAGATATTTTATCAATAACTAGAAAAATACTTGACGAATTATCCTGAAACTTCAGGTGTATAAAGAGCATGTTACACCTCATATATTTCAGCGAAGGTTATATTCTGGTTGCAGTGTGTTTTCTCTACTGTAGTTTGTCACATTTTCTAAAAATGGAATTGTTTTGGACTGCGAAACCCTGCATGTTATAAACAAAAAACTTAGGAAAAAATTTCGAATTTAAAAAAAAAAACACATTATATCTCCTTGAATATACGTACTATTTTCATACAAATGAGCAGAGATAAAGTAAAAGAAGCCTCCTAATCATTTGCTACAGCTACAACGCATTCCAAGCATTATTTTTTACAGGGTGATCCCAAACATTATTTTTTTCATTCAATTTGTTGCCGGTCCCTTATTTGCCTTCCGGAAAACCCTTCGCTGAAATTTGAGGTGTAACATACTCTTTACACCCCTGAAGTTTCAGGACAATTCGTCAAGTATTTTTCTAGGTATTCGATAAAACGTCTATATATAGGGGTGTCCGGATTCAACATATTATAACTCCATAGATTTAAAAAAAATCTGCCTTATGAACCAGTACACATGGTATAAAGAAGACTTTAATAGTGCTTTACTGAAGATGCAATTTTTGCCCCCTCTATTGCATGACTCTGGCCACAGTCCAAGCTTAACAATATTGACAGGATGATTCAAAATGATGTCCAGCCTTTCAAAATTTTACTATGCATTTATTTTATAACAGAAACTAATCAGAAAATGCTGGAAAACTCAAATACTTTTTAATTCTAGCATTACAAATGTTCTTTGTAACTCCCTCGAGTCACCCGAATAATGTCAAGACGATAGTCAATCTCATCCCAAATTCCTTTCAGCGTGTCTGCTGTTACTAGTCCCGTGCTTTTGCGTTTACAGAGACATCCAGTTTCCAGAAATTGATCATACCACTTACGGATGCTTTTGTCAGTAGGGCTAAAATTATAGAGTTTGTTTTTGCATACTCCAAGACGCAATATGCCTTTTCATTCACAGCCACCATTTTTACTTTTATCGCAACACTAGCGCCACCACAGCCTCCAATTGCGGGAAGGTTAAAAATTGAGTTTTCTTGCATTTTAAACCCGGTCTGGTTAGTTTATGTTATAAAATAAATGCATAGTAAAATTTTGAAATGCCGGACATCATTTTGAATCGCCCTGTATTTTAACTATCGTACAACGTAACAAAGCTGCCAGCTGAAGTAGCAGCACCTCCTAGAAAGAAAGCCAAACAACTGAAACGCCATGCATTGTTACATCATCATAACTCGACCAAATTTAGCGCTTATTATTGGTAGAAATACGATTAACAATGGTCGAAATATGATAATGTAATAATGCATGACGTTTCAGTTGTTTGGCTTTCTTTCTCGGAGGTGTTGGCTATAGCCAACGTCTTGCAACAGAGGGGCCAAAATTCGCATCTGCACTAAATACAGCAGCCCAACAATGGAGTGCACAGACCAGAAGATTAAAAGGCCATGGTAAAACATTGATAATCATTTTACCTATGTTTAAGTTTCCATGTACATCATTAATATTTTATTTTCGTCTTGAAACAAGATAAAGACTTTTATGCGGCCTACATTTATTATACAGAACTTATAACTAAGATGCATTCACGGAGAAATTCTCTGGTAGCTATTTTTAAGTAAATATTTTACAAGTAATTCTTTACATAACGGTAATATCATACTAGGAAAATTTCGGAATTCCGTCATTTCTAATCTATTCATGTTTAAACACGATTAATTAAAACGAACTTTTCAAAAGAGAATAGTAAACAAATTTAGTTTAAGAAATTTTTTATATTACTGAAAAATTTAAATATCGATTATATTGGGTTAACGGAGAAATCATGACGCATTTTTGCAACAGATGACGTAAGTCTATTTAGAAGTAGGTTGCTGGCTTGTGTTATTGCTGTGTCATTTGACAACTGACAGCTTTAGTTTTATTCTAAAAAAAAATGAGTGATTTAGTTGAATTTTGGAGATATTAAAACAAATTGAAGATGGAAGACCAAATTGCATTTTAGCCATATTTTACTGTTATACATCCGTAAAGGGAAGACTGTGCGTCAAGCTTGTGGAAATTTGCATTAAGTTTATGATAGAAAGCAGATATTCATCACAGGAAAATATATTATCAGAGGTTCTGCTCTCAGTGTGGGGGGATTTTAAAGCTGTCGTGTGTTTCGAGCTCCTACCAAGGAAACAGGTAATCAATTCGAATGTGTAATGTTTGAACGAATCCATCATCCAGAGATGTCCAGAGCTCATTAACGAATCCATCATCCAACACAATTTTGATCACCCGTAAAAATCATTGGAGCTTGGATAGGTTGCTCCCTGCATACACGCCTGAACTTGCGCCGCTAAACTTTCACTTGTTTCTCTCTCTTCAAAGCACCTTGCCTGGTAGAACGTTCAATTCAGAAGAGGCTGTAAATCAACACGCTGTTCAGTTTTTCGCCGATAAAGACAGGTCCTTCTACGAACAAGGAATTATAAATCTCACTGAAAGATAGCAAAACGGGCAATATACATGTGCATCATAAAAAATGGAATTCATAAACACTCTGTATATCATTGAATGATCTTTGTTCTTTATATAAAGAAATGACCTTTGAAACGCAGAAAAAATGCGACCTGACTTTTCCGACAACCCAATTACGCTGGAACTTTATCACTCGAACATTCAATAGTACTGTAATGACATTTGCATATCCATTTGAAAGATGTGATGACAGAAATCCAAACCGTCGCAAAAAATTTCATTCCAGTTATGCGATCTTTTTTTTTTTTTTTGGGGGGGGGGGGGGGGCTATGGTTATCCTGTAGTTTGCCGTCGTCGCAGATTATAGTTACATTTTATATGAGTTAAGAAAAATGTAATGGTATAGTTAGTTCAGTAAATTTAAGAAAAAGCTGTTTCGAATAAACTTTGAGAAAAGGCCATATTTAAAGACAATGTTTAGAGAACCGACAAATAATATTTTGTATACATAAATATATCTGTCACGTGGATTTAGCAGAGTAAAATAGAGACAAAGATGCGGAACGAAAAAAAAATATTTTATTCAAAAAAAAAAAGATAAAGTCAAAAAGAAAGTTCCTTATGCATTGATTCGCCGAGCTGTGGCGCTTCAATACAAAAATTGGTTTAAAAGTTCACATAAACCTAAGTTTGCAGTGGAAGTTGAAAAATAAAAGAGTCCCTCCTCTGATGGCTCGTCAGAGAAGAAGATTCGCACGGGATGAAACGTCAGTCGTCAGTCGGGCTTGTCAGAATCATAAGAACCGCTCCCATAAAGAGAAGAGGAAGGTTCAGTCCTATCAGCGATTCAATTGTCTATAGGAAAATCGAGAATTTGGTAAAAAGTTCAGGAAGAGAAGAGCCGCTTCCAACGTCGCTGGGAGAGAATTGCTTGATCGTCGATAATCAAAGGATGAAGGGGAGCCGCATGCACTGAGGCGAGGTTAACTCAGTGGCAATGCGTACTCCAAGAAAAAAGAAACTATTGAAAAGTCCAGGCGACGTGGGAAAGATGCTTGACGCTCGAAGCTAGAGTCCTGGGAAGCCTTTTGGGGCTAAACTCCGGGAAAACTGGATGCCGAATGTAGAGTGGCGCGTGACGCTACAATGATCATAAATTACGAGCCTCGCAGTGAAGCCCTCGTCGACGTTCGAGGAGACGAAACTCGTAGCACCATCTAATCACACACACACACTTCAATTAGAGGGAACGCAGATAAATCAGAATGCTGCATACACACATGATTACCAATATCGATAGCCCCGCTGTAAATAACAAAAATATAACGAAGCACAGGTCAGGGACTGAAAGCCGTAAGATACTGATTACTCAATAACTAATAAAAGAATCACCAGCACTTTGTTACGCCACAAATGAAGGATGGAGCTCTTAACTGCGTAATGCATTGAATTAACCACAAGAAAAACTATTACACCACAAACTCGAGGCACTTTTGAAATGAAGAACATTTAAAATAACGGGGAAGACACCTCGTCGCGAGGAAATATTCCTCCCACGCCACTAAACATGTAGCCGCCAAGTGAAATCGGGAAGACGCCAACTACGTCGGCACTTTGAGAAAGTGCGAGTGCGTCGTATTGAAAAACTGCACGAAAGAGTCTTTCTATCCCCCGTTGAACTCCAATGTCCAGTAATGTTATATTGTGCCACACTATACAGCTCACATTAGCCACGGTATTTACATAATTAAAAGTCCTACCGTAAACATAGAATAGTCCTGGCGTGCGTTCGCCTTCATCTCCGCGTCGCTGTCGCTCATTTCCAGTTGACGACTCCGTTAGCCGAGTTCGTTCCGTCGGGTTCGTCTTCTGCTGCCGGGTGGGCTCCGTCATAATTTCTCCGTTGCCGAACAGTATAGTTTGAATCGCTTGCGCCAGCAAGCCTTGCCAAGGTCCGTCCAGGTCCGAAGGATTAACGTTCCGCTTTCCAGCAACGTTGTCGGGCTCGTCTGCGAAACCTCTCTCCTCGCCGGCCGTCGTTGCCGCTGAGTCCCGCTCCTCCTCGTTGCTCACGCTCTTATCAAAGCTCGCCGGTGTAGCGCAGCCTTGCTTTGTCAGCTTCGCTCGCCTTCGTCGTCGTTGTCCCTCGCCTCTGAACCTTGAATCTCTCCGTAAAATTCCGTGCCATTCTCCTACTTGCGACCGTCTTTCGTGCTGCCATGACACCTTCTGGCTAGTCTCGTTATCGCATCCCGTTTCTGCTTTCGGAGTGGCTCTCCAAAACCTACGTCCTCTGGCGACGTCATCAACCTCTTTCGGTTTCGGAGAGCTCCTCTTCTCCGTAAATCCACGTGACAATATCTAATGCATAATTGGATGAAGTACGAAAACTTTGAGCAACAGCTAATATGCACCCATTTTTAAAAACTCCACAGCAGACATTTGCTGCTAATGGCATTTCGATGATATTTAGAATTTTGTTTCTTACTTAAAAAATAAGAAAATAAATGATTTTAAATGTTTATAAGAATTTGCGTTTAATGTTAACGCTGATAGAAAAATAATCTATTTGAAGCTGAAAAAGAACACTTGTCCACCCTAATAAATTTAGAATCACAGAGAAAGACTCCGTTTCTCGAAGTCTCCGATGCACATTTGCGATGTTCTATTGTGCAGCGCACGCCTTCTTACGGTATCTTTCAAGATATGGTATAGCTGCAGCTCTCCCATTCTCAAATCTCTTAAGGTAAACAGCATAAAAGCCGATTTCAAAAACTATGCCTTTTATAGAGAACCACCCGCCAGCCATTATTTTAAAGAATATATTTACGTAAATACAGGCGAGTCGCAGATGAAGATGCTGAAGACTTCAACATTTATTCGAATCTGTTGTATACTGAAGTCACTTAGGAAAACGCTTATTTCTAGATTTATACGGTTTGAAGGTGTCTGCAGTAGACGAAATTAACGCTAAACATTTCTGCGGTTTAACAAGGCAATACATTTGTTGTCAAAACAAATGCTGTAACAAAAGTATAACGAGGCAAATGCTATAGTAAAGGCTCAAAATGGCCTCCTCTTCTTCTACTACAGAAAACCTACAACCGTTATAACCCTAGAAAGAAGCGTTTTCGACCCCATGTTCATATGATATTTTCTGCTTATTTGGTCTCTGGAACATATCCTATACAGCCCATTCAGAAACACCCTCGTTAACTGAAGATAAACAAAAATTATTTATATTTGTATATTTAATTAATCATATTCATGTGTACAGTGGAGCGGTAGGCGATTCTCTTAGCAGAAACTGAAGTAGAGTCTGGAAAAGGCTCTGGCGGAGACTGGCTATGAAGTCTAACAGTGAAGACTCACTCTCCGATCGCACACTCGTGTGAAGTGCCCCTTGACCTATTGGAGATTGCTTCCACTTACGTTTTTGAAACGCTCTTTTACTATAGGCTTTCAAATAGATGAAATAAATTTTTGGAACTGAATGAAAACATATCCCCCTTTTCTAGGCGGGAATGGGTAAATTTGTAAACAACGCCAGGGCTGCAGCATGCAGTTCTTGACGTACTTCCTGCGTTACTTCTGCACCTTTTCTTTGACGATTTCCAGTATTCTCTCAGGAAGAAGCAGAGTATATTAAGGTCCATATCCGGGGAACAGGCCTTATTCTTCTGGCAGGCCACTCCTGTTGTTGTGTAGGACAGTTTGGTTTGCCGGAGAGTTCATGTTCGGACGAGGTTCTGGTTCTCTGATTTCTTCCGGTAAGGAGGCTGCATTTCTTCCGGTAAGGAGGCTGATTTCTTCGGACGAGGTTCAGTTTGGCCCTTCTTCATAAGGGTTTCCCTTGTTCTTGAAGCTCGATGGAATGATAGCATCCTTTGACGATGGGTATTTTGGAGGTTCGTTTCAAAGCCGTCCAGTCGCCAGACGGTGATGATACTCGGGTGTTTGCGGACGACCTCTTCGCCCCTAACTGAGGAAAGGGAAGTTCGCTGGCATTGTAAGAGTGGATTACGGTGTCCATGATGATCGGATGTCAGACTTCTTTCGGGAAAGAGATTCGGGTCGCAAGGATGTGCCGGATGAGACAGCTCATGAGAGGTTGTGGGCGGAGGATTTCGCAAGTTGTATTTTTGTTATTGTTGACGAGCGTGGTGGCAGTTGCAGTGATGGCAGTGTCCGTTTTCGTTGTCAGAATGTTGACTTCGATGTCGTTGAGGGGGTTGACGTTGATGTTAGCTGTCGGTTTGAATGCTTAGAAACGTGCTAGGCTCTTGTCTCCTACAATGGCCAAAGAATGCTGGCTAGGATGCATTGCCTTTGTCGATTGCCTTTGTTGAGGTGGGCAGACAGTGCCGTGATAGTGAAGGGAATTACAGAAGTGATGACCGCGTTAGGCGCCTTCGCCGTTTCGTGAGTCGCCTTCGCCGTTCTTCTATGGTTCGCCACGCCGGTGGAGCATAATTTTCTAAAGTTTCGAGTTATAGTATCTTGTATGGTGATATGGTACGAAGATGCATTGGAAACCTGTTTCGAGTTCTTCTGGCATACCATTTCAGAAGTTATGGTTGTTGTTCCAGTCACAACATTTACAGATGAAAGCAATGATAAAATGATAGTATTCGAGAAAGGGGTAGTATTCTATTGATTTAGCAATAAATATTACAAAATTAAGGATAAAAAACTTCTGGGTTATATTTATCTCAACTATCTTGCTCCAAAGATTAAACTTTGTTTCATGTCGTAAAATTTTGTAGTGTTAAAAAAAACTGGCCTATCTTAAATTTTATTCGAATAGATTAATATATTGTCACAAACTGTACTCGTTTTTACACAATGCAAATAGAAAAAGTGTCTTGTTTGATCTTTATATGGATGAAAAACATAAATTCTAAAAAAAAATATTTTTAAGTTAAAGCAAAATGATTTTTTGCTGTTGACCTTAAATTATGAAAATTTCCCCTCGTCAGAATTGTAAATCATGAACAATTATGAGTGTGAAATGAATTTTGTGGTGTGTAAGCATGTTCTCCCCTCCCTTCCTCCTTTAATTTTTAAAATTTTGCTGCTTGGATAGCAGGTAGGTTATTATGGATTTTAGGTCTGTTCTGGATCATGTAAGTATTTTACTTTTTCTTTTTAATCTGAATAGATTATAGACGCCGATAATAATAAAATACCTGTATGTTCTACAGTTCAGAATAATATAGGAATTGATCTCGATTTCGGGAAATTAAATATCGGAAATATGCTTTATTGTGATTTTTTGATAATTTAATATAAACAGAATTATATTTCTGCAATTGTCAAGTCATTCTTCGCTTTTACTATTATCACTCTCATACACCTTACGATGTCATAACGTCCTTTGCCAAACTGTCCAAAACTGACTTTTACGGTCCTATTTATTTTAACCATGTTCCAAATGCAATTAACATTTCGTCTGAAGTGTTAACGTATGGGGCTTTGCGTTTTTCAGTTTTTAAATTCGCTGGCATAAAGTAATAAATGAAAGAAAAATTCCGCGACCTGAAATTGAACCAGGGATCACGACTTAATGCGCCGTGGCTGCCTGGTTCAATACCAGATAGCGGAATTTTTCCTTTCATTTATTACCTTATGCCAGCTCAAGTATTAGAATAATATCACCAGTTTCCTTAAATGTCCATTGCTATTAAATGCTTGTGACCCTGGTTTTTTTTTTAGAAATTAGGTCGCTAATTATTAATTAATATAATAATGCATAAATTAAATAACTGTCATTATTTCATTATTCAACAATATAAAAATTTAAGGCCAAACCAAGAGCAATTTCATAAACTGATTTTTCCTGTCCTAATAAATATCTGGCGTTGTGGTAACGAAATGTTCCTTCCAGTACATTATACACTGAGTGAGCATATTATTACGACCACCCTGTCAGTATCTCGTTGGGCCACCTTTTGCCTTTAATACTGTGGTGATTCTTCGTGGCATTGATTCCACGAGATGTTGGAAGGTGGTGGGAGGAATCTGACACCATGCCTGATGGATAGCACTGTCAAGTTGTGCTAGATTGGACGGTGGTGGATCCAGCCGTCTGATGGTTCGTTCGACTTCGTCCCACAAATGCTCAATTGGAGTGAGATCTGGGGATTATGGGGGCACAATACGAGCTCTGTGGCATGGCGCATTGTCTTGCTGGAAGTAGCCATCTCCATTGGGATACGCCATCAACATGACAGGGTGGACTTGATCGGCGACGATAGGGAGGTATGCTGTGCCATACAGACGTCGTTCAACACGTATTAACGGACGCAACGCATGCCAGAAAAACATTCCCCAGACCATAACACTACCCGCACCGGCCTGAAGGGTTGTACTCATGCATGCGGGGTCCATGCTTTCGTGCTGTTTCCGCCAGATTCTCACGCGGCCGTCTGCATGATGTAACTGGAATCGTGACTCGTCAGACCACATGATTTGTTTCCACTGCTCGATAGTCCAGTCCTTGTGCTCCTGAGCGAATTGGAGTCGTTTCCGCTTGTTGGCTGCAGACAGCAAAGGTGTGCGGACAGGTCTTCGGCTTCCGTTTCCCATGCGATGCAGTGTGCGGCGGACAGTGCATTCAGAGACCGTTTTGGAGGACCCCTGATTAAGGTCAGCAGTGATTTGATGCACAGTTGCCCTTCTGTTATCCTTTACCAGTCGTGACAGTCTCCGTTCTGTCCGATCATCAACCATCCGCGGGCGGCCACAACGCAAACGTTCAGACCCCGTCTTCCGGCTAACCGTCCAGTCTTTAAATACTTTAACGACGGCTGCCCTTGAGCACCCCACGAATGCTGCTGTTTCGCTGATACTCGCTTCATAGCTCCGAGCACCTACAATCATCCCGCGTTCGAAGGCTGTTAAATCGCGTCGTTTACCCATAGTTGAAGAATGGAACACGTCTACTGTTGTCGACGACACTCAGCTTCCCTTTTTATATTGGTCCGGCCCGCTAGCAACATTGTGGCGACGTCCGTGCGCGCATTTGCATAAACATGTCAGGTGGTCATAATAATATGCTCACTCAGTATAAATGGCATAAAGCTCGCTATAATTTTCCGTCATTTATCCCGCCTTTACCAAAATTATTTACTTTGATAAAGGCAGGTTAGGTTAAAGGAATAAATACGAAAACTAGTTCTACGTAATGTTTTGTAAGGCGTCTACTTGTGTAATTAAGCACAATGCAAAGACTTTCATTTTTATTATTATCACTAAGAGAAAAGCAACTTTAACATGGCCACAAGTCATGCGATGTGATCTTTTACAGTGATCTTGTCCTTAAAAATTCATCGCCATATTTAGAATATTTTATTTCTTAAAGTCTTTACTGGAATAAAAATGGATGTTAAAAAATCTCAGTTTAGGCCATTTGGCTTGCTTATCTCCTACGCTGAAATGCTTACTTTCTAAGTAATCAATCATTTTCAACGATGAATGACGAAAAATACCAACAATTTTGGTATACACTGTCGCAATGGTTTATCCATTCATAACAAAAACTAATTTCACGTGCAACAAAGTAAAAGATTTTTTAAATAATTCTTCCTGTGAAAACCAATCTGTTCTTCAGATTTTATCGGGTCTTATTAAGAACAAGGCACACGCAATATGCAAATTCTTCATTTCTTTCCCTCCCATCCTCCAATGCATTTGGATCGCCCTTTTGCTGTCTTTGGATGGTTTGGCTTGGACATTTTGACTCTGATCCACCCGTACTAACTCTTTTGTTTATTATTTGATGTAAAGCCCTCTTAGTCTGCTACTGGCATTAATCAACAGGTAATGTAAAAACTTCAAACCATTCCTTGCTCATTTCAGCGTTTTTCTATAAAACCAATAAAAATTATAAATGCAAACGATGGTATATCCATTTAATTCCAACGATTATTTCGCATTCGATTTCTATTGGAGTTTTGATTTTTGTAATTTTCTTTGTTCAGTGTATTTATCAATTACTTGAATATATTTTATTTACTTTATCTAAATAGTTTTGTTTTGCTGATCAATGTCTTTACTGTTTCTAAATGAACTTGTTTTGGATTGATCAGAATATATATTATGATGTATAGGTGTTGTATCTGCAAGATACGTACATATGAGCGACTTGCTATTAGCGAATGCATTTTATTATTTTGACCCTTAAGGACAGTTTTAAAATTGTTATAATTAGTTGGTTTTGAAAGCTGCGCATGCTTTTATTGATGATCATTTGTTTTAAATGGGCCAGATTTTCTTTCGTTTTCTTAAAATAAATTCATTACATGTTTAATCGTTGCTGGTGTTCTATATAGTGTTTTAAGTTAATAACCTACTTTTTTTTAACTCTTTGATCAATTTACTTCATCCCCATTAATCTAAAAATATACGCAATATCTAAATACAAATATAAAATTAACCTTAAAAAGTAATACTAATTTATTAACAGATTAAATTTTAAAAAGTATTAATTTTAAAAATTAATTCGAATATGGAATTAACATTGTTGCATGACGAAATAATTCACGTTAAAGTAAATTTATTGACCCCTTAAAATAAACTGATTAGTGTAGTAAGTTTTGTTTTAATATAGAGATATTAATGCCTAAGTTACACTTACAGCGATACTTTTGCGAAGAAGAACGGGGTGACAATAACGTTTGTGGCCACGAGGAGTGGACTTACCCGATGGGATGACCTTCTCAAGGGGGAAGAAGCTGGAAATATGACCGAACCGTAAGTGATTTTCAAATTATTACTCTTAGATTGCAAGGTCCCGCCTTTGATCTGAAATAACCATATTGAATAATGTTTAGACATACAAAAATTAATTATCATTTTTGCATAAAATAATATTCATTAATAATGCTTATTGCGCGGGTTTCATAGGAGTTCCTTCCATATTTCCATTCGGCGATTTGCTTAAGCTGGCAAGGTCTCTTGTGGTCTCTTGAAGGTGACGAATCAGATCGTGATTTGTAAAATGCCCAGGTCGGCTGAAAATCTTCGAGTGCAGATTTGCCTCTACGACCTGGCGGATAGCTTCGGATGCCACCGTTCGCAGCCCTGCCGGACCCTGCTGAAAGTCGAGCCACCTGAGTGACGGAACTATTGCTGTGGTCCTCGGAATCTTTCCCTTTTGCATGACAAATGTTTCGTGTTGCTTTAGCAGCGTTATGGCCAAGTTTAAAGTCGTATAGCAAAAGTTCCCTAATTAGCTATTTAACTCGATAACTCGAATTCCCAGGAGACCGAACTAAAAATTCGAATTATCATGTTCGGAAACGGATAATGATCCGGAATAAAAAAGCTGAATATTTTTATTACATGAAGTTAAAAAAAAATAGATAGAATACATGATCAATCCTTGAAATAATCTGATATAGTGGCTTGCTTTAACTAAACCAAGAGAGAATAACAAACCGCTTTTCCACAAAAAACGTTAATCCGCAAGTATGTACATTTCGGTCGCTATGCGACCTTCTTTCAGCATGACTCTAAATCTAAATCTCTAAATCGTATAACACTCAAAAAAAATTATCAAGATTAAAAAAATGAAGCAAAAATATTTTCAGGAGCATTTGGTATGTAAAGTATACAATTCAAGTATCTTCCAAACCTTTTTTGGCTTCGGCAGCTGTTACATTTCTTACACTTTCATCATGGCTGTCATCTTCTTCTTCCTTCTCCACGTGTTCATCGGCGCTTTTCTTCAAGTCCCCGGGTACAATGTCATACAAACCATAAGTGATCATTTGACCATCTACTTCGACGAAGGCGCGAAACTCGGCAGACTGGAGTGCTTTCCATTCGCTAAAATCTTCGAAATCCTTATCGTCGTCGTCTTTTTCTTAAGTATTGTTTTGCTCTTGAAGTGAAAGTTCAATTTAACGGGTTTTTCGGTTATTCGTTTTCTACTGTTTTAGGGTTACCAGACGTACCGATTTCGCCGGGATAGTTCCATTTTTTTTTTTTCACTCATTGTCCCGATTTCTTGGAAAATAAATCCCGACTGTCTTGATTTTATGAAAATTCCACCAAGATATAATGGGAGGAGATTACATCCTTTAGCATTCTTCTCATACGAAGACCAACTCCTTCAGCCTCTCCCAGGTTATAGTGGACTGGATTTCTCATCTCTCCTCAAAGAACAATGAGTCACACGTATGTGCCCGAAGTGGTCCGTCCAATGTATGCTTTCGCTAAAGTTTTTTTCTGCGACATAACAGATTTTAAGGAAATTAGGATACTACAAATCGCAATTGTTTACACTGGTGACTTACAGTATTGCTATAAACGGGAAAGTAAAGGAAAATTTTAAATTACTTATTTTTAGCATTTTGAAATAGTTTTATTTTGAGAATAACGCTTTATTGTATATTATTATATTTACGTACAAAAAATTGCCCCCTCCCCAGTGTCCTGTCCCGATTTTCGAATTGAAAAATCTGATCACCTTATATTTCCTTTAGGCTTCCTAACCATAGATGAAATCACGAAATGAAATGACGTACAATAGAAAAACTAACAATATATAATAAGCCTTTCCGCTGAATGTTGTGCGCGGCTTTTACAACATGTGAGATTCTCGCTGAGGCAACTGCGTTTATGAAAAATTGCAAAACATTTGATTCTCTGTATAAATCCTTCTCAGGTCTCATGGCTTGTTGCGTTGCAGCTGACCTGAACGAGATTCATGTATAAACTGCGATAAATCAACATCAATAAACGCCTCTTTCATAGATAAAAAATGAGATCTGCCATAAAGCTGTTTTAACATCGACTTGCGTCGTGCCCAACTTGTAGACAATGTTCTGGAAATTCGTTATGATGACCAAAATATAACAAGAATATCCTTTGGAATTCCTCAAGAATGGAAATCCGGATTTGTAGCACCGCGCTCTGCTGTTGAATGTTTTCTTTATTTTAATTGCTTGCGAGTCGAGGTTAATGTTACTTGCAATTAGTCTCTTGCTGATTGCGAGAACATTTTTGTTTTTAAATCGACCAATCCTGTGGAAGCAAAGGCAAGAAGAGAAAAGTGGAGAGGGGAAAAACTCGTTCAGATGATATGACAACTGCAATGAGGACAAACGGATAAGAAGCAAAATTTTAAGGTGAAATTTTAACAAAAGATATTTAATAAACTTTATTCATTTATCCTATTGAACTTACAATATGTTTGGAAAATAGAAAACAAAATAAAATGTCCGCGTTGCATGTTTGGAAAATGAACCATTGCGTTCAAACAAATGTTTCCAAGGAATTTGTCCTGCCAACTTCATCTCGCAACACAAGATCTTCAACAATGATTAACTTACGATTGGCCAATAGCAACGAGGTTTTTTGCAGTTTGCTATTTCAAACATTTCTTAAACATTATAATTGTCGGAAATCTATAAAATGCCTAGGGTATATGTACAAGTAATTTTATTTTAAAAATAGCCTTGAAGTTTAGGCATTTTACCAATACCACTTCTACTCAAAGCCTGAGCGCGAAAACGTCATACATTGTTACACAGGCTTACGAGATAAGGCCTGGAAGCGAAAAAGTCACCTGACCATCGGGGTGCTAGCAACAATCCAACCTTCATTGTTTCCAACAAGCGAAAAAACACTGATTGTTAACATCCAAGATGGAGACAATGAAGGTTGGATTGTTGCTAGCACCCCGATGGTCAGGTGACTTTTTCGCTTCAAGGCCTTGTTATCTCGTTGGCCTCGTTGTTACATCACCTACGGCAGGGTATTGTTAATCATATTTCTACCAATAATAAGCCCGAAATTGTCCCTACCGTAGGTGATGTAACAATGTATGAGCAGGCTTTCTCTCTAGGCGGTATTGATTCTACACAATATCGAATTTCATTCTTTGCTGGTAACATGTACAGTATATTGAACATTTAATTCGTTTGAAAGAATTGTGAATAATGAATTCCTAAGACGAACACATAAAATAACAATTTCATTACTTTAGGTCAGAGGCCAGAATGAAAACATTAGGAACCATTCATGTGGCCCGTTTTAACGAAACGTTTTCTTTTACGATAAGATTTCGAAAATCTTAAAAAAAATTCTATAAGACGAACTCCTGCTTTCGATTGGATGAAAAAGAGTCTAGGGAAAAAAACTAGACTCTTTAAGAAATCTCACAATATAACGATTAGGAGCCCGGAATCTTGAAGTAGGATGGCTCCTTTTTAAATCGATTGATTGTATTATTAAATGACTGGTAATTGTTAACAGTCAGGAAAGATGAACAGGCCTTTCAGAAGTTACTAGGTGTCCTTCCCCTATTATGAGCAGGACAAATGTAATGGCAAGCTGAAAGAGTTCCCTAAGCTGGGTTAACTTTCCCCGTTTGTCGTCGGCATTTTGGAATCTGAGGCGTTTCTCGCGCGTCTCAAAAATACATGGTTAATTTATATTCATCGCTTTGAACTATCTAGCGGCTTTCAGGCATCGTCCAGGCGTTTTCTGAAAAACTCCACCAATCATATGCGAGACCCATAATGCACAGCGAGCAAACCGAAATGGGTGATACCAAGAAGAAATTTCTTTTCGAAGGAGTAGGAACATCCTCTGAGACAGTGCTTACTTTTAATAAAGTTTTCTTCAGCCTAGTTTGAAACAAGACTCTCCGCTACTACATGATCTTTTTCCACTATCTGATAAAATCCTCGTACTCCATCGATCATTGGAGACATCTTTCTTGTTGGCTGGAGATATCAAAGCTGTTCGATGGATGAACTGCTATTGTAATACGTTTTATATGCAGCAACAGTTGCTTTGTTATCTGTTATTAGTCGAATTCAAAACTCAACTATTAAAATACACCGTCTGAAATAATTGGAAATAAATATCGATGATTGATTTTTAAAATTTGATTTGTTCCATGTCAAATCGCATTCTCAAAATTATTTCTAACAAGAGAGACCCATTTGGGTATTAAATTATACTTTGTTAAGGGAAAGGTTGACTGGGCGTGTCCAGTTAAATTTCCGATGTCGACAATTTCTAACAATTGAAATCGGAAATTTAATTGGACACGCTCCACTCAAACTTTCGAACAACAAAGCATAGGTGATATGTCTGCTGAAGTGTCAATAATTAAATGTGGCTCTATAATTTTGGGACCGTAAAACGTGTGAAATTTCACGTATAAATTTACTTTTTGATATTAAATATTGTTTCTTCTTTTTAATTATCTAGTTTGTCATTTTGCGTGTTAACATGACACTAGGACTACTTTGCTTTTATCTAGAGATGTACAGAATGGTACTAAACATTTACGGCAAAAATTCAAGCGGTGATTTTTTTGGGTTATTTTAAGAATCTTTTGTCCTTTGATGATTTTCGGTATGCCGCTTTGTTTCGAAGATATAGGGGGTCGAAGGTTTTTTTCGAAAAAACAATCTTTTATTACCTAACATAACTTGTAAAGCTTTTTGATCTACAGTAACTGCTGCAAATGACTACCATCTAGGATGCATGTATCCAATCTTCCCCTCGTTGTCTGCCGAAATTTTTCAAAAACACAAGGGTATTTCTTATTGATCGGCCTCGGTGGCTCAGTGGTTGCGTGATCGCCTCTGATGCCCGAGTACGCGGGTTCGATCCCGGCCGAGGACGACGAGGATTTTTCAGGGGGAAATCCTGAGATCACGCACTTCCTTCGGAAGGGAAGTAAAGCCGTTGGTCCCGTGTAGACGTTTGCCGGCTGCACGTTAAAGAACCCTTGCAAGGCAAAATTTGCGGCCCCTACAACGCCGTCCTGAAATGACCATAGCAGTTGAAAAGGACGTTAATACCAAACAAACCAAACCTATTTCTTATTGCATTACACCCATCAACTATCCGATTTTTCAAGTTTTATGCATTTTCCACTGCAATACCATAAAATAACGACTTCAGATGGCCCCATACACTAACCAGACGTTTTAGTAATCAGAATGTTGTTAAAAAATATCAGCATTGTTTTTTTATCGCCTTGTATCTTCGAAAAAAAAAACGGCATTCCGAAAAATCATCAACGGACAAAAGATTCTTAAAATAACCCAAAGAATAACCCCTTGAATTTTTTGCTGTATACAGGGTGTTTGCGAAAACCCTGTCACAAACTTGGAGGGGAGGTAGTATGGGTGATTCTAAGCAAAAAAAGTTCATATGAACCTGGGTCCGAATTTGAACGATAACTGAGATATGAACAGAAATAAAAATGCCGCCACCAAGATCAACAAGTTAATAACCCAGGTTCTGTAAAGCCAAGATTAATGAAATTTGGAAGAATAACAGGGTACATAAAAACTGTGTATACCATTAAAATTTGATTGAATTCCAACAAGAAGTTTCCGAGTTATTCATTCAACATATAACACGTGTTCACTTGTGAGTACTAATCAGCACTTGTTACAATTTTGACTGCGTAACTCGGAAACTTCTCGTTGGAATTCGATCAAATTTTTAACGGTATACACAGCCTTATGTGCCCTGTTATTCCTCCAAATTTCATTAATCTAGGCTTTACAGAACCTGAGTTATTAACTTGTTGATCTTGGTGGCGGCATTTTTATTTCTGTTCATATCTCAGTTATCGTTCAAGTTCGGACCCATGTTCATATGAACTTTTTTGCTTAGAATCACCTATACTACCTCCCCTCTAAGTTTGTGACAGGGTTTCAGATACACCCTGTAATGTTGGCTTTATATATGCTGAGTGGTCAATTTATAATGACCACCACCTCAGCACTTCGTTGGGCCACCTTTAATACTGCGTCGATTCTTCTTGGCATCCACGAGATGTTGACAGGTGATTTATGGAATGTAAGATCATTTTGATGAATAACACTTTCTAATTGCCTGAGATTTGATGGTTATGTATCCAGCTGCCTTATGGCTTTTTAATATTCATCCCATAGATGCTCAAGGGAACGAGATCTAAAGTTTGTAGGGGCCACCAATGCATAGTTAACTCTTCATGTTCCTGAAATCAATCCTATCAATATAAAACACTGTGCAGGATGTATGTTCAATATTTTATTCGATCCACTTTGGACCGAATTATAGCATGCATGCTTGCAGGTCTGTATAGAGCCAATAAGATGTTGAAGCCCTTGTTTTAATGGAAGATTTGATTTGATTTAATTTAATTTAATTTAATTTATGAATCGGAATCCATTAGGTCCATTCAGGGCCTATATGGCCAGAGGCCGACGAGTTGGGTCCCTGAATGGATCTGGATTCACGACTGCTGTATGATGGTCGCAGCAGCCGGGGGGGGGGGGGGGGAAGATGGTCTCTCACTGATGGTCGCCCATCCGGTGACTACCCGTGCCTGATGTAACTTAATTTCACAGTTGGGTTCAGTGAAAGCCCAACAGGCCACGGCTCCCCCAGGAGATCAGGCGTTCACCAAACATTCCCTTAATTCTCGCAGATTTGTTGGAAGAGGATTTTGCTGTCGGATATGCCGATCCAACATGTCGTTAACTTGTTAAAGGTAGCCATCTCCATTGGGATAAACCGTCAACATGACAGGATGAACTTTATCTGCAACGATATTTAGATCTATTATGCGATTCAGAGATCATTTGAGAGGATCCATGATTAACATGTACTGTTACTGCTATCCCTTCTGTTGTCTTTTACAATTCTGGACATCCTCCAAAGTTTCTCCCGAGCATTCACTAGTCGATGACGACCAGAAGTTGCATTCACTTCTACACTAAGCTTTACCAGTCTCGCCCTTTAACGACAACATAGTGACCCCATAACTAATTTGTTTCACACAAATAATAAATATCAAAGGCGTAGAACAAAATTTGAATTTAAAAAATGCTGGGATTACTTTTACCATGCTTCTCGTACTTTATCATCTGATCATTAATCAATGGACCGATCATTATTGCAGATTCTAATGACACGTTGTACCATATGGTTCATATTCATTTATTGAGCATATTGTAAGATACTAAAGTAAGTATTTGAAGATTTAAAGGAAAATATGAAATCTGTCTCTTGAACAGTATGTATGCTGTTCATTAAACGTTGCTCATATTTTATTTCCTTGTAAATCATCATATATTGCTAACAGGCCTTTTTTTCAATTGCATGTTTTGAAAATGTTTAGCCTCTCATTATACACATCTGTAATTACAAATTAGCTTGTGATTCTTTTGAATTGTTTTAGCCTTTTTATTCGGCTTCACAGCCGAGCTATCGATGAAATCTGGTATAAAAGAGCCGTTGACCAATATTTCATCAATAATACAAGTTTTGTGTTTTCTGTCCCGTTCGATGCTGGTAAGTCAAATAGATTTTAAGCCTTCTACCTTATCAAACTCAACGCTCATTATTGAAAGTTAATGATCATAAAATAAACAGAACCTGATAAAACAGACAGAAATTTTATTCCTTTATTGTTGAATCATTTTAATTATGTAACTACAATTTCTTCTTCTCTAAGGTCAATTAAACGATACTTACGTGACTGGCACTCATGCCATTTTCGTCGAAGGTTTACAAACGAAAGCGCCCGTGGCAGTGGTTGGCTTACAGTTCAAGCACTCGGTCTTTGCCGATACGTTCATGAACTTCACGTCAAACGTAAATAAGAGCATTAGGAAAATAACAATATATTTAAAACAGTTTGCTTTAATGACTGCAGAATCATACTTGGCAAATTTGTCGTGCTGAATTAGCTTTCTGATATCATGTTGCATTATTTTTATTTCATTACAGTGTCTGTCGAAAAACTGTGCAACGAATTGCAGCAGTGATGTAAGTATTTTAAATTGAATAACGACATTTAAAATAAATTTTAAAATTTAAGGAATACTAAGTTGTATATATCGCATTTCCTAAAAGCACAGGCAACATAAAATACAACGTTTATGCTATGTAACAGTAATGCACCCGATTTTATCAGACAATAAACGCCAATTTTTACAGTTTTCTTTAACCTATTTGACAATCTCTCTGGGCCTCCTTTCACTTTTATTGCTGTCAAGCTTTATTTCTGCCATGACAAGAAACTGTTTTACGAAAATAACTTTCCAGATTTAAGCTTAAACAAAATTTAAATATAACTTTTAATGTAGTTTAATTTAAAAATTAATGTGACTTCTTCTGAATTTTACTATCGAAAACTTATTTACAGAAAGGGCTCTGTTAAAATGACCTGTATAAATGAAATAAAAAACCTATAGAGAATCTTCATTTTGACCGGTAGAGAATGCTCCACTTATATAATAAAAATATTAAACTGGCAATAGTAAACGTTTAACTTAGGTATGTCCGACAGAATTAATTCCATCTTTGACCCATTCAAAGTAGGGGACGAAAGAATATGCTGCTTGTTATAGGCAGATGATAATGGCCTTCTTTTAGAGAGTGAAGCTGGTTTACATGTGCTTGTAGAAAGTTTGAATGATGTACGTGAAAAGCAAAAGTTTCAATCAATGAGAAAACGAAGGTGTTTGTGTCTAAGAAGAGCATGGATTAAACAAATTGCAAGTAAAAATTGAATGTGTCATTATTTGAAGTAAGTGAGTGAATTAATATACAGGGTGTTTCAAATAAAGTGTAACAGCCAAATACACGTATATTGAGAAATACAAATCGGATCGAAAAAACAAAAATAGGTTTTTAATATTTTTCATAAAGCTATCCAATGATACCAAACTCGACCCTCCAACCCACCTCCAAAGGGTGGGAGAGGGGGTAAGTTTGAAATCTTAAATGGAAACCCCTATTTTTAATGGTATTTTAAAAATGTTTTATTCTTGGTGTTTTTTCAATTGATCCAACCATTTAGGAGAGAGAGAGGCACTGAAAGTGTGGGACGTTTAAAGTTTTGAACCCAATTTTATCGATGAAGACAAAGAGAGAGAGGGTGGTCTTAGAGATGTTCCTATTCTACTTTTTGATGGGCTTTAAGAATCCAAAGTCAGAATCAAAAATTTTTTAATACACAAGCAAAGTCTTGGGGGCATTAGTCCTATGGAGGCAGAGTCTGTGCATGTGTATTAAAAAATATTGGATTTTTGAAATTCTGACTTCGGATTCTTAAAGACCATTAAAAAGTAGAATAGGAATGTCTGTAATACCCACTCTATATCTCTTTGTCTTCATCGATAAAATTGGTTCGAAACATTAAAAATTCTAGATTTTCAGTGCCGCTATCTCCTAAACGGTTGGATCAATTGAAAAAACACATTTCTCAAATGTTGTGTACAGACTGTAAATATCATTGAAATAGGGGTTCCCATTTGAAATTTCAAAGTTGCCCCTCGCTCCACCCACAGGAGTGGGGTTGTGGGATCAAGTTTGGTATCGTTGGATAGAGTTTCTAAAAATATTAAGCACGTATTTTTTGTTTTTTCGATCCGATGTGTATTTCTCCAGATATTTGGCCATTACACTTCATTTGAAACATCCTGTATTTGCGAAGCATCTTTGAGAGAGAAGTGGTTAGAGCAAGGGATGGTGAGATTTCAAGAAGTAGAAGAAGAAGAAGAGCGGATCTGGAGGTCATGGGTGCCCTGGAAAATATCGAAAACTTATCGGTGTGTGCAAAAATGGCAATAAAGTTTAATTTGCACGACAAGTACAGTATAAGTAAAAATTTCATCCCTACAACCCCCAAACATAAGTAACGTTTGAGTGCAGTGGCGATGAAAATTTTAGGTGTGAATAGATGGAACCGTGTTTCGAATGATAATGTAAGAAGTATGCGTACAGTAAAGAGGAATGTAGCGGATGTAAATTTGCTTTAAGATGGTTTGGACATATGGAACGAATGAATGATAAGCGGTAGACTAAACGATTGTATGGTCAAGTGGATAGGAAATGTGGGAGATAAATGGCAAGGAAAGTTTGACAGGTTCTAATAGAGGAATAGCTGAGGTATTATTGTTTTAAAATTTGAGTAAAACGCGTACTTGTGTGAAGGAGAAGAATGGCAGTGGAGGAAGTGAGAATGGTATGTAGGGAAAGGGGTGTATGGCGTCGTTTAATTGGAGTGATTTCAGGCCTTTAAGTATTTTTCCTTCTATGTGCTGCCTACCCTCCTAAGAGATTTACAACAGCATGCATCGCTTTAAAAACGCACAGCTTGAAAATATCCATCTGACGTATTTGTATCAGAAAATAAAGGCCTTTTTATTAAAATGTATACCATCTCGCTCAACTACTCATAACACTAGCCAGCTTTTTAGGGTTTCTGTTCTACAACTTCTCGCCAAAAAAATTAGAATAACGGTATTTTAAATTCTGAAGTTAAATTTGAGTGAAGAGTAATCACTGATCTTTTATAGCTACAGGTTTAGACTTTTTTTTACCTGGGTAACGAACTTATTCCTCTAGTCGACCTCAAAAGGAACATTAATTTAATCAAAAATTAAAATTTACATTCAACAAATTGAAGATGACAAAATATTAGAAAAAATTCCAAGATAGAGACAAATAAATTAGAATAATTTCAAAAGCTGTGTAATTTGGTGAGCAGAAATGTTGCAAGTGATTTACATATCTTTTTGATGTTCGATATAAAAGGCACTGCAACTTTTCTTAGCTCAGACTGAGCAACATGAGTAGAAAATCGGCCGTATATCATGTTACAAAGCGAACAATGTGATCTTTATGGAATTGAAAAAACTCGGGCAGAAATTGCGAAAATCACGAAGTGCTCACAGCTTACAATGGCAAAGGTTTTAAATCAGCAAAAGGAGGATCCAACTTTTACAGGAAATCGAAAGAGATGTGGATGTAAACGCAATACTAGTGAGAGACAGAAACTGAAGAACATTGTGAAAAATAGTTTCAAAAGTGTTAAAAATATTCATTTTGAATGGAAAAAAAGTGGAGCAACCGTATCTAGCAGACGACTACATCAATTTCCGTTTCAGCCCAGAGTTCCCAAAAGTAAACATACCTATGGTGACGTTGATCAAAGACCAACCCATGTAAAGGAATGGAATGAAAGAGTTACTTAGGGACAAAATGACTGAAGTAACAAATTATTTAATGACGAATCCGTGTTCTCTTTGTGTTTTGGTGACCAAGGGTCACGCGTATGGAGACAGACACAAGCAGCTTACAACATGAACTTCCTCAACAGATCAATGACATTTGCTGCTTCAGTAATGGTAATGAAATCTTATGGAGTAGGATCAAAGTTATGTATCCTAAATAGTGTAAATGCCGCAGTCCATCAAGAAATACTTGACAATTTCATGATCCCATCATCTGGAGATCTATGCTGTGATTCCTTTCTGTTCCAGTAGGATGGTGCGTCTAATCATGTTGCTTAATCCAAGAAAGATTGGAAAGAAGGAGTGTGTGTTACACGGCCAATAATTCACCAGACATTAATCCAACTGAAAATTTATGGAAGTTGATGAAGGCTAGACTTCAGCAAAGACTTCCACAGACAAAGCAGGAGTTGAATTCGGCAATCAATCATTTCGGTCTAATATCAGTCGTGCAGAATGTGCTAAGTTGGTCAGCAGTATGCCAAATAGGGTAAGTCTTGTAATTAAAGCCAAAAGCGACGTTATTACGTATTAATTTGATGAATCGTTTTCGATTAAAGTGATTTGTGTATCTTTTTTTTGTCATTATTTTGAATTTTTGTCTCTATCTCGGGATTATTCTATTATTTTGTCATCTTCAATTTATTTAATGTAAATTTTAAGTTTTGAATAAATTAATTTTTCTTTTGAGGTCTACTACAGGAATAAGTACATCATCCAATGAAAAAAAAAGTCTGAACGTGTAGTTATAAAAGTTCGTTGATTAATCTCCACTCAAATTTAACTTCAGAACGTAAAATACCGTTATTCTAATTTTTTTAGCGAGGAGTTGTACTTGTTTTGTGCTATTCCGACCTGAAACGAATTACCACTGCATATAACTCTTACGAATAGAATTTAAACTGCTTGATATCAAGCAATAACTAATATTTGTACGCAATAAAGTTAAATGATATTTTTAAAGCATATAACTCCGTTTTTTCCCTTTCATTACTGACATAATTATACGGGATGTAACAAAAATAATGGGCTGGCTATAAGTCGGTTTCTACAGGGTGGCGCATAAGTCAATGCATTGGACCACGATTGATCGTTTCGAGGCACGTTGTCGAATGTTAGGCAATCCCCTACTTATCTGCCACAAGATGATCAATCGCGGTCTGACTATGGGATTATCTAAAATTAAAATGTCGACGATAGATAGGCTCGTTGAATCAATGTAATATACCGATGATTTTCAAAGTAATATTCAGGGAATTTGATGCGCTGTTTGGTATTGAATTTTCTCATGATAAATTATCCATGTGTCCTTTACAAGTCTTGAAAAGAAGAAAGGAAAATAAGAGAAAATAAAAAATATACGAATTTTTTAAACCAATGCGTGACTTATGCGCCACCCTGTACGGGAAAAAGTTTAGACAAGAACATATCCTAAAATTATTCCTTGAAGAATTATAGCCCTGTGATGTTATTCGTTTAACATTTCCTCATTTGAGGTGGTTTTCATGCTTATATCTTATCTACGTATAATCCATATTTTGTAATGAGTTTCTATATAGAGGGCACATCGGGAGTTCTTGAGCTTGTGAGGCAATCTTGGATCCGAACGACGTCAGCAATGCATTGCCATTTATGACATTTTGAACATTTGCTGTGGTTGTACGCTATGTATTGATTTCTCGCGTTTTCATTGTTACTTATTTAAACTGACTGAAAATAAATGATTTTTAATCATTGAGAACTAAGTAAACACCTATCACTCCGTAACGAATCACTTGAGCACATATCTTTATATAAACTCTGTTCCTTATTTTTAGGCGTAGAAACCGGTTACATATAGCCAATCCACTATTTTCGTCACACCCTATATTGTATTAACTTGCCAATACTTATTGATAGATATTGATAATGTTGAAAAGACATACGCCATTCTACACCTATAATGATAGATATTGAAATATAGATATTTTCTTTTTAAATTTTAAATAGATTTTTTTTCCATTTTCAGGACCTGGATTGTTATTTATTAGATGATAATGGATTTGTTATCGTCTCAGAACATTACAGGGACGTAAGTAATCGAAATTACATCAATAGTTTTTGTTTTGTTTTGTATTTTTATTAAAAAAAAATTGTTTTATATTTTTACTCTATTTATACTTTCGTCACTTAAGCATTCGAAAGAAAAGGTTAGAACGAAGTAACCACAACAAATCTAGATATAATACAGGGTGATTACAATAGAACTTCACACTTTTAAAAATTTATTACATCAAAGCTATTCAGAATATAGGCACACCACACACGGATTCTTAAAGAAAAACTCTTGAAGTTTGTTTGTGGCACAGTTAAAGATGTTCAATATGCCCCCCTGTCGTGACAATCCCGCATCAAGAGGTGCGAGAATTTCTTGATGCCACTCTCCCACAGCGGTGGATTGGTCGAGCAAACAATAACCTGGAACTTGCAAAGTGGCCACCGCAGAGCCCCAACCTCACACCTTGTGATTTCTTTTTATGGGGGTGTGTAAAGGACAAGGTCTTCACCCTACCCCTACCCCGTGACCTAGACGAGCTGAAAGAACGCATTACGGTAGCGATACGTGGGATTGATGGAGACATGTTAATGAGGGTTTGGGACGAATTCGACTACCGCATTGATGTATGCCGTGTCACGACAGGGGGGCATATTGAACATCCTTAACTGTGTCACAATAAACTTCAAGAGTTTTAATTAAGAATCCGTATGTGGTGTGCCTATACAGGGTGTTTCATAATTGGTGTCCGTCTTTAGGTCCAAATAACGACTCAATGGGAACAAATTGGGGGGAAATGAATATTGATTATTTTGGTTTTAATGTCCCCTAATTCAGAATAAAAACATTTCGCGTCCCTGGGGGTGAAGGGGTAAATTTTGAAAATTTTAATTTTGTAGGGGGTAGGGGTTAGACCCCATGTGTTATTTAGAAAGTTGTAGAGCATCATGTATAATGTGGGTTTAGCAAAAAATCAGATGAAAAAATCTCATCCCCTGCCCCCTTTATCGAGTGGGTAAAGTGAAAGGTATGGCTAGCTAATGTAGACAAAAACAGAAAAACTCATTAGAAACCTTTCATTTTACCCACTCGATAAAGGGCAGGGGATGAGATTTTTTTCACCGGGTTTTTTGCTAAATCCACATTTTACAACTTTCTAAATAACACATGGGGTCTAAACCCTACCCCTACAAAATTAAAATTTTCAAAATTTACCCCTTCACCCTCAGGAACGCGAAATGTTTTTATTCTGAATTAGGGGACATTAAAACCAAATAATCAATATTCATTTTCCCCCAATCTGTTCCCCTGGAGTCGTTATTTGGACATAAAGACGGGACACCAATTATGAAACACCCTGTATTCTGAATAGCTTTGATGTAATAAACTTTTAAAAGTGTGAAGTTCTTTTGTAATCACCCTATATTCAATCTAACAACCTTGTATCTAGGGTTTTGCTTTGTTTTAAACATATCTTTAAAATTACGCCACTGCTAGCCTCTATAATCTGAAATAAAATTTGAATGAGTGTGATTTCAAATTTGGTGTCATTTCTGAGGTTTGGATGCACACTGAATCAGTAATTGTTAAGCAGTTTAATAGGAATGCCTTTCTAGTATTGCCGGCTCCAGATTGATTCAGAAATATTCTGATGAAAGCCAACTGTAAAAACAAGTGCATCATTAATGGATGTCTGTCGGGTCCATAACGTGGACGTATAAACATTTAGGCTTGAGTAAAATTTATATCGGGCTGGGAAGAATTTCGGAAACTGCCAGTGTGAACCAGTTCATCTTAGGGAAAGATAAAACTTTAATTAGTTTGTCTTTCATTTTGGTATCTCGATTGCAATACAATATACAAATTTCATTTCCGATGACAATACAAACCAGTATAAAAATTTTCAAAAGTCTAATTTTTAAAAACGGTTAAAAACTGATTTCTGTTTAGTTTATGAGATTGGGCCACCTCTTCAGATTTTCTTCATTTAATTAAAATTTCTGGGCAGGGAGTAGGACTTTGCTTATGATCTTGTAGCTTGAATCAATTTTTCTTAGCAAGATGTATCCATTGACTACCAAAATAAATAGATTTTGCAAGAAGAAAGAAGAAAGACTAAACAGAATAAAATATAAAAAATTTTAAGCTACACTTTTACTTTAAAAAGTGCACTAAAAAATAAAAACGAATTGGTGCCTCTTGTTAAAATAGGAATTCATAAAATTATAAAAAGGTAAAATCGTGGCGGCGCGTTTAATGTTTCCTAAATTATCTTTTACACATCTAGAGTACAGTAAAAAACTCAATTCTTCGTGTACTTAGTGAAAAAGTGTATTTGCATTCACTAAGATCGCCGAATACCCATATCGGCCTTGGTGGCTCACTGGTTGCGTGATCGCCTGTGATGCCTGAGTACGCGGGTTCGACCCCGGCCGAGGACGACGAGGATTTTTTCAGGGAGAAAATCCTGAGATTACGCACTTCCTTCGGAAGGGAAGTAAAGCCGTTGGTCCCGTGTAGTCGTTTGCCGGCTGCACGTTAAAGAGCCCTTGTGAGGCAAAATTTGCGGCCCCTATGACGCCGTCCTGAAATGACCATGGCAGTTGAAAAGGACGTTAATACCAAACAAACCAAACCAAACCGAATACACATGTATTAATTTTTGTTAAATTTGATTGACTCTACTAGTAGATCAATGTTTCTGCACAAATTCTCACTAATATTTAAAATTTATTATTTTTTTGTTGTAGACGGGGAAGTTTTTCGGAGAGGTAGATGGTCTTATCATGCATTCGCTTATCATTGATGGAATATTCCAAGGGTGAGTAAATGAATTCAGTATTCAATGTCACTGTCAAAAATTACACCAGCAATCTGCATTCAAAATGATCACATCGACAGATTTTTGGATCTTAGGCTCTCATAATGTTTTTTTAATGAAAGTGGTAATATCACATTTGTTCATGTCAAGTCCCTTTTGTATAACTTAATAAGCTATTTAAATCTTGTAAGTTATAGATTCCAAATTTGAAATAATATCTATAAAATATTATACACATATTAATATTCTATAGATGCATGCACAAAAACATCATGCTAAAATTTTTTTGTTGCAACAATTCTTCATAGTTAGTCTGTTGATATACAGAGGGTTGTTTCATGTTTATGGTGACGATTATTTAAACGTCGTAGCACGGGACTGAAATGCACGAGGCTCGTGAAATTTTACACGCGAGTTAGGTAAATCGAACTTATCATTCTGTTTTACAGTTTCAAGTTTGTTACCAAAATGCCTTCGAAAATTGAATCATTCTGGTGGAGCTACGTCGTAGCCCTTTCTGACGCTGGTCACTTTTATTCCGAAATAAAAGAACAGTGTAAGGGAAAAGAAGGTTTCATTATTTCCAAGAATGGTATAACAAAAGTTATCAAACGCAGAAGAAAAATGTATCCGAACAATCAATCGCACCCCTATTCTTTCCATACTAAGGCTATGAAGATGCTAGTTCTTACGGAAAATCCGCCAACAGAATGATCCCTTGCAAGCAAGATTGCAATCTCTGTTCCATTGGAAACCGTATTATTCGTCAAGATTTTAAATTAGAATGCCGTTATAAGGCCTGAGCTCTCGCTTTGTTGCCAAGACACATTGCAAAGACACGAACCAACAGCAGGAAATTGTATGAACGCTATTTGGCAGGCAACAAATGTAAAAACATAGTCACCATGGATGAGGCTTGGGTCTATTTATTGCGAGATGGCAAGACACGGGCAATTTTTTTTATCGACAATAGAGTAATACGACTCGATCTGACTGGGTGCATCAATGCAAGGAGAGTTTTCCGAAGGGATTCATGGTGGTTGCTGGATACAGCTGCGTACAATGGACGGTCTGACCATCAAAAAGATGGAACCTAAAGGAAATATAAATACTATTTAGTATCAGGAAAATGTCTTGGAACAAATATATCATAACGATATCCCACAGGACGAAGGACGTGCATATCCGCCAGGACAAAGCATCTAGCCACGCGGATATGGAAAAGGAAACGGAGATTAAGGTTATCCCATTCTCAGACATCCCTGTTAAGTCACTCGATGCCTCTCCCATAGATTTTTGTGGATTCGATCTCCTTAAAAAAGCTCTTCATGTAAGACGTCCAAGAACACTTTCTGGATTATGGAAAGCCTGTCAAGAGGAATGGAACAGAATCGAATTGGCTGTTCTCCGTATAAGCCTCTTACAGTGAAAACTAAGATAAAGCACAATAAGTGGTGAAGAAATGGGTTCAGTAGACCTATAGAATAAAGTATTTGTATTCTCGTCACCATAAACATGAAACAACCATCCGTACTAGTTAAAAACTCGATGCAGAAGCGAAATATGAACCGAAGTTTTGTAATACTGTGGGAGAAGAACTAAACAGCGTAGATGTTATGAAAAAGAATCGTGGATTCTTCCAAATTATCTCAATAGGGAATGTTGGTTTTTATCAAAAGAGGTATCACAGAAATCGGAAATATTTCACCGTTAGAAGTCCTATTTCCCAAACGAATTAGCGAGAGATTTTACGAGGTTTGTAAACTTAAAAATGATTAGCGATACAGATTAACACTGGATTCCTTTTCACAATCCCTCAACATAGTTCCCAGCATTGTCCATTCCTTTTTCCATTCGTCGTGGTAGCTTTAAATCGACCTCAGACCTGTTGTCACGTATGCGGCCTCTTACATCATCCACTGAGCATACATGTAAAATATGCCACTCGTATAGCATCATACATTTACTTTATCTCACGCATAATCTATTGTTTATAATAAACCCTCATAGGTGTTATAACAGGATATTGATATTTATTTTTGGCAATATCTATTCTTCGGTTTAATTTACATTTAATTTACATTTAATTAGTGTATTTTTCTATATTGATTATGCATTTTTCTTTGATTTCAAAAATGTAATCGCTCTATTCAATGCAAATGATATGTTACAGAACAATTAGAGTGTAGTGCAGTGTTCGCGAATGTTTGTGTGATTCTTTCTGCTAGTAAGACATTCACTTCAACGATCAATTGTCAGTGCTCTTCAACGCAGCCCAGATGACACAAAAATCATCATCACGTCGTATAAAAATGGGACGCACCTACGTGCATATGAAATATTCAGTTCTTAAAGTAGTTCACCATGAGTTTTAACACGCTTTTTTTTGCTTTTTTCTTTCACACAGTCATTATTGTAATTTAAAAAAAACTCATTAATCACCCAAAAACATGTTATGCGTTTAAAAAAAAACAAAAACAGCAAACACAAAAGGTAAGCTTTGAGCATTGAGAAGAAGCTTGAAATAGCAAATCGCTTTTTAACGAAATTAGAGAGGATATGAAATTACTTTGCGCACTACTAGAAATTAAAGCCGCAAAAATTAAACAAACTTATAGCCGGGACAACTTCAAATGTTGCGATGTCAATAAAAGCAGGACCTAGGGAAATGGAAAAAATGATAAATTGAAAGCCAAAAAGAAAAAAAAGGAAAATAACAGAATCGTTAACACAATAACCGAAAAATAATCACTATAAACCATGACTATAATTTGATTCCTTTAGTGCTAGAGTGGATGGTTTAGCGGGTTTATCATCCACATTATTATCAGGAATCTAAAATTCATGTTTGTATTGCATAAGATTTGAGTGTTATGCCTCAATCCTGTTTTTCTAATGAGATTAGCATAGCCCTAATGGTTTTCCAAATGTCTTCCTAGCGAAGTATTTTTGGGAGATTCTTTGTTTTCTTTAGCACAAATTTGCTTAACGCGAGCGCAAAAACGTGCTATAGAAGCGACTGTACTATTATATAACACATCCCAATCCTAGAAAGACTTATCAGCAACTAAATTTGGCCACTTAAATGTAATTTTAAGATCAACGAACCAAATAAAATTATTTAAATTAAATTTTTTTCTAAATTTAAGAATTTAAAAAATTTATATATCCATTATCGCATTGGATTTCAGTCATATTAAAATTAATGTTCCAAGTTTATTAAAAACAATTTCTTTATTGCAATTAATGCTTATAATTAAATATTGTTTTTGAACAATCAGGGTTCGGTTATACGATTTCCAAGGTATTTGTCAACGAAAAGTGGACACCTCTGCCGCTTCATCTTTAATTTTTAAGGTAACAAATGTTTTGCCTTTTAAAGTCAATAAAATTTATTAATTATTTCTCATATGTGTTTGATTCAATTGCAGTTAAGAAACGACGAGAAATAGAAAAATCCTGGCATTAATAAATTATTTTATTTAAGATTCAAATTTCTTTTGTGAACACCTTACTGCTAAATCGTAGAAATATTTGGTTTATTCGATTACTAATTTTTTCTCTATTTTATAGCCTCTTGAACGTATCGCAACCGTTTTCAGTTGGTTCTGGAAAAAACTCGTAATGTAAGTTGGGAGATGTAACACATTTGTTTTTGGCTTAATTCTGCATAAATAAAACTGAATTAATGAGTATTTCTACGGGAATTTTTTGCAACTTTTGATATAAAATGATTGCACCATTATTTATAAAGTTCGGGAAATACTTTTTGCACTCAAAAAGAGTTTTTATTCTCATGGTTAAGTAAAATTGAAGAGCTTATTTCCAAAGTGTCTTAAATCCAAAATTCTTGTTTATCGATTTCTTTACACTAAAAGGTTTGTTGTGTATTCATGCATCATGCAACAGAGTATTGTTTTTACCCCCTGGATTGAGGGAATATTTTTCTTCATATCATCATTCAGTAAATGCCAAGCGTGTTCTGCATATTTCTTTGAAGATAGTTCTTGCAAAAGACAAAGAAGAGGTGGAATACGCATCAGTACCTAGACTGATTACATCAAAGATCTGATTTGTCAACACTTCTGGAGTTTTAAATGCTGTTCTGGATATTATGGAAAGATGAAACAGAGATAGAATGCGACAAAGTGACTTGCCAATCACTTATTCTAGGATTTTCATGTGTTTTCACATACTGTTGAAGAGAGGCAAAAAATGTCAACTCTGTTTTCAAACCAGGAAACGCCAAGGCATCTAATAAAGTGGAAGATTTTAAATTATCATACTTTTAAATAAGGAAGGTGTTACCAAATACTACCTAGCATTGCCATTGTGCAGAGAATTTTATTTTCAGCAGCTGAAAAATTGTAAATAAACTACATTTCCTCTGATGTTGACTAGATGATAACACATGTCAACTATGAAAAAAATTTTTGAATGAATTTGCCTTATTCTTATAGTTTTTAGTGTCCTGAATCCGAATCTGCTTTCAGATTTTTTTTTCTATCAAGTCGCGTTTCCATGTTATGCACATAGAGACTTCAATGTTAAAGTAATGGGATGAAAAGAAGCGGCTGCAATGTTAATGTGTCCATATTTTTGAGCCACAAGGAAATTTTTCAGACCCCAAACTCTGAAATAATTTAAAATGTTTCATTGAAAAAAAGAAATCTGTGATGGTAAAAAACTGAGGTCAGATACGGATTCAGCACAGAAAAAGCATAAAGCATAAAAATCAGTTCTTAGCGTTAAAAAAGTTTTTAAAAATTTATTTTTTGTTGGCCTTTATTTAAAAAAAACGTTTAAAAAAGTTACCATAAAGAAAACATCATTTATAATCTTCATTAGTAATATTAGATCTTTTTTCTACTTTCCTTAAATAGTTATTTTACTTTCAAAAGCTCTTATTTCTAGGACATGGCCACTGTTCGGTTGGCGTGGGATTTCGGAAAATCAGTGCTAAAATAGACAAACATAATTCACTATACTGAAAATCCTGTATAAAAATTTTTATTTCCAGACTGTAATTTCTAGACTGTCATTTCTTGATTTAAGACACATTGAAAATAAGCTCTTCAATTACGAGGATGATTCAAGATTCGCTTGCTACTTATATAAAGCTTCGTTATATAAAAAAAGTGAGTTTCAAATAGTGATGTCCGTTGGATCCTGATTTCGGATCCGGATCTGAAAATATCCGGATGCGGATCTAGAAATATCCGGATCCAGGTTTCGTATCCGGATCTCGGATTTCGGATCCGGATTTCGAATGTAATATTTCGGATCCGGATTTCGGATCCTTTAACTGAATGCGTATTAGGACTAATTATGACTTAGGAGGACTCAGGCTATCACAATCGCAATAGTTGAGTCCATATATATAAAAAAATTTGCATATACACAATTTCTTGATACAGGATCCGAATTTCGGATCTCGGACCTAGGTCCGACAAAAAGATCCGGATATCCGGATCTTGAATTATCCGGATCTTGACATCCCTAGTTTCAAACAAATTTTGCTTACAAATGCAGACCGAAAAAGCGATAAATACCGTACACTGTATGCGAAAGGAAGGATAATATAGCACCTTTGGACAATGCGGCTGACCCTTAAATCATCTTCGTTTATTAAGATCAAGTTTTTTGTTAAAAGTGTGATCATGTTTTTTTTTTTTTGTTTTTTGTTTTTTTTTTCATTAACCACTTTAAGCGGCGATCGAAGACTTCACATATGTCAAATTTTAAAGGATTTTTTTTTCAATTTAAAATCGATTTTTTGCTCTGTTATAATTTTTTTTGGAAATTAATTTTACAGAATTTGGTTCGAATACAATTTATATACTTTTTGGGAATTCGATTGGCTGATGTCGGCTTCAGCTAGTGAGTGTTAGTTTTATTTTATATTAAGTAGATAGAAAATTTTGTCTATTTCAATTAATTGATTAATTATTTCGATATTTAATTAATAATTAAATAGACAAAACTTAATGTTTCTCATCTTAGAGACTGCGGATTTGTTTCTCTTATCTAGAGATCTCTTGTATATATTTGGGAATGTTTATCGAGGGAATTTTATGACTGGCACATGTTAATTCAAGTGCTTTGAAACTATCAGGACGAGTTTTTATAGTAGGACTCTTCAATCACTCCGGAATCCGCAGATCTCTGGTTGAAAAACATCAAAATAACATTAATAATATTCCATAATTTCACAAGAGAAATACATTCTCTAACTATTCTCTTCCCTAACTTTACTACTCCATTCTGTAACTTTACTCTTCTGTATCCTCTGTTGATGAATATGATAAGCTGCAACATGATCTTCATTTAACTCAAGAAAGGCGTTAAATGGTTTTAAAAACTCGGAATTCAATTTGTATCTATTTGATACCCTTTGAATACTTGTTCAGGTATATTCGATCTTGGCGTTTACCATACGCCGTCTCCTAATGCGGAGATACATTTTCGTTATACCATTCAAGGAGTCAATAGAGTTTAGGACCGTCTGATTCGATCAGTAAAAGGTCTCAGTAGGCCATCCATACTTGCCCTTTTATATCGTGCTTAGGTTGGACTATTTTAGAATACGGTTCGATGGTTTCCGTTGCAGCATGGACTTATAAGTGCTCTTCAATTTCTGGCAAATTCGGTTTATTCCTTTTTTTATTTCCGTCAGGTCAATTTTCCTCATTTTTGAGGGTCCAGTTGTTGGAAATTAGAAGATCTTACTCCAATTAATGGCCTCATTGGCTCTCTGGAACTTTTGGATAGCCAAATAGTAGGCTACACGTCCGCTTTGGAATTCTCTTTTGTCCAATGAATTATGAGAGAAATAGTTTTATTGTTCTTATTCAGATACACGTATATGGTAATATATTTCTAATGATTTGTAGTTTCTAATTGCATCTTATAGCAATTTAAGAGATCGCTGTGTTGTATTTGGTAATTTTTGTTTTACTTTTCCTCTTCTTACTCTTTTCTAGTAGATTATCTCATTGATTAAATAAATAAATAAAATAAGAAATAACAACAGGTATTCGTAATAGTATTGCGAACTAATCTTTCATTTATGATAATTAAAAGGGCTTCTCTTAAAGAATCTAACTTATCATATTATTATGCAAATTCTCTCTACCAATACTGATTCTCTAAAGAATTTGAAGTACTAATTAATTCTTTCATAGGTTTTTTTTTATCAATTATAGATTTCGATGCAAGAAAAACATACTGTACACTACTCTGACACTTATTCTGTCTCTGGTATTTTATTTTTGCTTATTCCAGATCTATAACTGTCAAAATCAAATTAGCCAATCACTGCAGAAATGCCTTCTCTTTTTGAGGATTGATCAACCTTAGTACAAGTCTGAATTAAGTAAATAAATTAAATATCATTTTGAGCTGGTTTCTTCAAATCTATCATTGAAGTTCTTTACTCCATAAAAGCTAAACCTGGAGTTCTTTACTTTTTCTTTACATCCACTCTGGCAAGTTAGTAACCAAAAATTCACCACTTTCCATTCTTAATGTACAGTAGCTTCGATTCATCGTCTTCTTTGGGATCCCAGTGTTTCTTATAGTAGTTCTATGGTCCATTTGAAATAGTAGTTGTGAAAGATTTATAATTTCTAATATATGTTTAATAGTTTCATTAGCTTCCATGTATACACAGTAATTAGTCATTATATCATTTGAATTACAGTTTTGGTCGAGTTTAAGAGGACTCTGCAGATATTTTTCGTCGTCATGTTCTCATTGATATTGATGTGCTCATATAATAGTTTTACTTAAAATCATTCTTAGAATTCACTGGTTAAGTCTTAATATCTCCTCCCAAAACTTGGTGTGTAAAATCATTTTGTATTGCTATTTTTATTTGTTATAATCCAAAAAAAAAAACGAAAATATATTCAACTGCAAATAGATATTGTATTTGCTGACGAAATTTTTAGGAAGCGTTAACACAGATTCCAAACATTTAAGACTCATTTTAATCTTCAGAAAAAATATTGCTTTATACATTTTCACAATAATCTCCGTGGATCACTGAATTTTTCTATAGCCTGATCAGAGTTAACTATTGTTTAAATTTCTAATATTTTCCCATTCTTCTTACCCTTATAGACGAGGATTCCAATGTTGTTGTCGAATACATTGAAAAACACGAAATGTTTAACATGAAATTCACTTCATGTGATAAGAACTTCACGCTGTATCGTCTGAATCCCCAACAGTTGAATATGAAGCCTCTGAAAGCCAAATTGATTAAATGCAATCCAAATGGTTGCGACAGGTAAACGAAGAAGCTTATTATCTTATAATTTAAAGACGAGTAGCCAAAATGATTCTAATTAATTAAAGGCGTTTCTTTTGGAAGTAGTCGCTTAATTTATAATGAAGATGCTCAGCGATCTTTTCGTATAAATCTCACTTAAACCAATTCTTCAATTTTGAAACTATTATTAATTCTTAATAGATGCTTCATTTTATAAGCTGAGTAATTATTGTTAATACTAGTCTTAGAGAAAGCTATCGAATTTCTCTCGAAAAGGATACACAGAAGAGCCCATGGAAACATGTCTTGGTTTAATTTGTCTCGCTCCTCCGAGAGAACTTTCCATGGGCCCTCTGTTTTGTTGTTGTCCTTTCCAATCAGGAAGACTAAACGTACGAGGGGAAGTCAGTAAAAAGTTACGAATGGTGATTCAAAAATACTAATTAGGATAGGGATCTGAAACACAGCTAGATTTGTACGTTATTATCTTCTTATTTCTCAACACTAATTCCTTATGTTGTTGATGCATTTGTCCTATCGACGTAATAGTCTCTCGATACCTTCACATTAGAAAAGAAAACTGGGCTCGTTAAAAAAATGAGCCCTGAGCTAGTTTGTAATTTCATTTTTAACCTCCTCGCCATTTGCTTTGTTCCGAGCGAATTGCACTCTCAAGTCCGCTCAAAAACCATTTTCAGGGCTGGCGTTATGCAAATGATGATGGAGGGTGAAAATGAAGTGCAAAATGGTCTTTGCTACCTGATCCGGTTTCGCACTTCACCTTCATCTTCCCTCGTCATTTGCACAATGCTAGTCGCCAAGATGGTTTTTGAGCGGACCAGAAAGGTGAAAATCGCTCTGAAAAAAGCAAAGGACGAGAAGGTTGAAAATGAAGTGCAAAACTGGCTCAGGCAACAAAGTCCAGTTTTGTAACGAGAAGATATCGAAAGACTATTACGTCGATAGGCCAAATGCATCAGCAGCATCAGGAGTTATGCCGAGAAAATAACGTGCAAATCTAGCTGTTTTTCAGATTCCTATCCCAATTATTATTATTATTTTTTTAAATCACCATTTGTAATTTATTCACTGACTACCCCTCGTACAATCCTCCATGGGAGCGGCATCAGATATTTTACGGAAATGTCAGAAAATGATATTGCTCGGATTCCCATCTCCATCTCCATATTCTCATGATTGTTGCGGTGTAATAAGAGGCGGGACTGGACGCTGATGAAGCCATACAATGTTTAGAGCCGTGCGCTGTTTGCTTCGTTACCACACTTCTGCCTTAAAGATTGGTTCTGATCTTAGGCCTGATAATAGGCCAAATCAATTTTGACCTTTCGCCAACTCTTTTACAAAACATTCCCTGCATTCCCTTTACCCATGTTGAAGACCCTTTTCAGGCCAAGGCAACAACAAATTTCCTAGGTTTTATTACAGTTAGACATATAAACATACCTCATTTAACGTGACCACTAACCTTCATCTGTCGATCGCCAGATTCTATTTGTGGAGTTTTAAAGCCAGTGATCTTCCACTCTATGTGACGTGGAAGAGATAGGTTGTGAATACGAACCTTGTGTTTTCATTTGAAACCCAAATCTTGTGATATTATGCGATTTACTGAAGCAAATGTTCCCATTCGCGCAGCAATCGTTGTTAGTTCGATGGATTCTCCTTCATAAGAGTATCCTTCACTTTCTGGATATAACCGGATTTTGTTTGTGGCAGGTTGGATTTATCTAGCAGCGATGCGGAATTTTCTGATTCTTTTGAAATGATTATTTCAGTATTTCAGCTTTTTATAATTTCAATAAAACTGTATCTTCCCTAGAAAGTCTCTAAAAGCGGTTATACAGGGTGTTTTTGAATTGAGTACAGATTTTTTGGGAGATGATAGAAGAGGTCCTTAGAAGTATTTTTTGTCATATGAACATGGGGTCCCCGCAGCTCCGTTTACTTACAATACTGCATTGAACAATCAAATGACACCAGGACGCAGTGTGCGTTGGTAGGCCTAGATTATTTTATTTTTAACAATTAACACAAGCAATCTACTGTAATAACTTTTAAAGTAATTGTTTGCAAAGAAATTTCAAGGTGCACGTGCTTGTTTATTGAAAAGTCAAGGAGATTCCATGGTATCCAACCCCTTTGTAAAATACGATTAGTCCATATGTAAATGAACTAATCGCATTCTGGGAAAGCAGTAGGTAAAGATTTGTTTTAAAAAGTTCACTTGATGTACTTTTTACATGTGTAAAATAATCTAGGCCTACCAACGCACACTGCGTCCCGGTGTCATTTGAGTGTTCAATGCAGTATTGTAAGTAAACGGAGCTGCGGGGACCCCATGTTCATATGACAAAAAACACTTCTAAGGACCTCTTCTATCATCTCCCAAAAAATCTGTACTCAATTCAAAAACACCCTGTATATCCTTTTAGCCAGGGAGTAATTACCTTGATATGGTCACTGATACAGAGCATAACGACACTGCGTTTTTTGCGCTTGGACTACGATACCTTTAAATGCTCTTTTAAATACACCAAAGGATCAATTTGGCATATCTAGTATCCAATGAAAGTCGTTCACACAAGGCTGACATAATCTTCTGTAAATAAGCATTTTTTGAAGAGAACGCGGTTTATTCAGAATGCTAAAATTTTATTCACTTAAAGCCTTATCTCGATTTAACAGTTTTAATGTAAAAAACAAACAAAGCCCCTTATTCATATATCTCTGAAAAGGTTTAGATGAAATTACGTATTTTTATATCACTTAGTTTTAATAAAAAAAATTGAACTGCATATAATAAGTAAAAGAAAAATAAAGTATAAAAGAAAATAATTTCGTTTTCTCAAGTACAGATTGAAATTAATCTGAGGATAAAGATTCTGGCAAGTAAAATAGCTTCTGAAGTCACATCCAGTTTGCCCCATTATATTTGCAACTTACTCTTAATTCTTTACGGCAGCTCTTGATTTCTTTCAAATTTATTTATCCAATACAGAGAGCAGTAATGTAGCAAAATTAACTACATAAGGTATATAAGGTTTGTGTTTATTTTTTGAAACGTTTCAGGCCTTTCAGTGCGCAGCAAGTACCGTACACAAATCTCCTTTTGCTTGCTGTGGATGCTACTTGTCCGTGCGAGAGCTCACAGGTGACGAGCATTTCCACGAGTGAAATATTGTATAATATAAGTTATAAATGTCAGATGGCCAGAACATCGCTCCATCGCAGACGTCCTTCAGAATGTTACAATTTCCATCCAGACGTAAGTAAACCAAGTAGACTTTCAGAAAAACCAATTCGGTTAATTTGTAACCCACTCCATGAGGGATAATTTTGAATTGGAATCTTTTCCTAATCACACAATTAATATGTTCGATTTGATGTGTTAAAGTTGATATCAGTAAATCATTGAACTGTAAGATCAATAATTTGTGTAACAAAAATATCCTGAAGGGAAGAAAGCCAATATCGGAAAGTACCTGTAATTACTCCAGTGTTAATATAGGATTTCATAGATAAATTCCAAGTCAAACATGATCATCCCTCACTCTTGTAAATTTTTATATGGTAGTAGCTTTATTTTAAATTAAATTTATATTAATTTTGACTTTTATCTCCGGTGTTGTAGGAATATCAAATCAAAGACTGTGGACGAGGCACAATGCTTCAAGCGTCACTTTTCCTTCTGGTTGTTAGTCTGATTTTGCAATCATACAGAAGCATGTGTCTATGGAGCTGAAGTCAAATTATGTAAGTGAATTTTTTCCCATAAAATATGAAATGGCTTTGACAACAATTCACTACTCCAATCAGTCTACGAGTCTTTTTCTCTTCCACTGTTTAGTTTAAATACCTGTGTTACTGTAACTCTGCAGATTATTCGTTTTTAATGTTCTTAGTGCAATGCAATGCACTGTAAATTTTAATCATAGTTTTATCAATGGCAAGAGCGTTTTCCGAGATCGTTTCATTATTGACGACGATTCATGCAGCGTCGAAGTATCTTAAAGTTTTAAAGAATGAGTTCCAGAAATATTTCCAAAAAGTTTACCAACGTGGTCAAAAGTACAGGGTGGTTATAATTAAAGTGACACCATTTAGACCCTTCTAGCGGCCGTTCTGGTAATTAGATTTTGACGAAACTTGAGATATGTTATACAGATCATGGGGAAGAGAATTTTGCAATAAAAAAATTAGTTCACATTTTGACCGCTACGTCAAAATATGGCGCATGAATAATAACAAAACAAGTTAGAAGCAGAGAAATTTATAAAATCAGAGCATTTGTTCAATGTGCATTCCATTTGTCTCAATGACATGTTCCACAGTAGAGCGAAGGGTTTCCTGAGGAATCGCAGTGATATGGCGCGTTATGCTTGCTTTCAATTCAGGGACAGTCCGTATTCTTCCTCCATAGACATTATCTTTCAAATATCCCCACAACCAGAAGTCACAAGGGTTTAAGTACGGTGAACGAGGAGGCCATGTAATTGGAAAAGTTCTCGAAATCACCCTATCATCTCCAAAATGAGCATGAAGCAGTTCCTTCACTTGTCGTGCAATGTGGGGTGTTGCACCATCTTGCATAAAGACAGTAGTGTCTAAACATTGTCTTTCTTGTAAAGCGGGAATGACTTTCTGCTGCAGAAGTTCGTAGTAACGAGCACCAGTGATTGAACATCTTTTAGTGCCTTGAGGGGCCAAGAATGAAATGTGAAGTGATTCCGCACCATACAGTCACGTAATCAGAGTGCAAAAGCTTTTCATGCACATCTATCGGCTTTTCAGTACCCCCAGATGCGACAGTTTTGAGCATTCACTGCTTCGTCTAGTGTGAAATGCGCTTCATCTGACCACGGCCATGCATTATCGACAGAAACTGGCAAGCAAAATCAGTGCGTTTTTCCGGATCTTCATGAAGCAACTTTTGAACCACCTGTATCTTGTATGGATACCACTCTAAAATGGAACGCAAAACTTTTTGTACCGTAGACCACGGAATAGAACAAATCACGTGATACGGCTCGAGCACTTGCTAAAGAATATTGGGAACTTGAAGCAGTCTCCACTACAGTAGCAGCAACGTCTTCCACAGTCTCATTTGCAATTCGTTTCCGTCCTCTCCCTATGCAGCACACCCAATTCACCAGTTTCTTCAAATTTCTTAATCATCTTTTTTAAACCATTAATGGACATAGGCCCATTTCGCAAGTTTTTCAAACGTCGATCTTCTCTTAGTGCAGCAGAAGCATTATTGCAGTTCTGGTAAAAGAACTTCACCAATAAAGCTCGATCCTTTTTAGCTGAAGCCATTGTGAAGAATGACTTTACATTTAATTTCACTGTGATTTTAAAGCTTTTCTAATTTTACATCTCATTTGCATAACGTCTCTGATTGAGTAAAAATTTTAGGATAGTTTCTTACATTACGTAGCAGTCAAAATGTGAACTAATTTTTTTTATTGCAAAATTCTCTTCCCCATGGTCTGTATAACATATATTAATCTAAATGTTATAATATTAATAATCTATAAGTTATTAATAATGGCTTTGGATAATAATCAAATTGTCTATATGTCATCATTAGATATATCTAAAGCCTTTGATTCGGTTCAAAGAAAACAGTTACTTTTTGAATTGGGAATAATTGGGATAAAAGGTAAAGCTTTACAACTTTGTTCATCGTTTATTACTGATAGAACTATATCGATTAAATCTCAAAATTATGTCATTAAAAAAATTGAATCAAATTTTGGTAATATACAGGGTTCAAAATTAAGTTCAGTTTTATTTTTGGTTGTTATGCTTCCAATTTTTGAATTACAGATAACCTCAGAGTTTATTACATATGTAGACGATATGTTCCTCTTGAGAGCAGGTTCTATTGATTAATTAGATATGATTAAAAATGATATGAAAGCGGATATAAAGAAAACATCCAATTAGTTTAATGAACGTTCTATGCACTTAAACAACGAAAAAACAGTCTATTTTAAATTTGAACGAAGTCAAGAAAGAAACAATAAATCTTTTAAATTACTTGGAATCGTATTTGATCAAAGCTTGTTGTTCATGGATCATATTCATTACTTAATAAAAAAAACTGTCAAAACTAAAAGTTTTATTGTATAAGTTGGGTAGAACTTTGACAATAAAACAACTTATAATGATTTTTAATGCTAAAGTTATCACAGTCATACAATATGGCTGTATTATTTGGAGTTCTACTTATCCTATATATTTGCGTCAGCTTCGTGTTGCAAATAATGCCTGTATTAGATCTATTTTTAATCTTAATTTCACTGATTCAATTACAGAATGTTGTATAAAAAATAAAATTCATACTTTAGATTCTATTATTGTGATATCCCGTTTAATTGCTATATCTGATATTTTAAGAAATCATGATCATCCTTTTTATTGTAATTATAAATGATTTTAACTCAAATTGTGCAAATTGAAAACTCCTCGGAGATTTCTTTTTGTATTTCCAAAGATAACCCATTTTAAATTTTGTAAATTTCCTTTTAATACATATAAATTATGGAATAGCTTACCTTATGACTTAAGATCTCAAATCTTTAACTGTAATAATTTTAATTGTATAATACATTGTTGTCGTTTTGCACATAAATTGAAAAAGTATATCCTGGATAATCAGGCTGATTTTAAATTTATATGATTGTTAATTTATGTATTATATACCTTTGGTGTGCTCTTAATAAATAAATAAATAAATAAATAAATAAATAAATAAATATCTCAAGTTTCATCAAAATCTGATTACCAGAACGGCCGCTAGAAGGGTCTAATGGTGTCACTTTAATTATAACCACCCTGTATATAGCTGCAGAAAGGAAATTTATCTGTTTACTATAAACGTATTCGGCACCTTTTTAAAACGATCCTAGAGCTGTATTCAGGAAATGAAGTAAATGCTTTCAGTATCTAGCCAATTTGTCCTAGATGGCAATGCTATATTTGTAAAGCATACGAAAACAATCAGACATAATTATTAAGTCGAAGTCTTAATCTATAACACGAATTTTAATCATACGCATGTTTAAGATTGGACCTTTGGAAAGAGGAAAACCCAATATTACGCGTTATTCATTATGCTGATATCTATATACTAAACTGCCACTTTATTAGGTACACCTTTCTTGTAGCGTGTTGAACCCATTAGCCCTCAAAACCGCCTGTATTCGTTTGGGTATGGATTCACTAAGATGTTGAAAACGTTCAACAGGACTGTTGGCCCATGCAGACGTGAAAACTTCACGCAGTTGCCGGAGATTCGATGCAGATGTAGGCAAGAACCGAACGATCCTTTCCAGCTCATCCCAAAGATGTTCATTGGGGTTGAGATCTGCGGACTGAGCCGACTACTTCATCAAGGAGAACTCACTGTCATGTTCCTGGAACCAATTCATAGTGATTCTGCCCCTGTAGGCTGAACATCTGGCCCCGTAGGATGAATCTGGTGAATTATCCAGCTGAAAGGAGCCACCTGCTGCGGATAAACTCTAAGCATGAAGGGGTGAACTTGATCTGCAACAATATTTTTGTATGCTTTGGCGTGCAAACGACCGTCTACAGATATTAGAGGACCCAATTCATTCCAAGAAAACATTCCCCACACCATTACTCCGCTCCACCAGGCTTTAGAACCCATTCGAGTCAAAGTGCGACTAGTTGTCCGTTCTGATAGTTCTAATGGTATAGTGCCAAAAACTGTGGACAAATGGTAGTAACAAACATAATAAGAAGATAAGCCACAATTCCGCAAATGAAGTTTTTATTCTGGAGCCACGGATGTACATTTTGAAGACCCTGTCCTCTTCATCGGCGTGTAAATTGGAAATAGAAAGAGTGACTATATATAGTCGTTAATAACCAATCAAGTTATTTTACAAATAAAATAAATTAAAATTAGCCAAACCGGGTAACTGATAAAAATTCAGGAAAAAAAGGCACAAATGTATACAAGAAAATGACTATGAAAATATTATTTGACAGTAAAAAATTGCATACAACTATGGCAATCAACCAAAATTGGAAAGAAAAAGGTATGTGGATAATAGTAATTAACTTGGTTCCTGCCGAATGATGAAAGCCTTGCTTTCGAAAAGCGCTTCCAGGTTGTATTTTTCTTTTTCTTTTCTTATAATTGTTGTGGTTAAAGAGTTTTTCTTTTTACTTAAAAACTGGGTAATATAAACCGAAAGATTACAGTTTGTGTTAAAAGAAGTACAGAGTGATTCAGTCAATTTCTGACCATTTCACTGGAATGACGTGCATTAGGGATAAACAATTGAAAGAATATGAGCGCCATATCGAATTTCTAAATAGCTGGAGTTTGTATTGTTGCAACGGCGCTGCATGAAAATCGTAAAGTTGAAAAATGGCGCCCGCTTTATCAACAGAGCAGAAATGCAAGGTTGTCGAATGGTATTTCGAGACAAAATCACCTGTAACCGTGCAAAGAAAGTTCCGGAGGGAGTATAAGTGTCGAGACGCACCAGGCAGGCAAGCAATCATGGATTTTGTCAAGCAATTTCGTGCCACTGGATGTGTTAAAGGCAAGAAAAAAGGCGGGAGCGAAGCTCGTGTTCTAACGGCCGAAGTTGTTGAAAATGTTCGCACAAGGTTGGTCGATTCCCCTACCAAAAAATCTGTTCGCCGCCTATCCATTGAAAAAGGGCTGTCGTATACCACGACGTGGCGAATTTTGAGAAAGGATTTACACCTGTTCCCGTATATGATCCATGTTTATCAGGAGTTAACAGACACTGGAAGACAGAAGCGACAACAATTTGCGATGGAGTTTGGAGCAGAAATGGAAGCCAATCAGGACATTGTGGACAACCTGTGGGTGTCAGATGAGGCCTTCTTCCATCTGTCAGGTGACGTTAATAAACACAACGTTCGTTTTTGGGGTTCCCAGCACCCTCATGAGATCCATAAGTCACCTCTTCATCCACGAAAGGTTATGGCTTGGTGCGCGATTTCCAAAAGAGGCATCATTGGTCCGTTCTTTTTTGAGGGCACCGTAACGTCACAAGCTTACCTTAACATGTTGGAAACCTTCTTCATCCCCGAGCTGCGAAGGAGGCGTATACCGCTTCGACATCAATGGTTTCAACAGGATGGGGCTGGCCTCACACCACTAATGAAGTGCTAGACTTTCTCAATCAGAAATTCGGAAATCGTGTCATTTCAAACAGGTTTCCAGATCGATTCGGGGGTGGCTTTCTTTGGCCCCCTACGAGTCCTGACCTAAACCCATGTGATTTTTATCTCTGGGGGTTCCTTAAAGACAGTATGTTCACTACAGCACCAAGAACCCTAGACCAGCTGCGACAAAGCATCGTCCACTGCTGCACCCGTGTGGATGCAGAAATCCTGGATAGAGTTATGAACAACTTCACCATTCGGCTGCGAACAGTTCAAAACGTTCGTGGTGGCTACATTGAGCATATCATCAAGACTTTTCCACGGGAATAAAAACTCCGAACTGCCTAAAATATCATACTGAAATGCTAAGTTTGTAAACATTAATGGGTCATAAATCATAGTACTGAAATGGTCAGAAATTGACTGAATCACCCTGTATGTTTGTTTGTTAGTCCGTTCTGAAATTGTTTCCGGCTACCTGATTTGTAATGAGCAGTAATTTCCGGTGGTTGCCGTTCTGTTTTCGCGCACAAATCTTGACATTCTCCTCTGGCCACTTTCATCAACAAGGGTTTTCTCTCCACAGGAGTCATGATGCTACATGTTTTTTGTTCCTTGACCCATTCTTGATAAACCCTTGAAACTGTGGTACGTGAAAGTTCAGGAGAGTCGCTCATTCCAGCCCGTCTTGTGCCTACCACCATGCCACGGTGGACGTCAGTCAGATCACTGGTTTTCCCCATTTTTGCCATAGTTTCACGCTTAACTGATAGTAGAAAAGTTGCTTCAAGATATTTATACCATGATTTGCGATCATGTGACATACAAATTAGGCATTCACTCAATTTGCATCTTTTGTGAAGTGTACCTAATAAAGTGGCAGCTCAGTGTAGAAATACTTTTGCGAGAGCCTTTTAAAATCCCTTTCTCTTGTTTAAGAATAACAACGCAGCAAATAACAATCGTATTCGAAATATAATTTAATGCAGTTAATTAATTCTCAATTAATTCTAAGTCAATTAATTTTAATAGATTTTAGAAATCCGTTTGTTAATTTGCTATTTGCAACTTAAAAATTGTAGACTGGTTATAATAAAAAATGATTCGTTCCAAGTATTACACATACAGACATAATTGATACTTGAAGAGAACTGTACACTCACCAAGTTTTCCTCACAGTATACAAATGTTCTACGAGGATGAGTCAAATGAGAACAGCAAAATTGTAGTTAAAATTCCAAATTTCGCCCTACAATGTCGTAATTCTGCAGAGCCGTTAAAAATGAGTTTTAAAAATATCCGGTATGTGGCAGGAAAATAGAGACAAGCAAACAACGTCACAGCAGCAGTTTAAAGATGGCCGCCCCACTTCAAACATGCATCAAAGAAGTTTATTAATGGTGATGCATGTTTGTCACAGCGGTAAGTTTATGAATGGAGTGTGAAGTTCACAAATGTTGTGACAGCAGTATCAGACGCCCCTCGCCCGGGTCAGGCACAACGAGTTGTGATGCCAGAGAATATTACAACAGTTGAAGCCTTAGTTTTGGAAAATCGCCGAGTAACGATTGATGAAATTGCAGAATTGTTAAATATTAGTCATAGTTCAGCCCACCACATTATTTCAATAGGTTTCACTATTCAAAAATCGGATAACTGAATGCTGTTCTTCTTCGGTGCATGTTTGAAGTGGGGCGGCCATCTTTAAATTGCTGCTGTGACGTTGTTTGCTTGTCTCTACTTTCCTGCCACCTACCGGATATTTCTACAACTCATTTTTAACGGATCTGCAGAATTACAACACTGTGGGGCAAAATTTGGAATTTTAATTACAATTTTGTGGTTTTAATTTGACTTACCCTCGTATATGTGTCCGTTTGAACCTACGACACACCCCCTCTCTCCACTGCTTCAGCTGACACGCTTGTTTGACTCGTGATTTTCAATTTTTGCTGAAAAAAATTTGCATGAAAATTATGGAATGGAAAAAACATGAAAGAATAATTCTTTGGGGTATTCTATAATTACAACATCTGTTAAAACTAGAAAATATAAAAATTTGAAAAAAGAATGTTTTAAAATTTATAAAGGAGCAATAACATCACGCCATAATCCTGCACTTAATAAGAAACTTAGACTTGGATTTAAATTACTGAGGATTGTTTTAAATGAACATCCGGTAATAAAAATAAATTTTTTTTTTACTTGAGAGCAGAAGCAGGTACTCCAGTTAAGCCTGGTTCCGACAATCGTACAAACAAAGGCAGAAACCATAAACTGGAAATTTATTTTGACGTCACTTCCTGCCCGACAGAAAATTCGTGTTTTTTCGAGTTGGGTTGCTATAGATTACAAAGATAAGAGTTTTCCGTTAGGCAGAAAGATGAAAGCAGGAAGTGATGTCATAAAAATTTTTCTGTTTTGTGGTTTCTGCCGTTGATTTTACGCATGTGGGAACCACACTTACATTGTCCCGTTGACTGTTTCGCGAAAGAAAATTCTTTATATTACATTTCCACAGGTTTGCGTGATTTGTATTAAACACTACATTTAATAATTCATTTGAACTCTTGGATGTTTTCTTCATTTTCTAGATTCATTTTTCTGTTTCCTTTTTTTTTTTTTTACAGGTTTTGAAAGCAATTTAAACTGGACTGAATAAAACGATGGCAAGATAGAATGTTTTTGTATAAACTCGGAAAAACTTTAAAACGAACCGAATATTTGGGTCGAAAGCTTTTTTACAAAAGAAATACATGTTTCAAAACAAAACAAAAAAAAGACCCAATACAGTGCTAAGTGACGTGTTGAAATTTTTCTGTTTTCCAAATTTATGTTATCTTCCACAACCGCTGAGATTTTCATTACTTAAAAAATAACCACATACTTTCTATACTTCTGCCAGAAATGCTGTGAAGGAATGTTTCCCCTTTGGCTCCTATCCGACAACGCTTCAGAGGAAACAAAGTCAAAAACGAGGTGCAAAAATAATCCATAAAAAAGAACCACAATTTGTCCACTCGTTGTTGCAATTCAACTCCTTGTGCATTTCTTCTTTTTTTTTTTTTTTCCTTTTTGCGTTTATATAGCAACTCAACATGATTACGGGGATAATGCCTCATTACTTCGATTGTTTTCATTTCTCGTATACATAATATATATTAATATAAATATATCTAAACATATTAATAAATATTGTAAAAAAAATGCAAACCCGTGTTACTCCATATTGCACTATTCATATTTTTAATGTTCACTCTCTTTAGATGGTGTTCTTTCTCCTAAGTGGTCACTTTATTAATTTTTTACTTTCATTGCATCTTCATTTTCAGCAACAAAAAGTGAACTTCATGTATTTTATTTCCTAGGGGAGGGGAATGCGTTTTGCGTGTTCGGAATATTTTGCATATGTTATGTGTGTGCCCCCACACCCTATTCTTCCTTCCTTGTGATTGTTCAAGCGTGCCTCAAAACCGAACGTTCTAGAAGAAGAATCAAGTTTCTGACAGACAACATAGGACGTTGAAGCAAGTTTAACAACGTACTCGAAGGCACGTCTTATGACACGTTTTTTTATTGTAAACGTGCCACACCTACTTGCACGCACACAAGCACATACATACACAATACTCGACACACGTTTACACAGACATTCACACTCTTACACAAATGCACATATATACATAACAGCTGTACTACATTCCATGCTTATTTGCAAGCTTTTGAACCAACACACGTCTCGGTGGAAGAAGGCATATCACTGAAAATGCCTCTTTGTTTTATTTTTATACATTTCTCCGATCAGGAAGTGGAGACTACAAGAACGTTCTTTGTTGTTTTACATAATTTCTCACATCTGTCACACAGTATATCGAATTATACATACAGAGTAATTTTAAAAACAAACAAAAGACCAAAGGAACGATTAGATTGTAATAAAAACTTTAGGAAACCGACCTTCTAGTGGTGTTAGTATTTAGCTCTTCTTGACCTCTAACTTCCTGATTGGTGTGGAACGAAATATCGACCACATTATTTAACATGCAGTGGATGTGAATACAGAACAAGACCAAAAAATATACACGAACACAGAAATGGTCAATGAAAATATATATTATAAATATATAAATAAACAAAAAACAGAATCAAACTTATCTTGGGCTTCCCTATTTCTCAGAGTAATACACAACTATTTATACAGGTTAAATGATTGTAATAAAGACATTTTTTCATATTAATAAATGTAAAAAATAAAAAGAAATAATAAATAATAATCTAATGTTCTTACTGTGCTAATTACATTTAAAAAGTGTTAACAATTGCCCTTTCCTCTCACTCCCATCCACCCCCTTATACATTTAGCTTTTATTTTATGCTTCCCTCTAAACCAAAGAAACAAATTATGTGCATATCATTATTTTCAAGTCCGTTTATAGATGTTGAAATAACTTTTTTCATCTTCCTTTGCAGCTGTTAAAAAGTTTATATGTTGTCTATTAAAAGCAAAAAAGAAGAAAACTCTTGTTATTTTGTTGTTAGCTACGGGACTAGCGTTGAAAAATAAAAAATAAAAATATTTAGATTTTACTGATATATTCAGTGATATTAAGAAAAATATCATGGGTATTCTTAAGACTAATCCAAATAAGGGCTAAACTTGAACTTTAAAAAAATGAATATATATGTATATACATATATATATATATATGTGAAAACGTCGATTGTATTTTTCAATCGTTAAAATTTTTTCTAAGAATGTAAACAAAACTGGAATTAATAACGATTTTGTAAAAGTTTTATGACGGAAAGGGGAATAATGATCGCATTTTTTATTCAATGAATTTGTATTTTTGAAGAAAAAAAATCCAATTAGCCAGGTGAGTTACTTGAAAAACCTGTTGTAATTTTACACAGTCTATACCAATTCAATTTACTTTATAATTTTGCCTGTCAGTGCAGACGAAGCACAAGAAATTTTATTGGGCAAGAAAGACCTTTATATCTGTTTAATGATGGCTTAAGAAAATACAGTTTATTTCTCCGTTGAAAAATGGTGCTCGCATTAAGTTTCCAAAGTTTTTTTTTTAAGTTGTTTGCCAATGGCTGAAATTATTGTTTAATTTGAAACGAATTAAATTTAAAATACAGCAAGTGAGGATAGCAAAAGAAAGTTGTTTAAAATGGAAATTGTTTTTATGATGGCCATAATATTTTCTATTTACGTTTTCTTTTGGGAATTTCAAAGCACCTGTATTTTCCTGATTTATTTACATTCCTAATTTGGTACGGTTGAGTTCATTATAAAGTTGCTTTTTTTTTTAATCAACTCAAGCCACAATTTTTAGATATTGGAGAAAAGCAAAATAGTTTGGATAATGGTTTATACATATAGTAAAAATTCAAAATTACACAGGAAAGTTTATTTACGCTTCAAGCTATATAATATCTACAACAAACAATAATAATAATAATAATAATAATAATAATAATAGTAATAATACGTAATAATAGCAATAAGAAGTTGCATTTATATTGATTCAAATTTTTTTGCAATCTCCAAATTATCGAAAGATTGTGGCCAAACGTATTTCGGTTGCTGTACGACTTAAAGTTCAAATGAATTTTAATTTTATTCTGCTAGATTAAAAACTGTGAAAGTACGAAATGATTGCAATGTCACCTATTGAAAAGAATTTGTTAAAAAAAATTTAAATCATTGCAAAAACTGTGTTTATTGTTTGCAGAAATGTATAAGTTTCTTTCATCATTTATGCATTCCGTTTATTTGAGAAGCTACGCTGCATTAAACCTGTTGACAATATTAAAATTACTTTGGTAATAATAAGAAAGTCTAAAATGTTAATTTTCAATTGACACGTTCACCTATTCGGTATTTTTAAACAGCTTTTATATTAAGAGAAGCTTAAAGGAAAATATTCAAAAATATTCAAAAAAGTCAATTCAAAATTTTGCAATATGCGTCATAAAATTTTGAAAAAAGAATGTTAGTACTTTTATTTTTTTTTCTTACGGTTTTCTTGTAAACGTTTTATTAAAACTTTATCAGAATGAAATATTTTAAATGTTTATTATCTTTGTCCATTTATTTGTTTGGTTATTCCTGCTTTTTTTTTTGTTTCTTATTGAAATTTACAGTAAAATTATAAATTGGAAAATAAACATTTACTAATGCCTTACATTCCAGATAAGTGTGTTTCATTGGAAAATTGTTTAATTTCATTCGTTTCTTTTTGTTAGGAAAGTGGTTAATACATAAAAAAAATTTAGTGAATCTGTGCCTCATGTAAGTGTTAAAAATCTCTGTTTTTGTAAATATTAGATTGAAAAGTTTTAGGCGATAGTTGTTCATCTAATTCCTTTGTGATACACAAATGTACATTAACGTTCGTTCCACATAGAGATTGCAATCTCGATTTAAAAAAAAAATTATGCATGCGTACAGCTATGAAAATTTGTTTAAGATATAATATTCAGTTATGGAAATGTTATTTCAGAATGGAACTAGTCTGATATAAGTTCTTTAAAACATGGAAATAAAGAACTTGCTTAATACTAATTTGCTTTGGTTTGATTAGTCTTTTTAAAGAAAATGAAATATTTTAATCTGTATGAATTTCGAAAGTTTCCGTTATCTTTGAAAAATATAATTCTCTATTTTATGTGTCAAATATACCTGCATGTTGACCCTTGGGTGGGCCTCCATGTTGGTGTTATAAGAATCGTGGAGTGCTTTCTTTTGTGGAACGTATACAAAGGTGAAATTTAAAACAAAAAAAAAACAACCTTGTGATCGTTGTTACTAAAAAACACTTTTTTGAGGATTGTTTGTTTTTCCCCTAAAGAAAAGAGATCGAAACGGACGAAAACATTTGTACAAAACATCTCTTAATTATTTTTATATCTAACCCATAAAAATTTCAGTTTAGTTCATGAAGTAAAGTTGCAAGAGCTATGCGTTGATGTACAAAAGTAAAGGATGCACTCCTTATTTACTTTCATTTTCTAAAACTTTGCTTTGCTTTTATTCAATGTAAATGAAATTGTTGATAAAGTAATTTATTTTATGTAATCTTTAATTTTAATGTAAATTCACCTATCGTTAATTAAGGGATATTCTTGTTGGGTGGTGATGTTTGATAATGAAATTTTTTAATATAAAAACTCTTCACATTGTATTTTTTGTGCGTGAGTGTGAACGTGTTTTAATATTATTTTTTATATTATTTTCGAATTTGTATGTGGCTTTTATTCTTTTAAATATTTAATCTTGAAGCATTAATACTCTCTGGCAAATTTATAAGCGGCATGAACATGCTCATTTGCTTTATTCATATTCGTACGCCTATAACAGCGTCCAATTTAAAAATAATAATAATAATAAATATTTATTTTCTATGTTTAATTCTTGAGAGAGAGAGAGAGAGAGAGATGAGAACGAGAGAGTATCATTTCATTGTTCGGTCTGTGAGAATAATTTGCTCATTTCTGCAAGTGTAAAAGTGATTTCTGCTTCATTAAAAATTACAGCAGGTGCTGCTTTAAATGACTTAATTTTAAAAAAAAATTAAGAAATAAAACGGAACGAAGTTTTAAAAGAAACAAACCGCTCCTTTCATTGCACAGGTCGTCACTTCTTTATGACGGGTTACATTTAAGGGCATAGTTCGTTTTAATTTCATTGTATTATAAGCAAAGTCTTTTTTTAAAAAAAACAAACAAAAAAAACTTGATGAGTGTAAGTAACCTCATTCTGTGATGTAACAAGTTTTATTAGGAGAAAATACTTTACATAGTTTGTTATATATATATATATATATATATTTTTTTTTTGCAATTTGAAGAAAAGCATATCCTCCATTTTGTTACCCTCTTCTTATAATAAATGAATTATTATTTTTCATGTAAATAATTTCAACCTAAATCCCGTTTTTATCCTATTACCATTATTGTAAATTTCTTCTGAAAATGTTTTGAAAGAAATGTTTCTTAAATTATCATAAGGATAAAGTTAAAAAAAAAATATGTTGTCAAGTGTTTTGGTTATTTCAACAATGCGTTGCATCGGATGTAAATAAGACAGCGTAGAAATTTTGTTTTAGACTCGAAACAAAAAGTGTTCTAAGTTTTCTTCCAAATTATTTTGGCTTCTTTTAAATCACATCCGAATTCGAGTCAAAACGTATTTTTTTCAATATCTTGTTATCCTAAAAGAAAAAAAAATATTTTGTTAACTTTAATTTCAGTTTTTTTCCATTGTTAGATACTATGTGCAGACATTTCTTTTATTTTAACAGAACCAAAATAAATACATAAAAATTTATAACTGTATATTTATTGTAATATTTTTATTATAACAAACGAATTTTATAGTTACCAATGTTTAAATATCTATGAAAAAAGGAATTCCATTGTAATAAAATTATTAATTAGATTCATAACTTCTCAAATTATTTTTGCTGTAAATTTCTACGCTCCCGACGACTTTTATTACGCCAGTATTCTTAAAATTAAAAAAGAAGAGAATTATCAAGCTATTGTTGTGTCTTATATCTTTTCTCTCTTCTTTCCTGGACTTTTTTTAAAAATTTTATCCTTTTCTATATTGCTGTATAATTTCAGCAAAAAAATTCAAACCTAATGAAATGATGAAGAATATACTCTAACCAGCGAATCATGAGAACTGTCAATCTCTGCGTTACTACGGAAACCAGCTGGAGTAAAATTTGGCCTCGTACTGAGGTTGGTGTTAAATGAATTACTATTAAATTGGTGACCCTTAAAATAGCCTTTTTTGCAATTAATACGCAATTAATTTTCCTAAGAAGTATCGTAATACTTTTTTATCTGCCTTAAGTTGCTTGAGTAAGAGTTGAACAAAGCGCATTTTAAAAAGTAATATGAACGATAAACAATAAAGGACCTATGCAATGTGGCTAAGGTAATCGCTGATTGGCTGATGGACTTAGTCAACGTTATAACCACTTGATCTATTGCAGGAGAAGCGATTCTCATGACTTGTCTGTTGGACTATATTTAAACATAATAAATCTATTCGTATTATCCTTTTCGGTATTATAGACAGTGCTTCATTCACACTTCCCTGAAATCTCTGAAGGCGGTACTTTAAAATTGTCTTTTCAATGAAAATTTATATACTCGCTATTATTCACATGAATAAAGCAAGCCCTAATTATATGCTATTCATGTGGGTTATAGGAAATGCATCTGCAGCTTATTTCTATGAATACTAACAGAATATTGGATTTGAAATTTTGCTTTTGGCAATTCAGATTTCGGGTTAAAACAGGTTTGTTCGACGATTACCCAATATCTCAATTGTATACTTCACAAAATACAGTTTAGCATTTTAAGTAGGCAAATATTGATAATACAAAAAAATTTAATGACATGCTTATCTCCTTAATTTTGTTTCTGTGCAGGCCCGGGCTTCTACTTGTAAAAAACGGTCTTGAAGACCCCCCCTCCCAGCCGTTATAGAGACAGGCGTTAAGAGCAATTCCCAAAAAATACCGCTAAATTTTGACCTGCAACTTAGCGAAAAAAAATATTAAAAACAAAATTTGCATCATAAACTACAGAAATTTGCTAGTAGATATTATTGTCTTCTGTTTCGGAATCGCTGGAGATGATTAATTCTTTATTATAAAGTTCTTCACTGTACTACTTGGCATACTGTATGGCTTATATAGTTTAAAGTTTACATCATCATAACATTTTCTTTTTCCCGGAATCCATCTTGATTAGTCTTCAAGCGTACCTATCCACAGGGTGCTCATGACCTATTCAAAGATGGCGCCACCGTTCCGCCATCTTGCCACTGGCAAAAGCTTAGTAAGGCTGCATTATCTGTATTGAGTTTTTTAAGCATCAAGCTACTTCATAGTTATTTATTCACCTGGAGAACTTGTACTAAATTTAGATATGTATAACGTAATGAATACTGTGGCATTATAAGTCTGACTACTGTTACTCTTATTTAAATAATTATCTTTCAAAAACAAAAATATCAAGTGCAAGTTATGTTTAACAATTGGATTGATCAGCTAACCAATTCTAGCAGTATATAAGCTGATATAAAGTACGATTTTCAGTACTAATTAGAGAATTTTCCACTCAAAGTTCTTTACACAATTGAATAGTTTATTGCAGTTAGCAGCAATAAAAAATGCGAAGAAGAATAACATTATACAAAGTATTACATTTATTATTTACTCATGTATCGATAGGAAGAATAGCATTAGAAATATGCAATTTTAGAAACAATCTACTTACTGGTGAAAACTGATCCCGACCGAATTTTTATCCTGGCGGTTAGTACAATCGTGTGCCGAACATGACACGGGCATTTTAATCATTTATTCCAATAATTTTACACATTTCTTCTCGCTCGTATGAGGCTGCAATGAGTCCAATGCTTTTTTCTGCCTGTGGCAAGATGGCTGCTGAGTAACTTCCGGTTTTTGCTCAGTAAGTGGCGTTTTCCTATGGCCATAGATTAAGAAATACAGATATGCGACAGGAGCGGGTGAAAACGAGAAACCGCTGACGTCATCATCGTGACGTCGGCGACGCTAGTGATCCTGGTGAATTAGTTGGGCCCAAGTATCGTTCCCATAGCAAATCTGTAATATTTTATTAAATTATTCACCAATGCCCTTTTTACAATACAATAATTTTATTCGTATAGAATAGAGCCGACTTTCAGCCTTTTGGATATCTTCAGTATTCATTTACAACTGATTTTTTTTTTATTTTTATTTTATTTTTAAATTTCTTACAATGCAATTTTTTAAATTTTTAAACAATATTCAATAGCACATAGATCTTTTGTCCTCTCTGAATCCCACCCCCGTAATACGACCCCAGTGCACCAATCAAAACCATACGAAATAGTAAAGGTGGCAAGCTATATTCCAAATTTTAACCTTCTACCTCAAAAAATCTAGAAATTATGAAGGGGACGGACGGACATTATGTGCTATTTAGGTACGTAAAGGAGTGAACTTTAGTATCCAGAATCATCTAGGCAAGATCTACATTACAATGAAGTTTAGGCCAAATTGTTCCAGTGGGTCGGAGTTGCGAGGGTGGCAGTCGCTTGATCTGTAGAACTATGGCAATATATGGCATGTCATTCCATCGGAAATGATGAGAAAGGAAAGAAGATACGAGCTTTTTACAATGTCTACATACTAAATTCGAGAAAATCAATTTTTTTATTTAAAAAAACTTGGGGAGAGGTAAAAAGTGCAGATAAAGGGGTAAAAATAGATGACCGCAGGTTCTGCTATTTGCCTACCCTACTGGGGGGGGGGGGGGGGAGATTTCTTGTCAATAAATGTATAAATGTATTTCTTCATTGCTAAATCTCCTCTTTGGAATGTTTACAAGATTTTATTTATTGATTCTGGATATGCGACCTCATGCTTCTTTTCAACTCCTCATTTAAAACAGAGTTAATTATTCAACTCGCGTTGTATTGTACAATATATAATTAAATTATTCACCAATGTCCATTTTACAATACAATAAGTTTATTCGTATAAAATAGAGCTGACTTTCATCCTTACGGATATCTTCAGTATTCATTTACAACTGATTTTTT
>JAHWFO010024136.1:1034094-1077866 GCA_023313115.1 Rhysida immarginata
TTTTGCTCAGTAAGTGGCGTTTTCCTATGGCCATAGATTAAGAAATAGAGATGCGACAGGAGCGGGTGAAAACGGGAAACCGCTGACGTCATGATCGTGACGTCGGCGACGCTAGTGATCCTGGTGAATTAGTTGGGCCCAAGTATCGTTCCCATAGCAAATCTGTAAACAACTCTGTAATATTTTATTAAATTATTCACCAATGCCCTTTTTACAATACAATAATTTTATTCGTATAGAATAGAGCCGACTTTCAGCCTTTTGGATATCTTCAGTATTCATTTACAACTGATTTTTTTTTTTTTATTTTATTTTATTTTTAAATTTCTTACAATGCAATTTTTTAAATTTTTAAACAATATTCAATAGCACATAGATCTTTTGTCCTCTCTGAATCCCACCCCCGTAATTACGACCCCAGTGCACCAATCAAAACCATACGAAATAGTAAAGGTGGACATGCTCATAGCAAGCTATATTCCAAATTTTAACCTTCTACCTCAAAAAATCTAGAAATTATGAAGGGGACGGACGGACATTATGTGCTACTTAGGTACGTAAAGGAGTGAAATTCAGTATCCAGAATCATCTAGGCAAGATCTACATTACAATGAAGTTTAGGCCAAATTGTTCCAGTGGGTCGGAGTTGCGAGGGTGGCAGTCACTTGATCTGTAGAACTATGGCAATATATGGCATGTCATTCCATCGGAAATGATGAGAAAGGAAAGAAGATACGAGCTTTTTACAATGTCTACATACTAAATTCGAGAAAATCAATTTTTTTATTTAAAAAAACTTGGGGAGAGGTAAAAAGTGCAGATAAAGGGGTAAAAATAGATGACCGCAGGTTCTGCTATTTGCCTACCCTACTGGGGGGGGGGGGTTCTTGTCAATAAATGTATAAATGGATTTCTGCATCACTAAAAAACCTCCTCGGAGTAATGACAAAAATTTATTTATTGATTCTGGATACGCGACCTCATGCTTCTTTTCAACTCCTCATTTAAAACAGAGTTAATTATTCAACTCGCGTTGTATTGTACAATATATAATTAAATTATTCACCAATGTCCATTTTACAATACAATAAGTTTATTCGTATAAAATAGAGCTGACTTTCATCCTTACGGATATCTTCAGTATTCATTTACAACTGATTTTTTTTATTTTAATTTATTTTTAAATTTCTTACAATGCAATTTTTAAAATTTTTAAACAATATTTTTATAATCATTGTTAATAATTTTTCCGGTTACATTGTTTTATTTTTTGAGATTAATATGAGTTTTTGCTAATATTTTATTATATTTTATTTTACATTGTAATTTTATTAATATGTATGGTATTATCTTTTATTAAGTTTTAATTTTATAGTTCTCGCAATCTTTTATTTTTGCTTAGTAATTCTTTTATTTTCTCTTCTTTTAGTATTTGGTTGAATAATAAATTGCTATCTACTAATTCCATCTTATTTAATCCACAAGAAATTTTAAATACCATTGCATTGTAAGAAATTAAAAAAAAAAAATAGTTGTAAATGAATACTGAAGATATCCTAAAGGCTGAAAGTCGGATCTATTCTATACGAATAAAATTATTGTATTGTAAAAAGGACATAGGTGAATAATTTAATAAAATATTAGACTTGTTTACAGATTTGCTATGGGAACGATACTTGGGCCCAACTAATTCACCAGGATCGCTAGCGTCGCCGACGTCACGATCATGACGTCACCGGTTTCCGGTTTTCACCCGCTCCTGTCGCATCTCTGTATTTCTTAATCTATGCTATGGCCATGGGCGCTCTAGTCTGACTTATCTTCCCTACTCTGAGGTACCTACCATATTCCCACGAATAGGGGGCACTTAGCGTACTATTTACAAGACGTAAAATAGCGGCGATACTATTTCCAAGAGGCATAGTATTGCAAGTGGGAAGTATGGCATAATTTTTCAATAATATTGTTGCTTAACTCAATTGGCGATTCCAACTTTAACAAACACATCTCCGTAAGTTCACCACCCAAGTTGCATCAAACTGGTTAACATATGGAAAAATGTTGGAAATGCATATATATACGGAGGGTTGATTCAGATAAAATGAGACGACTTTGCTGTTCTATTACGATGGTGTAATACCATGGCGCCACCATCGGTTGTGTTCGATGTGAGAACCACGTTGTTGGACTATCGCCCGGCACCGTAATTTCCACTGAAGTAGGCTGAGTTTGAGGGACTCCATGGGAAGTTCGTTCCACACCTGCTGACACACTTTCCATAGCCCATCAACGGTTCTTGGTCGGCGACTTCCGAGCCGTCGTTTCAGGAGACCAAAACCACAGAAATCCATCGATGATGCGTCAGGAGATTTTACAGGCACATGAGAGAAGGGAATAACTCGTATGCCCGTCTCCTGTTCCATCTTCCTGTAGTAAGCCACAGATGACTTGGCTGTGTGGCTTGATGCCTTGTCCATGTGGATCCAAACTTTTGATTGCTCACCAGGGTACAGACGTGGGATATCCTGCCGATATATGTGGTTCATTACATTACTCCGGAAGTAAGCTGTACTAATTTTACAGTTTCCAGAAACTCGACGAATCGTGAGCAGTCCACGTGAGCAATATCCGGCAACCACCATGAAGCCCTTTGAAAACTTTTCCTTGCACCTTCGGACAAAATCGGACCTGGCCTTGCCCCCTCTTTCGCGATAGTAAATTGCCCTGGGTTTGTTGGTGTCATCGAGGTACACCCAAGCTTCATCCAAGGAGACAACCCACTTCCATCGGTCACCTGCAAGATGGTTTTCATACAGTTTTCTGGCATTGGTGAATCGTTCCTGCACGTGCCTGGCCGACAGTCTGTGACCGCGCGCTTTATGACGTCGCTCCAGCCCAAGATTGTCATGAATTATTCTGGAGACTGTTGCCTGTGAAATACCTTTCCTTTGGGCTAGACTTCTCTGTGTGGAGGGATTTTCTTTCAGCACTTCAGACCGGATTTCTCGCACCACCTGAGCTGGGCGTGTTGGCTGGGGCTTGTTTCTGGTCTGCTTCTCTGCTCGTCCACGTTCATTAGATGTCGCAATTTGTTCTTTTTGATTATTCGACCCACAGTAGCTTTGGATACCACAATACCATTTGGTTTGCATAATTCCACAATGCACGAACGACTGAAGTTAGCGTCGGAAAGGCCAAACATATACCCTTCCCTAAAAGCTGTGATTTTGGAAGCCATGTTTCAGCACGAAATGTCCCAAATAACAGCAACAAGTGTATACAAAGCTAATCCCCATGAATAGTGGACGAGTCATGCAAATCACATTCCGTCAAGGTCATACGCGGCGTTTAAAGTCGTCTCATTTTATTTGAATCAACCCTCCGTATATTTTACCTTTTTATTTAAGTTTATTCTAATACATGTAGGAATATACGAAATCAAACCTACAGGAAATGTGGTAAGAATTAAAGACTTTGTTTTTTTTACAATGCAGGTCTGTTTCTTATTTTTGTTACAAAGATAACAAGAGAATGTGCATTCAGCACTCAGCATGCTCGGGCATTTGTCTGTGGCAGACAAATTTAGCTGCATTTGTCTGACATCATTTTCTTACTCGTCCTCACTTGATTCTTCCTGCGGCTATTTGCTGGGTTGTACATTGCTCAAAAGAATTAGGGGAACACGATATAGAACGCCTATGTTATTTAAATGAATGAAAATATCCGTACAATCCCATGAACACATGAAGCGGTCTCTATTTATTCAACAAATAAACAAGTGTATGGCTTAGTTTTCCAAGCATCTTTCGAAAAACAAATGACAGACGTTACCCCTGGTGAAACTAAAGCAAGGCTTTTTCTATACTAGAAAAAGCCTTGAACTAAAGTGAGAAAATGTTCTCAGGAAGGGGTCTCAAGACATCTCTGGATAAGCGTCCCCCTAGAAGTGTTCTCTAGTAACGTGCATTCCCTCCACGAGCTCCAAGGGCCTCTGCGCATCTGCGACGGATGTCTGCCTGAGGAATGTTCTCCCATTCTTCAATGAGGACCTGCGAAAGGTCGCGCAGTGATTGTGAACTTGTTGGACGTTGCCTTATGCGTCTTTCAAGCACGTCCCGCGCATGCTCGATTAATGTCCGTACTCATTGCTGGACACTCCAATGTTGGAATGGTCCGTTCTGCGAGAAATTCCCGAGTGGCACGTGGCGTATGCGGACCGAGCATTATCCTGCATAAGAAAAAAATCAGGGCCCACAACACAAGCAGCAGGTACGACGTGATCTTTCAGGATGTCCCTGATGTAGACTTCAGCATTGAGACGTTCTGGGACAACAACGAGATCAGTACAGCTGTCGATAGAGATTCCCCCCCAAACCATGGCTAAACCACATCCCATTCTGTCTGTCTGTTGCATTGTTGCTTCCGCAAAGCGCTCTCCAGAGCATCTCCACACATGCTGACGTCCATAACAACGAGTTAGGCGAAATCTGGTCTCGTCTGTAAAGAGAACAGACCGCCACTGACGCAACTGCCAGTTGATGTGTTGTTGGGCAAACCAATGTCGGGATTCTCGGTGTCGGAGCGTGAGATGAGGTACAAGATTCGGCCTTCTGGCACTCAAACCACCTTCCCGCAGTCTGTTTCTAACTGTTTGGTCAGAAACGACCACTCCAGATGCCGCACGTAGTCGTTTTGCAGCAGTTGATGTTCGTCGGCGAAGAGCAGAAGTTTGAATATATCGGTCCTGCATTCTTGTCGTTATGCGTCTGCGTCCTTGTCCAGCGCTTCGCGAATAACGACCAGTCTTGGAGTTGGAAACGATTCCATGCACGATGGATCACTGAAGGTGACACTTGAAGCTGTCTGGCGACGGACCTGATTGAGTAGCTTTCTTGGAGTAGCGTAACAGCTCTTGCAACTTCCTCCAGCTTGAGATGTCTCATTTTGTCTCAATTAAACGTCCGAACACTGTATCAGAGCTTTAACATGCAAATTAATGCTGTTTGATGATCATATGGTTATGATCATTCTATTTTTAAGGGGTCTCTGGCATTTTCACTTTAAGGCTGGTTCCCATAGCTCTGATTTTAAGTGCGACCCTACGATAATCGCATCTGACTGAGTCGAGCTTATGGAAACCGATTTTCTTATCCTTCGATTTTTAGCTCCGATTCGAATGCCCGACTGAATTCGCGAATACAAATCGTCAATCGCAGTAGTTTGAACCGTTCAAACTTTTCTAGGTCCGATCCCACGATTTCGGTCACGTGGATCACTGGATCGATATATTTGGAACTGTGAAGGAAACCCATCTGTGACGATAAAAATGTGTTTCCACGCTAAAAATGTGATTTTCGTAACTCGCAAAATGTTAATAATCCATGAATGTTGAGGAAAAATTTAAGTCATATAATTTATACAGGGTGTTTTTGAATTGAGTACAGATTTTTTGGGAGATGATAGAAGAGGTCCTTAGAAGTATTTTTTGTTATATGAACATGGCGTCCCCGCAGCTCCGTTTACTTACAATACTGCATTGAACAATCAAATGACACCGGGACGCAGTGTGCGTTGGTAGGCCTAGATTATTTTATTTTTAACAATTAACACAAGCAATCTACTGTATGACTTTTACAGTAATTGTTCGAAATGATCGCCATTTGCTTCATAGCACAATTCGCAACGCCTTATGGTGGATTGAAACAGTTGATTTGCACGGTCGGTGATGTCACCTGCTGCCGCGACAACACGAGCCGCCAATTCTTCTTCGGTATCTACGGGTTCGGAGTACACCATTGATTTTTTGCTTCCCTATAAAAAAAAAAAAAAAATCCATCGGTGTGAGATCTGGCGATCTCGGTGGCCAAGCAAAACCATTCATACTGTTTGTTTAATTTTACACATGTAAAAAGTACATCAAGTGAACTTTTTAAAACAAATCTTTACCTACTGCTTTCCCAGAATGCGATTAGTTCATTTACATATGGACTAATCGTGTTTTACAAAGGGGTTGGATACCATGGAATCTCCTTGACGAAGTTTGTCCTATGACTTTTCAACAAGCACGTGCACCTTGAAGTTTCTTTGCAAACAATTACTTTAAAAGTTACTACAGTAGATTGCTTGTGTTAATTGTTAGAAATAAAATAATGTAGGCCTACCAACGCACTGCGTCCCGGTGTCATTTGATTGTTCAATGCAGTATCGTAAGTAAACGGAGCTGCGGGGACCCCATGTTCATATGACAAAAATACTTCTAAGGACCTCTTCTATCATCTCCCAAAAAATCTGTACTCAATTCAAAAACACCCTGTATGAAAAGAATTGTTTTTTTACATTTGGACATATATAAAATTCGGACAATTTTAGTCCAGACCGGCTTCTAGATGAAATTTTTAGATAAATACCCGAGCTTCAAATCACGCTTTTACCATTTCCATGTATGAACAAGAGTTTGAAACACCGTATTTACCCAAATACATCCCGAGGTTATTTTTTCAGAAAAATGATAAAAAAAAAAAAGTGATCTCGGGTTAAATTCGCGTGTGAGAAAAAAATTTTTTTTTGATCGGCGCCATTTTGTTGACACAAAATATAGTTGTCTAATAAATCAGATCTAAAAATAAGGGTCGTACAAATGAAAACGAAAATATTTTAATGGTGGCAAATGCATGAATAGTCAGAAGTTATAACAAGTGATAGCAGAATTTATAAATCGTGCAAGTGATCTTCGCGCACGTAGTGAATAGAACAATGAAAATTACTATAGCTGAATAACAGGACCACGTCTTTTGTATGGTCCGGTTTAATGTATCAAATGTACACGCATTTTAATAACATGCACACCAAAACTTGTTTTTTGATCTGGTTTTCTGTAACTATTGTAATTTTAATTTGTGGTTGTTGCATTGACCTGGATCACTATTTTGTATTTGCGATTAATATTAAAGCAGGGATCCTAGACGACAGAAAGTGGTTAGGTTAAGTTAGTTTTAGATTTGATGTATCTGTAAACGAGCCTTTTAAGGATAATCTAAGACGGCTATATACAAAATGTTCGTTGGATGATAAGCACCCCTTAACACCGACAGGAAAAATGAAAAAACATCCTCTGTTGCACTATTAGGTAAATGGATCAAGATTGCATGGAATGGTATTTCCAATGGATCTATTGTTAAAGGCACAGATTAAAAACACCTGTTTTAATCTGTGGTTAAAGAATTCAAAAAATGTTGCGTTTCTAATAATATGGACGACACTGAAGACAACATTTAAGGGAGGGAGAAGATGGGGAAATATCTAGTAGTGATGAAGTAAGTGAATAACAAAATTGCAATTTTTTATTATATTTTTTAATTTATGGTATTTAGTTTTGTAAATAAATTCTGTTTTGTAATATATCTTGATTACATTTACCCTACACTTGCGGCCAGGTTATTATGACCACCCCATCAGTTGGCTATCTTTTGCCTTCAATACTGCGGCGATTCTTCTTAGCTTTGACTCAACGAGATGTTGAAAGGTGATGCGAGGAATCTGACCCCATGCCTGATGAATAGCACTGTCCTGTTATGTGAGATTTGATGGTTGTGAAACCACCTGCCTGATGGCTCTTTCAACTTCGTCCCACAAATGCTCAGTTGGAATGAGATCTGGTGATTGCGGGGGCCACCTAGGCAAAGTAAACTCTCTCATGTTCTTGAAATCACTCTTGCACAATACGAGCACCGTGGCAAACATGTGCGTGTGGTCGGCTGTAACGTACATCAAAAGGTTGCCGATCTTGAATTACGGCGTTTTGAACGTGAAGGGGTGATTTTCCGTATATCTACGACAATTTCTAATTTGATTCATGTCTATTCATAGAAAAAAATCATATGGTTTTAAATAATCAATAAATAAGGGAATGGCTGTGGCTTTTAGCTTATTTATTTGCTGTTCAACGAAACTTGTCTCTTGCTTTGATATCTCGGTTGTTTCTTTTATAAACTGGATGCGTATGGGTCTGCAATAGCAGGTGGATGATGGTCTTGGGTTCTGCCACAGAATGCTTTTTTTTACTGGATGAAGATAAAGAGTAAGTTGAATAGGGGCCAGGGACGTCATGAACATACCATTGTCGCTCTTACTTGCATCAGAATCATCGGCAAATTTTTGTTTATACTAACTATATCCTGTACTCCCATCACAACTCAATTTAGAAATTAGAAATAGCTGGTCAGCTGATGTTGTCAAGAATACACTGTCCATAACATCTTTCTCCGCAAGTACTTTTCTGGACACGGTGTAGTCAAGAAGGGCTTATAGTTCAACCTCAGCAAGAGTTTCTGTAATAGTAGCTTTGTCCTTTGGGGGATAACATTCTTCTTTTGCTGTTTGAATTTCATGATAGCTGGGATAAATGTCACAATTTCATGGCCGAACTTTCTAAGGCGATTATACTGGTCCTTGGTTAGTTTTAGATCGACGAACAGTGCAAGTTCCTCTTCTTTTAAAATGGTGTCGCAGATTTCACTTCAGCTGACGATCTCCAAACGTTTCTTATTTTTGAAGCCCTTGTTGGAATGGTTTGTGTTGCCTCTTTAATTTTGCGGCATCTTCGTTTCCTGCAGACCTTAAACTCATTTTCGTGGCATACGTTAGCTCGCATAGAGTGTTTGATTTACGCAGGTTTTCAGTTTTTCTTCTTTTTGTCCTGTCCGAAACCTCCTCGAACGCTTAGAAATAGCATTGAGATCCGGATTAGGACCATTCATGCATTTTTTTTTAATTAATATTTTTCAATACATGTTAACTTCTTCAAACTTACATTAAAATGTAGCTATTATAATAAGGAATAAGCAGGTATAACAATTAATCATTTACCTTCAAAATCCTGGCACAAAACACGTGAAACTAAGGAGCATAAAAAGTTCAGAATTCCCAAAAAAAACAATATGTCGCCATTGAAAAAGAAGAGATTGTGTAAACAGCTTGGGCGCTGGCCCTCCTGTGATCAATTGCCTAAACTATCTCAACCTTTCGCTGCTGTGCTACATCATTGTACAGAGCAGAAATTGAGAGGCCCTCTGTTCATTTTCACAAAACTGAAAAATTCAAATGGCTGCTATCCTAAATAACGAACGGAAAGATGTGATGCCACTTTTTGAATATAAAAGGCTGGTGCTTTCGACAGTCGCCAGTATTTGGATTAATCTGTTGGTAGTTATGGTTTATTCCAAAGAATATTTGGAATAAGATATTTACCTTAAAAAGACCCAGCAAGAATTAAATTTACTTAATGTTGTGTTATTCCCTCTCGCGCATCCTTTCCTGTAATACACAACATCACAGACCAAAGTTGTTTCTAAGATGTCGCTTATTATCCAAATTCTCCAATTATTCTTGGACAAGCTTGTGTGTGTTTATGAGGGAATAAATCTGGATTCATTTTTATCATGTCTGTTACTTCAGACATCTCGCTCTATTAGAAATAGCTTCTGTATACATGTATGTTAAGACGTATACAACATTTAAAATGGGATGTTAAGACGAGTATGGAATAATTATTTCAAATATTTATTACAAACTAGCGGAACAGGTGGAATTTCCACGGAATAAAATGAACGATGACGAGATTGTAGAATGAAATAAAAAGTGGTTTAAAAGTATATTAAAAAAAAATTCTAGGAAAACCCGCTGCAAAATTGCAGCAAAAATAAAACCAACTGAGATGACACGCATTTTAATGGTAGCACTGTTCGTCGTACACCCAGAGTACGGGATATAGAAATCGATGGCCTGTTTACACACATTCACGAAAAAAAAAAAGTTTCTATTTCACACAGAATCATAAATATTGGACAGTCAAAACTGGAAACAAATTACGAGGAAGAATCGGAAAGTAACATTAAACGATGTTTTTTTCGATAAAGGAAAGGTCAAAAGTAATAGGACATAACTTTCGAACTGTTCATCGGAAGTTATTAGCAAAAAATCTTGAGTATATAGAAAACATGGTAATTTTACTCTTATAATTCGTTACATCTCTACATGATCTTCGATGCGTGTGAGGTACATCTCGCACGAAAAAACAGTTCACGCCAAGTTTTAGCTAGTAACTGTAGCGTTAAAATTCTGCTAGAATCTTCCGACTAAAGTCTTGCAGTGCAGTTGGGCGCTGAACAAATGTATGAATGCATGCACATTCTTGATGAATGCCCCACATAAAAAACCTAGTTGGTGAGATCTGGTGTTTTCTGGTCTGATTATAATGTTTAAACTTTTTTTTTTCCTCCATTGAATTTTTATCAACAGTTTTATTATTAACAAGATTAAGTATAGATAAATTGTTACTTCTAATAACTAACCCAATGCATTTATATAAAGATACTTGAAGAAATTGATAAACAAAATTGGGATGGACCACAGTTTTACTGAAAGATTAAATCAATAATTTTAAAAATTATAGACGTTTAATAGGAAATATCGATCTTTAAACAACAACACGAAACCACAGTTCCACAAAAATATATTTTAATGACCCCGAAATGTACATCTGGACCATTAAAATAATTTTTTTGTGGAATTGTGATTTCGTGTTGTTGTTTGAAGATAGTGGTGTCCACAGTTTTTGGCGTATATCGTTTGTAAGGAAATATCGAATTGATAATTTTTAGTAATTTTAAAATGGCAAATGAGCAACTGAAAGTTTCTTAATGTTGCATAATTGTTAAAGCATCTTTTTACATTTCCTCCGAAACTAAACGAAAATTTTCTCTTTCTTCTTTCCCATAAAAAGAAAACAAATGAGAAGTAAAAAAAAATATTCGTCCTCGGTCGAATGTTAAGTCCAATCCAGAAAGAAGACGACTATTAATCGGTGGTTACTTCGAGGCCAATACAATTCTTCGCAACAAGAGAAAAAGTTATAAAATCTTTTTGGTGCCAAGGACTTTCACATTGATGAATAGCACTGCAGATATTCGAAAAACGGTGATTTTTTTTTCTACTTATTCACTTCTACGTAATTTCATACTTCAAATACATATTTCAACAAAAAAAGTTGTCATTGATAATTGAATATTCATCTGCAATAATGACATAATACGAGAACAACCACTTATGCAGATTTTGATAACCCTTCAAAATCAATATGATCTGAGATGGCTTATGTTTATCCACTAGTTATCATTTACATGTATTATGATTTGCTTGTTTTATTTGTTTTTTTGTCCGCACGTGTCCATGACACGGAACGTTTAAAGTAAGCGAAACATCTCAAAATAGTTTCCCGGTGACAAAAGGAAAAATTTTGGAATTCGGCCAGATTTCAGCTCCATGGATTATTTTCACTCGGTGCTGCCCTCTCGACAAGATCAGATTTTAACGGACCTCTCTCTAAGCCTAATCTCCTTTCAAACGTTCGAATCTCTCTCTCCCTCGCTAGGACATCAGGGGCCTTAAACCATGGGGCAGGCGACGGGAAAGCGATCGCCATGGCGGTTCTCCTTCCTCCTCTTCGGCCTCGTCCTCCTCAGTGTCGCCAAGTCGAGTTGCTCCGAAATGAACGACATCTCTCCCGAAGAGTAAGTACGAAGCTGGAAACATCATTTTGGCTCGATAGTTCATTCCAAAAAACATGTGACGCGTAGAGTAGAAATTTGTCCCGACAAGAGAGGGGCAACGAATCGTGAGTTTTTAAAAGCAAATTTCACTCGACTTTTTGTAAAACAAAATTTCTTTTCTTTCATGGAAAGAGTACAACAGTGGGCTAAAAAGTTTGGCGACTATTTATACGCTCTGAGTAAGGATACGACGAATGCAGATGAAATTCGTGCTGTAAGTAATTCATTCATAATTTTATTAATTATTATTACATTAAATCCTTTTTATTCTCACCATGTTTCTAATAAAACTGCTATTTAAAAAAAAATATATAACGAGTTTTAAATGTTTTATGAAGCATTTTATAAGTTGGACACGTTACATGTTTATAGAGTAGACAATGAATTTAATGGTGAGCGCACACATTGGTGTCGTTCCAAGAGTCGATAAAGATAAATGTGGTGTCGCGCGCTTTCTGTCTTGTGAATCTCTTTAGTGGAACGCATTAAAACTTAATGTCCGCAGTTAAATAAACCAAATTTAATATAAGCATATAGTTCTAGTACAGAATAAAGAGACAGGGGAATGTCGAAACAAGTGAGAGAGCATTGAAAAAAGAAATAGGGGGAAAACGAGGAACATTTAAATTGTTCCAATAAAAACATTTGGTAAATGTTTAGCCTATTTTCCCAGTTTGAATGAATATGTCATTTTAGTACTGCTTATTTTTTTTTTCCTTGTGGAAACTCAAGGTTATACTTACAAATCTCCCTTTTCGTAGACGCAGCTCCGCTGCATAATCAAAATTATTAATGCGCAAGGAATAAATAATGAATATTTAACTGAAGCTTTAGTTCGCTACTACAAGCTTGTATTATTACGTGCATTATTATTATTGTCGTTATTATTATCATTAAAACTGCGAAAGTGTCTAGAGACCATGATGAGAACGAGCACAACATTTTTTTTTTTAATATTTCAAAAAAAGTATAATAACTGATGTCAAAGTAATTTGGGCTTATTTAAAAGTTTTAATTTAAGTGCCATCGTATGTTCATAATCAGGACTTGTAATTTGGGCACAAAATAACTTTTTTCTCTCCATATGTGAGCTGCATTAAATAATTTGGTCGAATTTTATTATGAACCCAGACAATTTGTCGCGCGAGATTGTAAAAATTAACGGAATTCCCCAGATCCCCCTCTGATACATTCCCCCCTTTCTATTGATCGTAGGACATCACATCGCACAGTGCCTGTGGGCACATAGTAAAATTTGACTGGTATTTTTATTATTTAATAATTATATAGTAACAAATTTCTAGAAGTAACTCGCTAATAAAAAAAATTGAATTTAATAAATAGCATCTATAACATTGAGTAATATGACTTTAAATAGAAGGATTCAGGGTTCAGTCAGATTATTATAACCACCTCCCTAAATTAGACATCGAAAGTATGTCCGAAGGATATTATATTGTGTATGTCCGAAAGTATCACACGGACACTACTGTATACAAGGTGTTTACGAACTCTGTGTACAACTTCCGAATCTTGACCTAACCACATTCTTCAGATGAAGGATCAACGGTTTGAACGCCTTTTATAATTTTACAAACGTGTAGTATTTGGTTATTAAAATATGTTGTGACCATCAGTTTCAAGAAATTATTTTAGTTTCTCCGTTCTCTGGAAATACTTTAACGAGAGAGAGAAAATATTATGAGGAGGTCTCAGATAGCCGTTGTGTTTATAATGTTTGACAATTTTTTTTATGTATCAAATGCGACCCGTAAGAGTTTGTACACAGAACTCGTAAACACTCGGTATGAGGAATGCAGTTTACTTATATTTGGACAAAGCAATTAAAAATGAAAATCTACCAGGAATAAATATTACTAACAACACTGAATTAAACACTGTTATCCGCAGATAATCAATTTTATTTGCAAAAACTGAAGATGATTTACCACGAGAAGTCTTTATATTACAGAATATAATACAGGAATTTATTAAGAAGATTTTTAGAAGAAAAAATAAATCAATGGCAGTATCTGGTAAACAGTTACTACGAGTCAAAATAAGACAATATACATGTAAAGAATTTTGTATATCTAGGGAGCCACATATCGTTGGATGATTATCAAAACGATGTTCAGGAAAAATTAATGGAATATAACAAATTAAATGGAATTTTAAGAAGATTTCTTGGAAAATAAATGAAAAAGGAAATACAAATTAGGATCCATGACCTAATATCAAAACCAGCTCTCCAATACGGCAGTGAATGTTGGACTCTATGCCAGATTATTATAAGAAAGGATCAATGCTTAACAAATGATGTTCATACGATCATTAACAGGGGCAACATTAAGAGATCGGATCAGAAGTGCAAGTTAAAGAGACCAGTGGAAAGTAGAAGAGGTGGTAACTGAATTCCAAAGGTACCAACATAAATGGAAATAACATGTTCTTAGGATACCCGAATACCGCTTACCGCAGAAAATCCTAGATTATAATTAAACCAAGCAAAAGAGATATAGGAAAACTTCATCGCAGATGGATGGATCAGTTTCATACGTAGTAGCAGAACGCGAAAAACCCAAAACACGAATCGGAAGAAGAAAAGAAAAAAGATGATGATGTTTAGCATCCGTGAACACAGTGAATGTTAAGCTACAGATTTAAAAAAAAAAAGCATCGGCTATCAGACAGCATTTCGGAAACCATGAATGTTCTCTTCTGCAATAGTGAAAATGTATCGAGACTAGGCAAATGCCGGCTTGAAGACCCGACATACTAATTCTTTAACCTAAATATGTGGTCGGGACTAATCGACGCTCTACCATTGAACCATGATAGTTGAAATAAATCAGGGTGTCAACAGAAAGGTCTCCTAAACGATAATCCAGCGAATTCTGTTGCACAGTGGATTCCGAACCCACGTTGACACCCATTCATCGCCTGGAGTTTGCGTGGCCGGACCGGAGCTGGCCGAGTGAGAACGGGTAGCCTTCTCCGATGAGTCACGAATTTCGCTTCACCGACTGGACGACAATGGTGTATTCAGGGTCAATCCTCAGTGAATTCACCCATAGTTGTTAGCAGAAAACATGCAGATGAAGTGGTGTTATAGCCTGGGGAATGTCTTCATGGCATGGATTTGATCTGCTGATACATTGGAAGGCAACATGAACGCAAGCGATCATCTCTCGATATCGTTTCCCCTACAATTGACTGTGTATTCTCGGGGGACAGTACTTATCGGCAGACAATCCAACAGTTGTCATATCTATGATAAACAGAGAAGCACGATGACGATTCCAAGCTATTAGCTTAGCCTCTCAGATTTGAGCTCAATGGAAATTCTTGGATCGCTCCGATCGACGCATCAAACAAATTGATCCTCCGCCAAGGAACATAAACCACTCTGGGTCTGCATGGTCACAATGCCTGTAGAAACATTCCCACACCTTTATTGAGTCTCTATTAGCGGTTGGGAAATACACGCTGCCAAAGAACCATATTCAGGCTACTAGATTGGTGGTCCTAGTAATGTACTGGAAATTAAAATGAGACTTGGAATCGGAATCTTAGCCGTAGCTTTAACAACGCTATAGTCAAAGATCGCTTAAGAAGACTCTCACTTGAACCATGATCCTAAATTTATTCTTGAAAATACTGTAACAAATCAGTTATAAATAAAGGGAAACTTAACTCTTGACAGTTTTAAGCAGTTTTCCCCAAGTATACATTTGATTAACACTGGTTCACAGCATAATATTCATTTGCCGGTAGGTTGTATTTGTTACCGGCGAGGCTCGTTGTGCCGGCAAACATAAGTTTGTCTAGGCAATCCAGTGAATGCCTAGACGTTTTAGTCAAAGTTAGAATCTGGTATGCAATCCTAGGAGTTGGCAAAGTCAAAATTTCACATGAAAACGAATTTAAACTGATTTAAATTGCCTGATTATATGTTTCAATTAGTTGTTCTAATAATTTACATTTAAATATAACTTTAACCGTTACATTTCTTATTCCTAAGGAGGAAGCGAATTAAACACTTTGAACAACAGACGTTTCGGACAGAGACTGCCCTTTTCAAAGCTAAATAATCAACAAGAATTTTGATGTTTGAAACATGTGTTAATCAGAATTGTTTTACTCAGCTTCCATTAGGTATTGGCCGGAGAAATTTGTCTGTTTCTCTTCTTTTCTCCACGCCCGTGTTTATATCTTTAAAGAGTGGCTTGTTTCCACTTTTTTCTGAATACATAGAGAACAACTATAGGGTGGGTGCGGTAGGTATTTGAGAACAAGAGTATGACGTAATCGTCAATACGTCATACTATTTAACAATTCCGAAACGAGGCAGATAAACATGGCGGATCTAAAGATAACCCAGCAAATGAAGCGACATGCTGTCATCGTCTCCTTGGCTGCAGGACACTCCGACTCCGAGATTGCTGCATTCCTGAAAGTCGCCCGTTCGTTCGTGTTCAAAGTTCGGGGAGAACTGGACGCTGACAGTGGTGTTGTGCCAACCGTTTCACAGAGGAAACGACATTGTCGCCGCTCGGACCGTATCAGGACGCGAGAATTCATCCGTTCTGTCCAAGCTGCAATTGATGAGGACCCTGGGAAGTCCATAACCTTGCACTTGGGAGGGAGCTGCAGGTTAATGAGGCGACCATTCCACGTGTAGTGCATGAAGACCTCCGTTACAAGTCGTATGTGTTGTGGAGGGAACAGTTCATGTCCGAGACAACCAAGAAGAATCGACTGGACAGGGCCAAGCGCCTCCTCAACAAGCTGAAACATCCGGAGGAACCAGGAATGCTGTGGTTCTTTTCCGATGGAAAAAACTTCGTGCAAGACCAGAAGGTGAACTGCCGAAATGATCGATGGCTGTGTCAAACCCTCCAGGAAGTTCCAACCGTCGTGATGGTTCTGGGCGTCGTGAGCAGTGAAGGCGACATGATGCCTCCACATTTCTTCCGTCGAGATCTCAGGGTCAACGCTGCTGCTTACACCGACGTGTTGGCAAGAGTTGCGAAGCCCTGGATTACTGCTGTAGCACGTAGTAGGCCGTATGTTTTTCAACAGGACTCTGCTCCAAGTCATAAGGCCCACAGCACTCATGCATGGATGGCCACGAATCTTCACGACTACATCCTCCCAACATGTGGTCCCCCAGCTTCCCTGATCTCAATTCTTTGAATTATCACGTCTGGGGCATCGTTGAGAGGGAGTCCAACAAGCACCCACACAACACCGTTGAAGCTCTCAGGTCAACTATTGTGGAAGCAATGGCAAAAATCCAGAAGACCCAGCTCATTGCTGCCTGCCAGCGGTTCCGACAGTGTGTGGAGGCTGTCATTGCGGCCGACAGTGGTTTTATTGAATAACAATATGTATTTTGTAGTCCTTTGTACAAAAATGTAAGTTGTGTTAAAGGCTCTGTGGTATCTTAAGTGTCTGCTCCTTTTGTTTTGTTCTCAAATAACTGCAGCACTCTGTATGTTCAATTAAACTGTGTAAATGCAAACAAGCAAGATGGTACTCTATCTGAAAATCTGAAAATGTCATCAATCCCAACCATGCTTCAATAACATTACTATTTAATTGTGGCTAATATTAATGCTTATTTTGGTAAGAAAGTATTGTTGTAGAACTCTACTATACCGTAATCTTTTAAAAGGGATCACCTTACAAATAATAAAATGCTGTCTTTTTGATTGCGGACTTGTACTTTTACAACGCGTATATAACTTTCATCATGTTTGGTGGATGAAATCTTGTAATCAATATTTCAACCCCTTCCACTAAACCGATCTTGCTGAAATTTTATACACATAGCTAAAGTCGGTGACAATGCATGAATCAAAATAAATTTTCCAGGGAAAGCGTTGTTTGAAAAAGTTTTTTTTCTATCCCTTGTTTATACCTGAAATCGTAGTCTTATTTTTCTTCATATCCTATAAATTTTCATATGTTTTAGAATAGAAATTGTTAAGATTATTAAAATTGTTATTACTTGCCTTGTCATTAGCTAAGCATGTGTTTACTAGCTATGTTTTTGAGCAAAGGTGTCTAGAATACTGATTATTCGAAAACGTAACTCTTATAATAACATTATTCGCACAGCCTTTTCGGTGTCAAGATATGTGGCCATTACACGTACCAGGTGCTACCCAAAATTTCCCGAAATTGTTTTATTCTGACCGAACCGTAAGAGGTACGAAGTTTTGCCGATAGATGGTGTTAGGGGTACGTCTCAGCTGTAATTGTGCCAAGCGGTGTCATCCTATATCCAAGTGATTTTGAGTTTGAGCTGTTTTTGTCATTCTTTGTGTTGGTCGTGTTGCGATTCTTGATATTAAAGCTGAAGAAAACCGCGGCACTGTTGAAGGAGGCTTTTGGTTTAACAAGCTTTAGACCAAACCCAAACATTTGAATGGTTTAAGAGTTTCAAAGATGGTCGGGAGTCTGTGGAAGACAAACACAACTCTGGAAATGATCCGAAAGTACGTGACGTGATCCGACAGGACCGAAATCAGACCATCCACGATGTTCGTGATCGCCTTGGACTGTCATACGGGACGTTTTGAGACGACTGAGGGCAAACGGGAGGCGCAAAAGGCCAGAGATGTGGAAGAAGAAAGACTGGCTGCTCCATCACGACAATGCTCTGGCGCACAAATCGCTCGCTGTTAGGGACTTCCTCAACAAAAACAACTGACAGCTTTCCCCTGCCACCCTGCGATTTCTACCACTTCCGAAAATTGAAATTGCGGTTAAAAGGTGGAGATTTGACTCTAATTAAAGTGATCCAAGCGGAATCGCAGCAGGCGTTAAACATGCGCCAACCTGAGGACATCCAGGAGTGCTTCCAGAAGTGGGAACATCGTATTTTATAGGATACATTTTGGGAAATTTTGGGTAGCACCTCCTATATGCAACCAAGTGAGACTATCAACTTTGCAAAGCATTATTAGATTGCTAATTTAAAGGCGCTGTATAGACCATTAGTGATTCTTCTCATCCGGCGTGCTTTGTTTTACTTTGGACTGTGGAATACCGATAATGACAGCGCTACTCAGAAATAAAAAATTGTTCCGACTTTCACTGTAAATTCCTTCTTACGATATTTGTATACAAGGTCTCTCGGGAGGAAAGGTCATATTTCGTCTGGTAAAGTTATTAGGTAAGGTTAGGTAAGGTGTAAGATTAGAACCTCACGGACCCATCTTAAGAAATTCTTTAATGAATATTACGCCTTAGGAAAGATGGTCCCAACCTGCGGACTAAGCAACTACGCTACCAAGCCCAAAGGACATGAAAATAGCGTAATGCTTTCATGCCTGCAGTGGCACAATTGATTACCGTGTCGACGGCATAAGCCAAAGGTTCCTGGTTCGAATCCAGGCCGTGGAATTTTCTTTCCTATTTTACATCGATAATTTAACATCTTAGGTAAGGCGTATGATTAAAACCTCACGGACCCATCATGAGCTATTCTTTAATGTAATCTTTTATTAATGGTTTCCGAGATAAGGCTATTTGAAATTAAATTTATGAAGTTTCTAATATGGTTTTTATTGTACTGCATTAACATTCTAATAGCTTTATCATAACAAATTTCGAATATTCCACCACGAACTTTGATGCATTTTTCAATTCTTATGAGAACATGGCGAGTTGCGCGACTGAATGCATCTTCATGTTCTCTTATTTAGTCCACGGCATCTGTTATACGTGCAATAAACTCTGTATATCTCGTCTCGTGTATCGACTGTAGTTTTATAAACCTCACACATTAACCAACCTTACAGGCAGAAATCCAAGAGTGTTAGGTCGGGTGATCTTGGTGGCCAACTAACTCTTTCACCGCGACCAATCCAGCGATTAGAAAAACTGCAAGTGTTCTCTCACATAATTTCAAATAGCTGTATCTCAGAAAGCCTTGTTGTTCCGTATTCACTTGGTAGAGGCAACGAACGTGATACTCGTGGTTCCTGGTTCGAATCCAGGTCGTGGAATTTTTCCTTCCATTTTTTCTGATATCATTTCCTCATGATTGGAGTATCATCTCCAGTTTCAATTTCTTAAAAGGCTATATGTTTATATAAACTTCATGGCTTACAATAATTCATTTTATACACATACGAAATATTGACCTTTCCTCCCGGAACACCCTGTCTAGCGGTCTAAAGTAGTAAATCAATGATTGAAATACTGTTCTTGGAACTATGTCATTGCTTATTGCATCGTAATTCCAATATAAATATGTTTCTTTTTTAGAATTATCAAACGGCAAAAGTATACAGTTTTGATGGACATAAAATGCTTGAAAAAATTGTATCTCAAATAGAAGCCATGCTAACTTTGAAAATACAAAGTATTCAGGTAAACGATAATACGATAGCATGAATGTTTATGCATATTTTTCATTTTTTAGTTTTTAATAATAGTTTAATTCTTATACGAGGGTTGTTTTTAAATTTAGGTTCTTTTTGTAATATATATCAAATTTTATTCTTTACCAGATTTTCTACTTTTATCAGGTAACTGTTTTTCTACATAGTTTTCAAGTTTACTTAAGTTTCCAAGTTAACTCTTGCCATAGCGCTCAATGAGCTTCTGCATGCGCATTTCATAGATCAAAGACGAAAAACAAGCAAGTATCAGTAACAAAAGAAATAATGCCTCATTTAACGGAATCGCCCCCTAAAATCTGGCAACACTGCATAGGAAAAACTATACCCACTCCCCTCCTGAGTTTTGGACTATCTCCTCTGCCACCTTTGAAGAAAGCCACGCAGTTTTCACTTCTTCATCGTCGCTGAAACGCAGGCTACCAAGAAATTCCTTATATACCTGAACAAGTGTAGTCAATGGACGCCTGGTCCGAACTGTAAGGAGGATCTGATTAGAGCTTGTGTTTGAGGAGAGTGTGACCTTCCATTGTTGTAGTTCTTACACCTTTCTGATATGGCGATGCATTTCCGCTGCTGTCATGTTTCTTGCTGTCAAAAACGGATATTTCGCAGTCATCGACAACCTCTAGAATTTTAAACAGTTTAATGACCCAGTGCGATGCACACACACTGAGGCCACGGCTAAAAATGGTATCTGCCTGTTCACAAGGGATGCCAGAAATCTATACGCATGCGTACTACTTCGAGCGTGCGAGTTTTCCAAAGATATTTACAAACGGACTTTACTTAAAAAACAACCCTCGTATATTTTATTTTAAAAATAATTAGAAGATACTTACCGTTTATCGTAATACCGTATAATAAGGACTAAAATAAGATTAAAAATACAGGGTTATTCAAAAATGATGTGCAAAAGTAAAGCCCATTTATTAAGTACCGAAAGGTGCTTTATGCTATCAGTGTGGGGAAACGTGTCTCTCTGTCTTTAACTAACTCCTCCAAGGCTATGAAAGATTTTCAAAATCTGTTTTCGTCAGTCGATGAATACGGTTCATGGCACGAACCAGTCACAAATATTATCTAAATCGATTCAATGGCACAAATGGTGCCTTCGTGGCCGCACCTAGCAATTTTCAATGGCAGAGATAGTAAGTAATATATCAAACAAATCGTAAAGACGAGCTATAAGCGCATGAACCAATTTGAAGATAGTCGTAATCGATGCAATGGCTCGTGCTCTAATGGTACCCTTATGACACCCTCAAAAATTTTCACTGCTAAGATATGGCATGTAATGCATCAAACGACTCGGAAGGACCTGTTATGGACGAATATACAAGAATAATTACAAAGTTCGAAGATGGTCGAGATTTATTCAGGGGTACATGTGCAAAGGATACCACTATTGTACCACTGGAATTTTTCACTGCTAAGATAAGGCATGCAATATATCAAACAACTGAAATTGATGTGTAATGAATGAATACAACGTAAAATTAATGATAATTCAAATTGGTTCAAAGGTACGTGGTTTAATGGTATCATTATGGTCCATTAGAAACTTTCAATGTTAACATAGGGCAATTGAAAAATATGGTTCCTCGAATGGTTTAGTTTAGCCTTTCGGTACTTGGTTATGTCATTCCTTAATGGTTTATTTTTTATTGAACTGACATATAACAAACCATATTGATATGAAATGCATCGGATTCAAATATGCATATAGCGATGTTAAAGGTGAATAAGAGTGTTAGGACAAGTTATAGCAATTATTTTTTCTCAGAGCTAAGGGATGGTATCACAAAATGTCATACGTCTCAAGGCTGTATGATTTCCTATTGTTGCACAGAGAACAATGTTAAATCAGTTTTTAATCATCCGCCATGCAGGATGGGTGTAACCCGAATTGAAAAACTCTCGTATATCAAAATAGCCGTTCTCTGTAGGAGAAATGCCAGAGAATGCCATGGAGAGTTGGTAGAAACTGTTGGGAATAATGCCCTTCCATACCGGACACTACATTTGTTGTGTACCAAATCTACAAACACTTTGATTCTGGAACATGAAACTGTAATGTAATTAATGATGAAAAATAGGAAAGAAAATTCCGCAGCCTGGATTCGAACCAGGAACCTTTGGCTAAGACCGCCAACGCGCCAACCAATTGCGCCACTGCGGCCATGAAAGCTAACCGCTATTTACATGACCTTAGGGCTTGGTTGGAGCAGTTACCATGGAGCAGTAGCTGCAGACCAAAGATCCCTCCGTAAAGCCTAACATAGGGCTCTAACTAGGGATGTGCGATATTCATTTGCCGTTATTCGAATAGATTGATCGAATAAAATTTTTTTAATCGGCGATTTTATTCGACTGGATTGGAAATTTATTCCACTAAATCACACAAATCGACTAATTTTTTTAAAGAAAAAGATTTCATTATACAACATAAAAATTACTTTACTACAGCAATTTCCACGTTTCATAATCAAAATTGGCAAGAAATAAGTATTTTTCAACACGTTTAGGATTAATGCGACTACGCTTTTCTGTCAACAAAGCTCCTGCCTTTGAAAACAGTCTCTCAGATGTGATTGATGTCCCCATTAATAATAAAAATCTCTTGCTAAGTTCATATAGCTCTGCAGAAAATTCTTTCTGCGACTCCCAGAAGTGTAAGGGATCAGTATCTAAACCGCACACTTTTGATCTCAAATAATGCCGAAAAAACACAATTGGAGAGTTATCATCTGCATTAGTTTCGGAGTTTACTATCTCGTGGTGTCTGGCCCATATACTTTCATTTTCTGTTGGTTTTGGTAAGCTATTTTCATTGCCCATGCAATTACTGGCAATATCTCCTCTCAAAAGTGCTCGCAATTTGTTTTCAATGTAGGTCACTGCACGAGCTTCCATGGAAATATTTTTAAATTGGACTCTTCTGAATCGTGGATCCAATAAGCATGGTATTGCAAATGTTTTGCCCCCTTCTATATTTTCGAATCGTTCAAAAATCTGAGATTGAAGGGTACTCTTCAAGTTTGCAGCAATTTCTGTTGCTGGCTGCAATCTATCAAGGTAACTTGACATCCCATGAACTAACGGTATCACTTTACTAGCTGAAATAGCTTTTTCAACAGACATTTCGATTGTGGCTTCATACAGTGGTTTCAGAATTTGAAGGGAGTCATTAACTGCCACACTTTCTTCTCGAGTGGGAAGTGGTGGTCAGTTGGAAATTTCATAACTTACACTGGTAACATGTCGTTGCAAAGTATACTTTTCTTTTAGGAATTTCATCTCTGTAAATAAAGAAAATTAAGAACCATTTTGTAAGAATGCACACTTGGGATCGCATTTATATTAATGGGGTATAACCAACCATACTGTATCATATAGAATTTTTTTTACCTGCAGTTGTTGGAAACATTCGTAAAACTGAATTCTTTGTAGCAGCCGATTGAGACGATGTTGTTGTTGCTGTCAATCCTAGGTCTAGATAGTTTGCTGTTGTTCCCTGACTTTTCCCTGATAACCAGCACCAAAAATAAATCTATTTTGATAGAATATCATTGGCATTTTTCAAATTTTTCGTTCCTTTTTTTCGCATTGTTTTTGCTAACTTTGCATTTAACCTTTTTTTGAAAAGGCGTTTAATAATCTGAAAGCTTTCGGATTGATTTAATAATGAAAACAAAAAAAAAAACGCCGGAATTAATCGAAATAATCGAATAAAAAAGTTCGATATAGTCGCGACTATATCGTGTTGGCATTATTCGACTGTGTTAGTCGACTAACGACCAAATTATCGCGATATTTATCGATATCGAAGAATATCGCACCTCCCTAGCTCTAACACCCTATCGGAAACCTATCGGAAGTCATTGTTTTAATTTTCCTTTAAAGTATTCTTATTATTTTGGTGCTATGAAGAAAATTTCGGATACAAACTACAATGAATAAATAAGTTCATCTGTAAGTTCATCAAAATAGTACGATGACGGTAGATTTTTTTAAGACAGCATGTTATTTTTAATGCGGAGATCTTCTATACGAGAGATGCTGACTACACATTTCCTGTTATAACTAGAGAGATGATGGGAGTTAGCCGTAGCCCAGTTGTCTCGTCTTGCTTAATGCATTGGTGGAGTTAAGCAACCTTGGGCGCGGCTAGTTACAGGTTGGGTGACCACCTGGAAATTTCCATCTACCCCCGTGCTTCGGAGGGCACGTAAAGCCGTCGGTCCCGGCTGCTGCGACCATCTTACAGCAGTCATTAAGATAAAATGGGGAGTGTACAATAGACTCTGAGAGTCGCAGTGCTTGGTTTCCTCCTAACCACTTCGGTTTCTAGTTTAACCACTTTGGTTCTTGGTAACCACCCCTTACAGTTCATTCATTCATTAGAGAAATGATTCTCTAACCAGAGATTGAAATGAATTAAAATCCTTATTTATGTATAAAATATTTATGCTCATGTGGCATTGGTATAGCATGTTTCGGGATTTGTGTGGCTTCACTGCAACATAGTATTAACTTCACTGCACTATTTCAAAAGTTCGTGCGGAAAGAGCTTTAAGAGTTCACTTAAAACTTATTTCACTCAGGTCAGAGAAAGTGGTTCCACAATTTCCAAACGCAAATAATCAATTTATAGCAACTGTTGTTATAATTAAACATAATAATAATTATTGTTGTTTTTTTTTTTAATTATCACGATTATCTGAGTGACTTTTGGTATGAATATAAAATATTTGAACCCATCCACTTTTAAAGCCACCGAGTTAATAAAAATTTTTCATACAGGCTGATTCTAAGCACCCGTGCTAGCTGTTTTTTGTTCCGAGAAAAAAAAATGCATCGAAGCTTTTCGGGAAAATAATTTTATTGTCAAGTCGCTAATGGAGAATTTAATGGTGATGTTTCCAGCATCTGGAAAATCCTAGAACCTAGAAAAACTGGAGTAAACTCTAGAACTTTAAATGTAAACTTATAAGGTTTCTTCCCAGATTCTTAATCTATTCATACAATTATGCCACTTTTGTAGTAAAAAAAATTTTTTAAAGTCCCTAATCACTGAGTAATCCCCAAATTAATTATGACACTCGTTCCAAGTTAGCTGAAAAATATCCCAAACAGATTGAGTTCGCCATGGTTAAGCAATATTTCATGTTTTAGTAAAGGCCTGACTTGTTTTTTTTTTCGTTTGTTTGAATCTCTTGTGTAACTTGTTTTTGCCGTTGATATTATCTTCGGTTCTTCATTTCTGCGTTGCTTCTTAGACTGAACTGTTTTTATTCTCAAGTTATTATCTTGTCAATTTCTGAAATGGCAAATTATTCAAATCATTCAACATTACTTCAACTCGTCAAAATTACAGGGCTGCATCAAGCCTTTATGCTGAAAGATTTCCTATGCGGGATTTCTGCTCAGTGTTTTCCGTCGAATCAAAAACATTGTAATAAACATTATTAAAAAAATTCAATATGTGTTTAGGGATTTTTTTTACTACTAATTGTTGTTAATTTTTCCATTAGTGGGAGGTTTCAAATACAAGCACCAAGCAGATGCCTTAGAATAATTTCAGTTTCTTTTTCAAAGCAGATTGATACTACCCGCTTCGTTTTTAGTTTATAGATAGCGGCATCAGAATGTAGTTTAAAATTTTAATTATATTGTATAGTTTTAATATAGATGATAGAAGAATAAACTGTATCATATATTAGAGTGTATATATACTGTTGCCAAAAGTCTTTTGAAGTGCCATTCTTGTATTTTTAATTGATAAATTTTTATTAATAAACAATCAATTATCCCATTGAAAACTTGATTCAATGGACAATTTGATTTAAATAAGAAATGACAATCATTTCCAATTATTTGCTTTAGAGAATAGTGGACGTAACGCAGCAGGCTATGACTGATCATGTGTTCGACGAAAACATCACGGTAAGTTTAGTTTTATTCACCTTAAATTAGATTTCTCAATTTCTTCAGGCAGTAAAATGTTTTTCAAAGCTTTCCTAGAATAAAAAATATATTGTTGCTCGAAAAATTGTTGTTATCTCTTACTTTTCGATAACAGAGAATGTATGGCTGGAAACCTAATAATTACCGGGTTGTCGCAAATGAAATGGCTAGTTTTTAAAAGCAAAAGGAAAAGCAATCAGTCTAATCTAACATCAGTAAATTATTGGTAAATTATTTCTTTGACAAAAAGTTGTTCAATCATTAGCAAAAGATCAGGAGATAAGGAGGATATGGCATAGTTTCGTAGCCCAAATAATGGATTTCCTCCGTGGCCACCAATGTGGTATGCGTCGCGCGTTATTTTGAAGCAACGTATTACCAAGTCTGTAAGTGCTGGCTTCTTCATGCACAGTGTTTCGTCCATCTGCCGCATATCTGCACAATACCGACATGCTGTTCCGGCAGAGGAATAAGCATTACCTTCTTTTCATGGAGAGATGGCTTCGGAGTTCTTCCTGAAATATCATCGATTGTCGTACAATATCTACTTAGTTCGTTAATATTGATAAATTAATACGTTGCAAAATTCTTTCCTGCTTTCTTCTTTGAAGGAAAGAAGAGCACACTTCTAGTCGCCGTGCTTTGTTCTAATCGGTGAGTTTATATGACACCCACTTGACACCCTTTTATCATCAAGTGCCAGGAAACATAAACAGTGTATCTTTAATTTCTGGGCGAGCTCTCGTACCGTGTAACGAGGGTCTGCTTCAATCGTATCCTTTTAATTCGTCAGGATCGATGGAGGAAGGACAATGGCACGAGTTCATTTTGCAAGCTCATATTTTTGGATTTATTTGAACAAAATTATGTTCTAAAAACTAAACAAAATCTAAAGTTAAGCAATGCTTAATTTAATGTCGTGGCTTACGCTTTCGAGGGATTACATCATAAACAAAACCAGTAATGTCATATCGAGAACCGTAGTAAATATATTTAAACTTAAGCTAATAGAGTGATAGCAGGAAACGTGTTTCTTATAGCAGCAATACAAAACCCTACATAATGACAGCATTATGATAGTTATGATGTTTGTGGAAAATTTGCCTTCTCTCCGATAGCGCAAAGGACAACTGTATAAAGATCTTTCGGAAGTTTTCCACTGTATAACGTTCTTTATCACCTTTCATGATGATGCTTCTGTCAGACATTGACTTAAAAAACAATCCGCCCTCGTCAGCGTTAAAGATTATGTTCATCCTTAAGCAGCGAGCATAATGTAGCAATTCTAGACAAATCACGCCAACTCTACAGAGAAACAGTCTCTAAGTCGTCGTCGTCGTCCCCCCCCCCCCCCCCATTCTGTTCAAAAGTCACTATTCAATCCTAACGTTCAGAGTACTACGCAACAATGGATGATGAGAGGATTGAGGTGGAGATGTCAATATATTTTATTCGAATTTATTTCGAAAGCTTCCATACGCAAAAAAATTTGGAAAGTGCACATTCGCGCTCAGGCTTTAGAATGCTCCTCAAGCAACGCAACACAAGTTATGAATAATGGAAATTTACTTTCAAACACATGAGACCATGTTTGTCACTTTATTAAAAGAATTCACAATGTAATTATAGTTTTCAGTTTCATTTATTAGGAGCTTTAGCATAAAAGCTACTTATAAGAATGCGCTCTTGGTCTGTACGTTTATCCGGCCGTCCGCCGTTTGCACGATAACTCTTGAAAACAGATTAACTTTTCTAAATTCTGTTTTCAGAAATATGACCAAAAAAGTCTTAGATCGGTCGTATCAACTTTTCAGAATTTTTCGTGGACCCCTTCGAGTCGAATTCACATGCTAAAACAGTGAGTGTAAAGAATTCAAAGATACTGGCATGTCATATAACAATCGATTTGTCAAGAAGGAATACATTGTTACCTTCTGTTCATCTTTTAAGCGTTATTGACATCGGCGCGCGCACGTGAAATCGCTTTGCCGACGCACGATTGCTCAAGTGCTCATTCTTATAAGTTTATTAAGTAGCGGAAAGATGGAGCTACTTATTGGTTTTATTTTACACACGATTTGAATCACCCTTTATCAATTCTACATTTTTTGAGGTAGAAGTTTGAAATTCGGAATGTAGCTTACTATGGGCATGTGCACCTTCACTATTTGGTTTGGTTTTTGATTAGCCCACTAAGGTCGGAGTTTTGGGGTGAAAATTAAAAGGAACTAAAGGGACTATGTGTATTTTTGCATATAAAGGAGTGAAATTCGGTATGCAGATTCTTATAAGCAAGATCTCCATTATATGAAGATTTTTTTCCCGAGGTATCCATGCCTTCCCGACTCGGTGGCGGAAATGCTTCGAAAAGATGGGGACTACGTTGAAAAATAGTGTACCAACTCTGTCTGTAATAAAGGAGCTGTAAAAAAAATATTTCCGGTTTTCATTTGACTGACCCTCGTAAGTAGAATAAGAATGGAGCTACTTATTGGTTTTATAATGTCAGTCCGTCCCCTTCATAATTTCTACATTTTTTTGAGGTAGAAGGTTGAAATTCGGAATGTAGCTTACTATGGGCATGTCCATCTGCACTATTTAGTTTGGTTTTGATTGGTATATGGGGGTCGGATTCAGAGAGGGCAACATATCTATGTGCTATTTAGGTATGTAAAGGCGTAAAATCCAGTATCCTGATTCCTCTAAACATATGGCATGTGATATATCATAAGTTCGGAAATGATGAGAAAGGAAAGAAGATACGAGGTTTTTTTACATTTTACGTTCGAGAAAATCAATTTTTTGATTAAAAAAATCTTGGGGAGAGGTAAAATTGCAGATAAAGGGGTAAAAATAGAATACTTGCCTTGTCCTACTCGGGAGGCGGGGGGGGGGGGGTTAATTTCTCTTTGATAAACGTATAAATGTATTTCTGCTTCACTGCTAAAGCTCCTCCTTGAAATGTTTACAAGATTTTATATTATTAAGTAGCCGAAGAATGGAGCTAATTATTGGTTTTATAATGTCTTAACTGTATACCCCTTCATAATTTCTACATTTTTTGAGGTATAAGGTTGAAATTCGGAACGTAGCTTCCTATGGGCATGTCCATCTGCACTTTTTAGTTTGGTTTTGATTGGTACACTGGGGTCGGAATTACAGGGGTGGGATTTAGAAAGTACAACATATCTATGTGTTATTTAGTACATAAAGGCGTGAAATTCAGTATCCAGATTCCTCTAAGCAAGATCTACATTGCCATGAAGTTTAGGCCCATGTGTTCCATTGGGGTCGGATTTGCGGGGGTGGCAGTCACTTGGTCTTTAGAACTATGGCAACATATGACCTGTGATATATCATACGTTCGGAAATGATCAGAAAGGAAAGAAAATACGAGCTTTTTTACATTTTCTACATATTATGTTCGAAAAAATCAATTTATTGATTAAAAAAAAACTTGGGGAGAGGTAAAAAATGCAGATAAAGAGGTAAAAATAGATGATTGCAGGATCTGTTACTTGCCTTATCCTACTGAGGGGGGGGGGGGGTTAATTTCTTTTTAATAAAATTATAAATGTATTTCTGCTTCACTGCTAAAGCTCCTCCTTGAAATGTTTACAAGATTTTATTTTTTACCTTTACGTCTAGTTCCATTATTACAACGCCAAGGAGATAAATAAACGAGAAAGGTTTCCAAATGCTTCGGAGATGATCTTAACAGAAAATGATAGATTCTACAACTATCAAGTAAACACAACACATAGCACAATACATCTTGCAACAAATGTATATAAAGAAGGTAAGACAATACTTGATATTAAATATATAAGTGAAGAAGAAAGAATATAACTGATCTATGAGGATTTATTACATGCCAAACCTCAAATGTTTAATTTCTTTTTTCTTTTCAAAAAAAATACTTGATATGTTTATTAGTAATATTTATAATAACTGATATCACTGAAGAAATTTATGCAAGATATTCCATAAAATTTTAAGGTCGTCTTTATATACGTCCGACATTTTTTCAGGTTATATCTACTTAGGAAATCGGAAACTGTGGTTAAACAGTAATATTTACAATGCATGTATCAAATGTAATGACATTTTACAATTGCACTTATCTTAAAGAAACATTAAAATAGAATGTTAGCCTGAAAGTTATGATAAGATATGGATCGAAACGAAGGCTTTCAGCAATATAGCTACTTTTGTTTTCACATAAACAATAAACTAAATTGTTTTATTTATCAAAGATAACATTAAAATTAGCAGATGAACTGACCTTATTCAACCTTTGGCTATAGAAAACACATATGATGTAGGGCCAATTGACAGACCAATCAAGCCAATGAATCTGTGCTAAAATGAAATTATATAAATAAATACATTGTAGCTAATCTGGTCCTCTTTATTTTGTCCAAAATATTTATGTTGTATTTAAGCTTATTTGAGTTTTGAATCTCAGATTTCTCGTTTATGAATCGACATAAGAAAATCTTTTCTCAAGGTGACCGTAAATCTCTTCACAACTTTTTTAAAAAACGTTAAAAATAAACAAAAAAGGATATGCACTTATGGTTTTTTGTATTCAATTAAGAAAATATCAAAATTGGTTTTTTCTTTTAAATAAAGAAATTGTGCACCATTTCGTAAGAACTGATGAACTGATAGCAGCCATCGAGACTGTCTAATCTCCAGTGCTTCACAGAATCTGGTTAGAAATCTCTTATGGACTCTTTGTGTCGCGTGCGAGTAATGGCGTGCGTATCTAAACGTTGTCATAAAAAACTTTGACGCTTTCTTTATCGACCAAAAAAACCGTAATCTTTGTTTCTTTCTTTTTAGTGACTTTTTAAAATTGTAAGATACTTTTCGACAACCTGCATTATGTTTTGTTTTTTGTTAGGGCGAGTGTTGGGTGATTAACAATATTGTAGGGAGGGAAAATGAAGTTTTTAATAGAATCTGTTTTTATTAAAATTTTCTTTTTGATGGCTGCAGTAAAAATATATAAAAGTTTTAATATCTATTTGTGTATCACTAACAATAATTCTATCCACAATCTTTGCAATGATGTTTTTATACACAATTTTTTACATATTACGAGCAAAGTAAGAAAACCAGCATATTAAGATTGTACCAGGTTGAATCCAAAGTTTGTTCGTATATTTACCCATAATGAAAAATTGAAATAAATTACAAACTAGAGTTTATCCATCAACGTAAATTCCATAATGATCTACAATTTGTTGCCATCTTTGCGCCAAAAACTCAATTCCCTGCTGGTACCATTTGACCGATTTGATGGCAAAAAAACTTTCGGCAACCATTCTCGACCTCTTCCAATGTTGATATGCAAACCGCATAAGAAGTGGGCCAAGGACCGGAAGAGGTGGAATCTGTTTGTGCAAATTCTGAGCTGTATGCAGGGTATTGTAGCACTTCAATTCTCTCAAGTTTCTGGAGTTTAGCCTTGGTCTGATTGGTAGAGTGTGCTGGGGCGCTGTTATGCTACAGAAGTGCACGCTTATTATGCCTTCATGACTTCATAAACTCGTTGCAGTTATTGAGCATAGAGGTCACTGGTTTTAGCGTGCACTTATAGAATAAGCTCACAGTGTGCACCATAGAACCGCCTACGATAGAAATTCCTCCAAACACACAACCGCCTTCGTTTGACGACCGATTCCAACCTCGTAAGAAGAAAATGAAACGGTTGCACATTTTTAGAGTACAGGTTTAGCTTAAAAATATAATTTCCATACTTTATGCAATATTAACTGGCTTTTTCTTTCAAAAAAATTGGTAACTATTGTACCGGGTGATTCAGAAGTTACTGTGCAATAGTGCATGGAAACGTGTAGAGGGCGGTAGTAGCAAAATGGTGCTGGGAACCGAATGTGTTCCTAGTGGAGAATGTATTCCGAAACGCTGGCAAATATACAGAGGAGGTTCGGCAGCTGTTTCAAGAGACGTTCCCTGGTGTACCCATGGAGTAATAGATCTGGCCTATTACTCCATGGATGTACCTGTGCCTCATCTATTGTGAGTGGATGCCACCTCCGACAAGCTACTGCACAGTCACACTGTACATTAATGTGGATAAATATATATCCGTTGTGAAAAATTGTGAAGTGATACGTGGAATCAGCACTCTAAAATCACAGACACAGTATAAAATACCCACATCAGCTAAGAATAAAATTTTCAGATGTAGATAACCGAAATTCCTGGCATTGTATTTATTTGAAATAACCATTTTTATTGGGAGCACAAATATTTTCTATAAATTTTATTAAATCTCTGATTTTTGAATAAAATTAGGAATTTAAATTAAAATAGTTACAATAATCGCTTATGGAATAGATTCTTATGACATATTTATTAATTTTTAAACCCGTAAACAATTTTACAGATGTGAATGTGTTAAATGCAATTAAAAGCTCCGAGGCGCTCAATCCAACTTTCGTAGCTAATTACCAGAAAGATGGCACATCTTTGTGGCAGTATTTTGGCAGCGTTACGGGATTCTTGAGAAACTATCCAGGTATTTGAATTGGCAATCGTTAAATAGCTTTAGCTGCAATCAAAGTTTCAGATAACACAATAAATTTTCATAAATTTCTTAGGTGTGCAATGGCTGACGGAAGAAGGTACGACCGATATTTTTGACTGTCGCATGAGGCCTTGGTAAAAGTTTAAAAAATGATATTACTGAAATAATATAAACAGAAAATAAAATAGTATCCTCTGAATAATTATTAGACTCTTTACGACTTGTTCTTTCATTTTATAATTTCTAACTTAAAACCCATGAAAGCTTCATTATATTCAATAAATCCATCATTAAGTTGAACGATCAATTTTCAGTTTCCTATCGATGGCTCAATTAATGGAATCTTTTCTTCGATCCCTTTGCAAGTGCTTAAAAAGGAAAGAATATAATTAGATTTAAAGTAAGCATCCAGATTATATATTCAGTTACCAATATATTATGATCACCTGATCATTTTATGCAAAAAAAAACCGCTGTATGACATTACGCATTTACTGCTAGAGGTGACATTGATATACAAAGCTTGCAGAAACTGATGAGGTGCGTTGCTTTTAAAAGAACTGGTAAAATAAAAAGCGGCCTTTCAAAGTCAGTTTGACGCACATTATAGTCTGGGCTAAGGAAGTGAAAAACCTGTTCGTAAGCCTTTGCTGTTCAAAGCGAACAAGAATAAACATCTCTACTTCTCATCGCATCATAAGAATTGGGCAGAAAATTAGTGGAAAATGACACCGACGCATCTGATGCAGATTACAAGGATGTGGAGAAACAGCACAAAAGGATAATCCAAAAAGGTGCATTATTAGAACATTCTCAGATTGTGGAGGCAATATTTTTTCTGGAATCTATATAGTCAAATATTTAAATATAAAAATAGGTTAATGGTTTAGCTAACTGGCGGTCTCAATTTCTTTAATGGGGATTGCTTTTTCTCTTCTTGGGTGGGTGGATGTACATGATCGTTTTGTGTTTGTACTCTGCAATTCCAACAATCTGAGGGGATTATTCACCACTTGATAATCTGTTGTTGCAATTCGCACTCTGCAACAGGACAATGCTCCAAACAACTCATTTTGAGCGCAGATATTTTGAAACGTGGCAGATAATTTGCCTGCTTATTTCGTCACCACAATCATTGGAACTCAAAAATGTATACAATCTGTAGACGATGTTGAATAGAATATGAGACAGTTGGATCCATAATCGTAAAATCTTAGATGCCCTAAGCCATCTTCCAACATCTCATAGTGTAGGCCAAAACATTTACAACATCAAGTTTTCAGTTGTGCTATGTTTCATGGTCTAATTATATAGGGTGTTTCTGAATGGTCTGTACAAACTTTCAGAATATGTTCCAGGGACCAAAACAAGCAGAAAATATCACATGAACATGGGGTCTAGAACGCTTCTTTCTAGAGTTACGTGGGTAGCCCAGAAAGTAATGCACCACAATTTTTTTCTTCAACAATTATTTATTGAACACAATGAAACTTATACACAGGAAAGAATGATGTTTCTTCTACACTCCCTATTTTTCCACATAATCTTCGTCCCGTTCTATGGTCTTCCTCCAGCGAGACACAAGGGCGTGTATGTCCTGTCGGTATCATTCCTTGTTCTGTTCACGCAGTCATGTCTTCACTGTGCGAATCACCTCTTCGTCATCCTCAAAATGTCTTCCACTAATGGCATTCTTCAATGGCCCAAACAAGTGAAAGTCTGAGGGCGCTAGTTCAGGGCTGTAGGATGGATGGGGTAATACTGTCCAACCCTGTTTCGTGATGTGTTCCGACGTCTTCAAACTTGTGTGAGGGCGAGTGTTATCGTGTTGAAGCAAACAATCAACTGGGTTATGGCGTCCAAGTCGCTGGAAGCGCTTCTTGAGTTTAGTTAATGTGTTCACATATGCCTCAGAATTAATGGTGCTGCCTCTCGGCATCACATCAATGAGTATGACACCAGCACAGTCCCAAGACACAGAGATCATGACCTTACCAGCAGAAGCAGTTGCTATGAATTTTTTCTTCTGTGAAGAGTGTGGACGACGCCATTCCCTTGATTGTCGTTAGATTAATGAAATTTGGAGGAATAACAGGGTACATGAAACTGTGTATACCGTTAAAATTTGATCGAATTCCAACGAGAAGTTTCCGAGTTACGCAGTCAAAATTGTAACAAGTGCTGGTTAGTACTCACAAGTGAACACGTGTTATGATGTTGAATGAGTAACTCGGAAACTTCGATCAAAGTTGGAATTCGATCAACTTTTAACGGCAGCATTTTTATTTCTGTTCATATCTCAGTTATCGTTCAAATTCGGACCCATGTTCATAGGACTTTTTGTGTTTACCTTGACCTCTATAATACCCCCTTAAATTGTTTTACACTCGATTTGAATCACCCTGTATATGACATATTAAGAAATGATAAACCAACAAAAACTAAACCAAATCTCAGTCCCACGGTAATCAAATCTATCTTCCCTCAGTCCCCCCTCAGTAACGGAAGAGGCTATCCTTAACCTTGCTTTCATTTGGTTCTAGGTGGACACAATTGTGTTTTCGATAATAACATAAATAATGAATAATAATTTTAATGGAAATTTCCCTATATCAGAGTTAAATTGTGCATAATTTATTAAGGTTTAGAGAAGCTGCTTCATCGCCCAAAGACATGGTCATTCTTCTGGACACTAGTGGGAGCATGACAGGCGTGAAGTTTGAAATAGCCCGCCACGTTGTGTTCACTCTTCTTGACACGCTCAACGCTAATGACTACGTTGCTGTTTACGAGGTGAACTCATCCCAGATTTGATTTTTTTTTGCTGTTTTAATATAGTATTATCAAATTAAACTTTACATTACCAGATCATCTCATTTAAAGTAGTAATCTTTTTAAGCGATCCATAAATTCATATTTTGTAAGAACTTTTTAACGGCATTGTTTTTTAATAATCCTGTTTCATAAAAATTTCCTTAGAATGATTTTTATCAAGATATTTCTTAAAGTAGTAAATTTAAAATTTCTCATAAAATATTCTAAAATTTCACTAAAACATGCAAAAGAAAACGCGTGAAAATTTATTTAAAAAATAGATTACCCATTACAAGAAGGAATGCATTTTAATTTTATTCAAATAATGGTTTATCTTCTTTAAAAAGCTTTTTTTTGTTATAAATTTAGTAATCGCGTAAACTGTTGATTTAAAAAGGCATATGGCCTCTGTTGTAAAAGAAACAGGAAGTCAGGGAAAAAAAGTCTGAACTAAATTAAGAATGTTTATTGCAACTCAATGGATTGGAATTAAAACTAGCTAATCAAAACTGAGCCATTGGAATTAAAATTATTTTAAAAACATAGCGTTAAAAGCTTGGCTTAAATATCGCTAATAGCAGGGAGGAATTTTTTTTTTTTTGAATTATAAATGGTATGTAAGTTTTTAAGTTAGTATTCGTCCATTCGAGTTGTAACAATTCTTGTAAACCGTTCTTTTTTTTTTTTTTTTTTGCTTGAATAAAAATTTATTCAAATTTAATCGCTTCAATATTTCACAAAAGAAATGGTAGCTTAATAAATTTCAATATGGATAATGAGCATCAACTTTAATTGGTCGGTGAATTGTTTGTGCCTTACTGTTATTAGATTCCATTAAAATAAAATGAATTAATAGAAACATTCTTTTCTACTTAAAATTATCTAACAAATGAAATGTCTTTTGTAAATATAAATTATTATTGCAGTTTTCAAGAAAGGTTAATAGTGTAGTAAAATGTTTTGATGATATCCTAGTTCCTGCCACCAGTGAAAATGTAGAGGTAGGAAAAGTATTCAGTTGTTTTTCATAATAAGCATTATTATTTATAATTATTGAAGGAGGCATTTACAAAACATGTTATTTGAGTAAAATCCCCGCACGAATGCTTTCTGAATTAACTTTCAGTCTTCTTTTCATTTTATATCATTCATTGTATTTCACTATTTTTATAGGAATTCAAAAACAACTTGAAAGAATTTGAGCTTGGACATATAGCTAATTTCTCTCTTGCTCTCACAAAGGCCTTAGATTTACTGCAAAGTGTAAGACTGGTTTTTTTTCTTTTTTATTTAAAAATTCATTCTCTTTTCATAATTTTATTTCTTGAAAGTGTCGTTAACTTTTTCTTATGAAAACATAATAGTTGGGTTTTTTTTTTTACTCGGAACCTAAAATTTTTATGATGTCCGTTTACGAGCCAGCCTACTTGGCTGTTTGGTACCAACTGTCGGTAGGACGAGGCGTAAGTTAAAGTTCAGAGGGAATGGGCTAAATCAGTCTACAGATGGAATGGTCGTCCAACCCCCAAAAAGTCTAGTTATATCAAAATTATATTATATATATATATCTCGTCAAGAGATGGCGCTGCAGTCATCGAATTAGTGACCTGTACAATTTAGCTTTCAGTTGAGAAATAACCAAAATAACAGTATCAACGAATTATATTTCAAAATGAATCAGAACATGTTACAAGTATAACAAGTTACTTTTAAAAAGCATTCAGTAAATCCATGTAGTAATTTCATGTTTTTTAACAAAAGAAATATCCAAAGAGAAAGGGTTTATTTCTTATGGTGACACGGTGAAACGGTAAAACCAACACATGCGCATTTCAACTTTAGTTCATTCTTATCGGGACGCGGGTAAAGTAGTGTTGGAACAATGATGTGAATAAAAGATCATTTATTGGAAGACCATTCCATCTACAGATTCTGGCCAAAGCGAAGCACTGAACGTCCAGATGCAACAAGACGGAAGTCATTAAGGACTGAGATGAACTCTTTTCCCTTAATGCAACGGGCTAATTTTTAGCCACCAGGAGGCACAACGAAATATGCAAATGGCCCATTGGCCTTTCAACAATGATATAACAAATACGAATTTCTTCAGATTTAACAAATATCGGATACTACAAATTTTTTTGGATCCTGAGGTTCGTTATAATGAAGTTTTACTGCAATAATTTAATTTCGAAACGACGACGCCTTTTATACGTATTTCGCTTCCCTTGCCGTTTCTCTCATGCCGGTTCAGCCAGTCTGGAGGAGGCAGGAGAAGAAAGCTAGAAAAAGACGCTTCACCACTTTACCGGTCCCAAATTTTCAAAGAGTTTTTCGTGAAGGATTCTGTCTTTGTGTCCCCAAATCTTGCTAATCTCCAGGAATTTCACAACTGTATCATCGCGGCTTTGACACTGTTCGACCGTGACATACTTTTAATAGATGTCTGCCGCATTCACAAAATAGAACACATAGAAGTTTTGTGAATTATGTAAAAAAAAATGGAGATGTTACCTGTATTTCAGTTCAATATAGTGGGATATCTGCCGCAATGATTGTCGAAACTTGCTAAACTGTTTCATTGACTTATGAATAACCCTGTATGGGAGACTCTTTGTTTTTGTTTCTGAAATCTACCACCAGAGTGCACGATGTGTCATCGAGAGTTGTTTTTACCGGGTGTTTCAAAAATGACCGGTATACCGGTATATTTGAAAAATCAATAAAAACTAAACGGGCAGCGATAGAAATATACTGTTTGTTGCAATATGCTTGGGACAACAGTAAATTTTCAGGCAGACAAACTTTCGAAATTAGTTCACGGTGTATTTCTATCGCTGCCCGTTTAGATTTTTCAAATATATCGGTCATTTTTGAAACATCCGGTACTTCCGGTTTCTCGCGTCGCCTGCTTTTTGAATAGGCACTTTAGTAGCATCGATAAGTTATTAAAACAACAACAAAATGTAAACAGTGAATTCATAAACTGAAAAGGAAAACCTGAAATTGTCCGTGATTAAGCAAAAGTTGAAAGAGAAAGGAGCTAAAGTATCAGGAAACAAAAATGAATTAAAAGAAAGGTTAGTAAACCAGCTAAAGAATTGGTATATGTGTATTTTAGTATACTAATTCAGGATTCGTTAATACTTATGGAAAATAAAGATAAAACTAATGAAATGGTAATGCATTAGCAGCATATACATGTACTTTCAGTGTAATTTCTTATGCAAATTCCGAGTTATCCGTTGCTAAAAAGTTGGTTATCCGGACCGCTACACTGTAAGTTGACATCTTAAGCCCAAGTTTTATAGAGTAGCGGGTTAAGAGGTCAGCTTACAGTGTAGCGGTCCGGATAACTAACTTTTTAGCGACGAATAACTCGCATTTTGTTAAGATGTATGCATACTTTAACTTTGTAAAAATAATTACATTTTAGAAGGATGCAATTTGATAATTTTAATCAAATTTTAATCATTGATAATTGAATTTTAATTTATAATTTTTTTAAAATTTTGTAACAAAAGTTTAAAATGCAATTACTCTAATACAGGTTACAATTATGGGTGGACCAAGGTCAGTGGAAGTAAGGTCTCGCAATTCTTGAGCCAAAATTCACCGCTACTGCGCAGGTGACGTCACCGGCACCAAGATCGCTCCCCAGTAGCACGCTTCTACATGATATTTGCCGCGCACAAGCATAAAAATTAATTCTACGATGCCTATCTACGATACAAATCAGCTAAAGATCAACCGTGAGATCTTTTATATTATTTTGTTTATTCGTAAAAAACATTTTGATCGGCCTCGGTGGCTCAGCGGTTTGCGTGATCGCCTCTGATGCCCGAGTACGCGGGTTCGATCCCGGCCGAGGACGACGAGGATTTTTCAGGGGGAAATCCTGAGATCACGCACTTCCTTCGGAAGGGAAGTAAAGCCGTTGGTCCCGTGTAGTCGTTTGCCGGCTGCACGTTAAAGAACCCTTGCGAGGCAAAATTTGCGGCCCCTATAACGCCGTCCTGAAATGACCATAGCAGTTGAAAAGGACGTTAATACCAAACAAACCAAACCAAACCAAAAAACATTTTGACCAAATAAACTCTTTTTCACACTAATTCCCGACGTCAGCTCAGTGAATTTATAATTTCTTAACATATGTATATCCGAAAAGGCAAATATTGGAGAAAACATAAAAAAGAAGTATTAGATTATTTGAATGGCTTCAAAGCACAAAAATTTCGAAAAAATAATATTTTGAGTTATGTGTGTTTACTAAGGAGTTATAAGCTAAAGACGGTGCAGAATTTTATTGGTATCACAGCTATCAAGAGGGTATTTAAGCTATCTTTCTAATAATTTACTAAAAACTCCTGAAGTACTGAACGACATTTTTGAAATTTCCATGATTCTAGTTTAAGAATAGAGCAAAAAATAATAACCAACGTTTTTCAGCTAGCTGAAAAAGCGTTAGACCAAAAAGATTACATGTTAACACATGAAATTAGACATAAATTTGTTAAGTCGAGAACTTATACTAGATTAAGAGATATGAACCGCATTCTTCTTCATGAATGGAAATAAAAAAACATTTTAAAAATTATAAACTTATTTGTTTATTTCATTGATTAAATAAAAAAAATATTGTGTATGCAGATGTTTATAGCATTTTATTACAATTTATCATGTGTGTTTTTCTTGCTCTTACAATTTCTTTTCCCATTAGATTCTTCAATTACAATGTTTTTAAATGCAGGTAATGCTGCGCTCGGTACCCGTGACGTCATGTTGCTTCCCCGTGGTGAAGCCCACCCTGCGCACTGCGAGACCTTTCTTCCACTGACCTTGGGGTGGACCATGATTTAGATGCAATCCTTATACCAAAGATTGATACCCCTCAAACGACACTCTTCATGCTTCCAAATTCTGGATTTTTACCAGTCATCAAACTGGATAAAAATATCATTATGAATTTTTCATTAGATACTGTATAATTAATTCAGGTTTGATAAAAGATTTCACAAGCATGTCTGAAAAATGGTCGAGAATTATTTCTCAAAAAATTTTTAAAAATTTTCAAACTTGCTTTGAAATAAGGATGGCATCTAAATCATGGTCCACCCCTAGTTGTAACCTGTATTAAAGTAATTGCATTTAAGACTATTTTTATAAAATTTTAAAAAATTATAAATTAAAATTCAAATATCATTGATTAAAAATTTAGTTGAAAGTTATTTAATTTAATCAAATTGCATCCTTCTAAAATGTAGTTATTTTCACAAAGTTAAAGTATGCATGCACAATAAAAAATTTTTTAGCTGATTTACTAACCTTTCTTTTAATTCACTTTTGTTTCCTGATACTTTTAGCTCCTTTTTCTTTCAACTTTTGGTTAATCACGGACAAGCTCAGGTTTTCCTTTTCATTTTTTGAATTCATTGTTTACATTTTGTTGTTGTTTTAATAACTTATCGACGCTGCTACGTTACTACTCAAGTTTTGCCTATTCAACAAGCAGGGAACGCGAGAAACCGGAAGTAAAAACAACTCTCGATGACCCATCTTGCACTCTGGTGGTAGATTTCAGAAACTAAAACAAAAAGTCTCCCATTGTGAAAGGAGCAAGTAGAATTATGAGTTTAGTACATCACGAAAAACTTGATAAAACACTTGTTTTCTATATGAGAAACTGAGTTCTGTTTTTGTTACAGTACAAGGAGGGCCAAAATGGAAGTGCATGCAATCAAGCCGTTATGTTGGTTACTGATGGAGCGCCAGAAACTTACGACGAAGTTTTTCAAAAATACAACGAAAGTGATGTAAGTTATTCCAATCTTTAGAAATCAGTTAACTTATAATTATTTGTTCTGAAAGAGTTTAAAAAAGTTTTATACAGTGATGATTAACTGTTTAAAAATTGCATATTGTTTGTTCTGGAATTATGTAAGTTACATTTTTTATTTATATGCGTCTAGTGAAATTTACTTGTACACTCGTGATATTAAAAAAATGATTGCCACCCTTACATAAAATGAATTAATTTAAATAGTTTTTTTATTTTAATTATTAGAGGCAAAGGTGGTAATGTCCCCCCCCTCCCCCCCCCGCCTGGCAGATCAACTATTCATCTCGTGTACTACATCTAATAACGTAATAACCCCTTGCAAAATTTAAGGTACAGATATCGCTTCCTGCTGATTCGTCTGTCAGTAAAGTAGTACTATCAAAGCACGATAGTGACGAAAGCGTTTCTTGCCGAATATTTTCTGTTTTAATTATTATAGAAATGTGCAAAAGAGACCGTGGTTATAATATATAACTGATAATGTTTCTCTTTGACTTATTGAAGATAACTCACACTAGCTTTTTTCCTTCGACCCTATTATTGATGTTTGTCAAACCCAGAGACAAATGAAAGAAAGAGACTAGCAGTGCCCTATTCATTTCACTGAGCGCTACTGGTGCCAGCGGAAGTGCAGCATTCGCCATGTTACGATTAGCAAAAACCTAAGGCGGCATATATTCTCAGTGTAATTTCAGCTGTTTTTGTAGACGATTTCTGGAAGTATTAGTAAGCATAACCTGTTTTCTGATTTTTTTTAAAAACTTTATTGCATTAACTAACGATAACGTATACTTTTAATGACTCCAAATAGCTGATTCACTGCCTAACGAATTTTTAAAAGACAAATATTTTAAAATTTTAAATTAAAAGAAAAGGAAGAAATAATTTTCAGTTCAATAAAATAATCAATTTATTAATCCACACATTGTAATAAGCAATTGTTTGCGATTGTTTCACATCGGCCTCGGTAGCTCAGTGGTTGCGTGATCGCCTCTGATGCTCGATGACGAGGGTTCGACTCCAGCTGAGGACGACGAGGATTTTTTCAGGGAAGAAAATCCTGAGATCACGCACTTCCTTCGGAAGGGAAGTAAAGATGTTGGTCCCGTGTAGTCGTTTGCCAGCTGCACATTAAAGAATCCTTGCGAGGCAAAATTTGCCGCCCCTATAACCCTTCCTGAAATGACCATAGAAGTTGAACAGGACGTTAATACCAAACAAACCAAACCAAACCAATTGATTCACATGCATTGCCTCGGGCGATCAGCTGTTTTTTGCCAATCCCAATATGGCGGCGCGAAGGCACCACTAGAGGGGTGGTCACTTTGATTGTTTGGGGGGATACCCCTGCCCTCCTAGTCAGGGGACCATAAGGCAGACACATGAAGGGAAGGATAACCCTTTATAGAGAACCTTGCGTAACAACGACGGTGAAAATTCAATCACAAGAAACAAACTATTATGTCCAAGCAATGTTGAATCTCACGGAAAGTTATCTAACGATGCAATAAACGAGTTGCCTTTTACTATACATATATACATATAACGCCATTCCTCACAATTTGGGTGGTCTAACAACAACAGTTTTCTCCCTTTCCTTTTTCTTCCTTCCCCCCCCCCCTTTTTTCTTCTTTTTTTTTTCCTTTTTTTTTCTTTTAATACATAAACACATACATACAAATATTAAAAAGAGTAAATACCTTACTGACTGTGAATGTGAAGACTATCAATAGGAGACATATAAATATTCACCCACACCCACTCACACACGCACACACGCATACCTGAATATACGCACTTACACAAATGTATATCTTAATGAAATATTACCCCCTAAATATTGGTAATTATTACAATACTGAGTGATTCCAATAAGAAAGTAATACTAGAGGAATAGCCCCCTTTCAGAAAGAGTGAGCAAGGATTGCAGACTTCGCAAACTGCATTAGGTCTGTTAACAGGTTGGCACTCATCAAGGTTTGCTTCTGGTAAGGAATGGCGTAACCCTTTCTATTGAGTGATGCATGTAGCTCCTCCCGTGCTTTTACAATGACTGGGTCTTCACAGTCCGCCAAAATATGGTCTGGGTTATGTGACCCCTTGCCGCAAGGACACAAGAGGTCATCTTCCCTTAGCTTAAACCTCTGCAGGTATTGTAAAAATGGTCCATGACCTGTAATGAACTGGACCGCATACGAAGACAGATTCAGCATGACCGTTGAGACCTTAGGAATATAATTATAAACAGGTCTACCTTTGACACTCGAGGACCATTGCTCCTGCCAAGTCGTGATAATATTTGAGCGTAGAGTTTTCTTGTAGCTCTGGAAGGAGGGCTGGACCTCTGAGTTGAGACGAGCGGGAAAGGCCGGGGCAGCATTCTTTGCTGCTCTATCTGCTGCCTCATTGCCAGGTATTCCTATGTGGGCTTTCACCCAGATCAAGGAAATTTCGAAGCGCTGCCTCACCTTGGATAAAATCTGCTGAGCAATTAGCACTTGTTTAGTGGTGGTCTTATTGCTGACAATAGCCATCAGAGCGGACTCAGAGTCAGAGAGGATGGCTAT
>JAHWFO010024136.1:1078266-1092609 GCA_023313115.1 Rhysida immarginata
TGTACAGTCGTGGCCTGCTCCCTTGAATTCTGCCAGCCACACTAGAGCTTCAGAAATGGCTTGCACTTCAGTCTGGAAGACAGAACAGGTGGGCTGAAGGCTGAAGGAGGATTGTCCTATAATGTCCTTGCCTCTAAAAGCCACAAAAGCCCCTCCAGTATTTTCACCTACGTGTGATCTATCTGTGTATATTTCCAAGTCAGCCTCGTATTTAGGAGATAGCCAACTGTGTATCGGGATGGTAGTGTAGGTCCAGGGAGGTCTCGACTCAGCAGCTGATAGAGGTGGCTCATATCCCAGGTAACCATTACTCCGTGTTAGTTGTACCCTGTAGCGAGCTTCTGCTTCCAAGTGAAGTGGGGGACACCCTGCCAGAATGCTTAGGGACTCATTAGCAGTGGTGCGATATGCTCCTACAAGGGCCAACAGGAAGGGGCGCTGAGCAGCCCAGAGGCGGTTTCTGATACGACTGTCTTTTGCCCTGAAACCCCAAACCTCTGTTCCATACAGGAGCATGGGCCTGATAATCCTAAGCAATAGTATCCTCTTGTCCCTGGTGGTCAGGCCCCATGATTTGCTTGCAAAGATGAACAGTCTGCTACCGATCGACCAGAGGAGAGGTCACTGCCAGTCTCTTTCTTTCATTTGTCTCTGGTCAAACCTAGTGCTTTTCTTTAATTCGGCCTACTATTGTTGTTTATAATATGGCCCCCGTGGTAATCAACTGAAGTCATGGTCTCCGTAGTAGAGGCGGTAGAGGCAATGTACGAGGGAGAAGCAGTCGTACCAGACCTCAGAGAGCAGTTACAATGCCACAGGTAGCAAATGTGAGCTCATAGTGATTGTGCCGGACCACAAGGATATGTCTGTGATTTCTGCCGTTAAATAAAATAATGCAAACACGGAGTGTCCTTCTGCAAGATTTAAACTTTAATTATTTTGATTTGTTAATTTTAGATTTTTATTGCAGAAATAGAATTTTATTTATTTTAGTTCAGAGAAGATCGTCTAAGTTTCATTGTTAGATAATAGTAGATACATGTATTATTAATTACTACTTTCAATGTTTTGACAATTGAATGTTGATTTTATTCTTGACTTTAATAACATTAGTTTTCCATACAGTTAAAATCCCCCCACCCCACCGCTGCGGAGTCATAAGTTTTCTTAATAAATTATAATTTTTCGCTTGCATTTTAATCTTTGAATGATACCTTTCATTTTTAACATTTTACCCGTTTCTTAATTCTAGATACGAATTTTTACATATCTCATTGGCAGAGAAGTGACTGCAATGAGCGAAGTTTTACATATGGCATGTGAAAATAAGGGTAGGGCAACAATCATATTATAAGCTTTGATAAACTTATCTAATATACAAACACAGAAATGTGTATGTGGAAGATGTAAATTAATATCATTTCGTTATTTTTCCCTCAAAGGTTATTTCACGCACGTTAAAACGTTGGCGCAAATACGCGAGCAAGTTGAGGTTAGTTAAAATCTTTGAAATCATAATCTTGTAATAAAATTACTTTATTGATGAAAAATAGAAAAGAAAATTCCACAACCTGGATTCGAACCAGGAACTTTCGGCTCAAATTCGAACCAGGAACCTCGAATCCAGGCTATAGAATTTTCTTTCCTATTCTTCATCAATGATTTAACATCTGAGGTATGGCGTATGATTAAACCCTCATAGACCCATTTCAGCTATTCCATAAATTGCTTTGTCTTAATAAGAATTTCACTTATAAAATTTACTGGAAATATGTATAAGAGCCTTAAATTAATTTCTAACTTTTCTATAGTTCACATAGTGATAAGGCAAAATACAATCTCATTTATTCATTCTTTGTATCTTAGAAATATTTTTCTGTGATGGCCAGGCCGATGGTTCTACAAAGTAAAAACGACCACATCTGGACGCCGGTCTATGCTGACGCCACTGTAAGTGATTCATAAATAGATCAATCATGAATTTACAGAGTGAATCTACATTAATATGCAAATTATCTTAAACACCAGTACGTATAGAAGCTTGCCGGCCCGGTGGCAAAGAGCAATGGGACATATGCTTTTCAGTTCACTAAGTCGTCGGGTGCGGATTCGAATTCTGCTCTAGGCGTGGATATTTGGGTTTCCCAGGAATGCGTCAAGATAATAGTTATGTGGAATTGTCTCAAGATTGTGTGCGTGAAAAGAGACAAAATAACCTAGATCTAAATGTTGACGCGCCCAAACACCTATCGAACCAACCAACCAACCATCCAATGTATAGAAGTTTAGAGTAGAAATAGAAAATTTAGTTATTAGTTTCAGGTGCATTTATGTTGGATTTGGAAGATGAAACTGGAATTCAAAACACCAGATGCATCCTGGATTTCTGTGGATTTAGATTATTGAAACGAGCCCTTGCTCGACGCCGAAAAATAAAGCAATTGACAACTAATAAAGAGAACATGGTCCCTTGGTAATAACATGTTCATTCGGTTTCGAAGTGGGCTCCTTTGGCGGCGATACACAGCCCCAAACGTGTCTTGAAATTTTCAACAATAGGCCGCAAGTCATCTGGCGACAATCGGTCCCAATCTTGGCGCAGGGACTTCTTCAGCGACTCCAAACTGCTGCGGCGTTTAGCACAGGTCCTGGCTTCCAAGATCGACCATACGCTGTAATCCATCGGACTGAGATCCGGCGAGTAGGGCGGCCACTGTTGAGACGTGATGAAATCCGGAAAATGGCTCTTGCACCACTCCTGCGTCATTTTCGCTCTGTGAGCTGGTGCAGTCTTTTGAAAGGTCCAATCCGCATTACCGAGCCCAAGGAAGTACCACAGCCTCGAGAATGTCACGACGGTGAACTTGTTGGTTGATTTTGACTCCTTGGTCCACGAAAACGAGGGGTGTCTTGCCACTAGCGCAAATTCCGCCCCAGACCATCACGGACTGCGGATTTTGGCGACGTTCGATGACTGTAGAGGTGCCGGGTGCCTCTGCTGACCACACTCTGTCGTTTTGGTGATTGTGTGCCTGCTCCACAGTGAAGAGGACGCGCTTCCATTTTTCACCTGCGGCCCGACGCTTGAGTTGGCGGCATCTGTGGAGCCGTACGCGCTTGTTTTTGTCTGTGAGGAGCTGGACTTTTTGGAGCTTGTAGTCTTGAGTTTGAGTTCCTCTGTTGCCATTTTCCGCACCGATTCGCGGTTGATTCCGGTCTCACGAGCGATTTGTCTCTTTGGGACCCTCGGATTTCGCTGGACTCACTTTTTGATGATTTTGCGGTTCCGAACGTGTTGGTGGTACGCGTTCTTCCTCTTCCTGGGAGGTCGCCTTCATGGCCAAGCTCTTTGAACCGTTTGACCGCTTTGGAGATGACGTCTCTGCCAAAATTGAGCAAACGAACAATATCACATTGACGCTTTCCTTGACGAAGTAGCTCCAAAATTGCACTGCGTTTGCTTGACATTTCAAAACCCACATCAATTAACTCCTAATAAGTTGAAACACGGACGACTTGCCCAAGAACATGCAGTGATTGCAATGAATTAAAAATTATTTGGTGGCGCTTTAATATATTCGCGCCTGGTCGCGTCCATTTCTGTTACCATAATTTATTGTCACCCTGTATTTAAAACTGGTGCATGGGGGTAGCTAAGGAGGGGCAATTGTAATTTACATAGAAATACTTGATTACTTGTAAAAGTAAGATATTAATATGTATATTAATACTTCTGGAAACAACGGGGAAACTTTGGAGTAGTGATATTGGCTTTTAGATTGCGTTTGATAAATATTTGCTAAACTCCCGGAATACTGAAATTAACACTCTTTTAGAATATTGCATATTGTAAATCCTTTTGAAGGTTAAAGATTCACTTTTATAAATAAGAAATATTATTGGAAAATGCAGGTTAGGACGGGATTTAATAGAATATCGTTAAAATTAACGGGGGAAAATGAATTGTTTTGATATGTTTAGAGAGTTATTTAAGGAATGAATTTGAAATATAACAGAAAATTTAATTAATAATGATTGCACTTCTGTTCATTAGCGATATGTTCCTTGACTTTTAAATTACCACAAGAATTTGAGCACAGGGCCTCGGCTGTTACCAAGCCGGGGAATATATTTTTTATTAATTAATATTTTAAAAAATATTAAAAGTATCTCGCAATAGCATTTTAACAGACACCAGCACACGGAAAGAAAATACAGCAACACTGGGATTTCCTCTTTCTAAAGGTGTAATCTATTCATTAAGCATCGAGGCCAACGAAGAGACAGGCTCTGGCGCGGAAAAGTCACCTGGTCATAGCAGACCAAGTAAAAATGTAACCTTTCCCTCAAGGAAAATAAAAAGGGGTTGGGAAGGGTGAATTCCTCAAACACTCCTATGTTTACGCTACTATTATACAGATATAATTAATAAGTGTCATTAAAAATAAGCTAAATTAATTTTAATAGAACACAATTCATAAATCAAGACCCAAGTGATCTCTATAGCGTGCAATTTAAGCGAAAAACTAGGTGAAATTTAATGGTCAGCAAATTCCGAAGCATTGACTAAAACATTTACTGTTGTCATCGCCACCAAGGAACTGAATTAATAGATGGGACATTTTTTGCTCACCCTGACTTCCAAACCAAATACAAACTGTTAACCGTGTTATGTTCATTGTGAACCAAACAGTACAGACAAAAGTGTCCGGGCACATGACACGGAAAAGCGTAATCAACTCGATACAAGCAAAAACCAGGGTTCGGGAGGTTTTTTACGTGCTAACAAGGGAATCCCTCGAACATGTATGTCACAGATTTCCACCAAATTGAAATATGTTACCCATCTGAAGCTACTATAGATGCTTACAAAATAAGGGAGTGCGAAATTGTGTTTCTTTCAAAATAAACCGCGAAAACGAAAAAAATTCAGCATACGTAGCCATACAAGGATTCCATTGTTAAAGCGGTTAGGCTAAGTGGGGTTCCCTTGTAAGTTTAAAAATTTCTGACAGTGAAATTTAAATAAAACTATCATTTTCGTTAGCTTACGATTGTCTTTTGTTTTTTCAAATATTTCGGTCCAGTATAGTGTTTCCAACATTTAATTTGCTACATGTTTGTATATTTTTCAGGACCTAGGATTTTGTGACGAAGAGGATCGGGTAAGTTATAGAAAATAAAACATTAAACAGTTTTCCTGTCAATTTTAGTTTTAAAAGTTTTTAAAAGCATATCTCAGAAACCTTTAAATTTATATATTGGAATTAACTTCTTAACCCAATAATGTATGCCAAATTTCACCACAGGCTTTGTTTGGCACAGGTATAAATGCGGATAAAAACAATGTCATCAACAGAAAATCATCATTTGCCTTTGAAATCAGATTCTATTCTTTCTAGTCTCTTGTAAGTGTACAGAGGCTTGGATACGTTAAACAGCTAGGGCCATCGACGATAATCTCCTATTTGATGGCCATAGCTGCAACAATCGCTCCAGATCGCAATTTCCATTCTTGGCGATCTTCTTTTCTCAGAAAGCTCTGCGCTTATCGTTCAAAGAGCGTAGTCGCCTAATTCCAGGGGTCCGCTTTAAGATTCCAAAACCGCAGAAACCCATCAAGCGACGAGTGATATGGATTTTTTCAAACGAAATTGACGTACAGAGTGCCAGTGTTTTATCGTAAGCGACCGTGGATTTCGAGAGATGGCTTGAAGCTTATATCGAAGAAGCGATACCCCGGTTATGGGATATCCATAAAGAGAGAAAATTTGGAGATTTTTAGTGATAATTATGCCAGTGTTGATTTGGAAACTACATGTCCTGTAATTTATCTCTGCTTTGTTTTTTCTCCCATATGAGACACTTCACATTTCTGCTACCATATGTTTGTGTGGGTGCGGGTCTTTCTCTGGAACGATCTGGATCTTCCAACGTTTCTGATGTTAGAGTCTTCCTATTTTTATTGAGTACATTGCTGATTCCTATTTTTATTGCCTTCATCTCCCCTCCCCGACTGTGGAAACTGCTGGCTGCTGCAGGCCACCTTCATCTCCCTCCATTCTGCCAATCGACCGAACCGGCCCCTGCAATCGAGCGGGTAGGCTTTCCGTTATTCTGCCCTGTAGTTATCTGCAATACCCTGTATACAAACATTTTCTTATCGCATGTCACGTTTCATAGAAATGTAATGTTTTCGTTAGAAAGTGGCATCAACTGCGCGAGTGGAAACAACTGGACAGCTTACTCTATCTTTTTAAAAAAACGTTTTAAGTTTTTTATTGACAGTTAACGCAGTTACCTACATATCAGAATGCATTTTACTAACAATATTGTCGATCAAATTACCCAATTATCATTTGATGTCGAGCCGGCCCCTGCAATCGAGCGGGCAGGCTTCCCGTTATGCTGCCCTGTAGTTATCTGCAACACCCTGTACATTTTACAAATATTTATAATGACTGAATATGAATACTTGCCGTTGGAAAGGATATTATGTAGCCCTCCTAAAATCGTTCAAGTTATTGTTGACATATTTGACGCAAACCGCCTTCCAATATGGGGAGGGGGCGTGGCCTGGTGGGCTTCCACTGACCACACAAGTTCTGTGAAGTTAAGCAATACCAGGCACGGCTAGTCACTGGATGGGCGACCATCAGTGAGACACGATTCTTCACCCCCCCCCTCCCCCCGGCTGCTGCGACCATCATACAGCAGTCGTCAATCCAGGTCCATCCAGGGACCCAACTCGTCGGCCTCTGGCCATGCAGGCCCTGGATGGACGTATTGGATCCAATTGTAATAAACAAAAGTAAATAAATAATAAAAATAAAAGTAGCCGTGACAACACTGAGCTACATTTATAACCTCCCTCAAATTACATTCAAGTATTCCCAGTGTTTGTCTATTCAAGTCGTACAGTTACAACGTACTCAATCCTCTGTACAAAAACTACCATCATAGGAAGAAGAATATCACTCTAAGATTTCCATTCTGCTTTCGTGAATATTTTTACTACGTACTCAATATTTAATAATTTTTAATACCAATGTATACTACCTTGCATTAATGGACCGGACAGCAGACTTTTTCGAAGAATATGATCCTCTACCTGGTCAAGTCCCTCGATGATCCACTTTGAACTAAAATTACTTCAACTACCCTCCTGGTCATCGATGCTTTCAACAATGTTGCGATACAAATCACGGGTATTTGTGTCCGTCCATCGTTAAGTAGAGAGACAGTTCTCTCCAATTCTCACAAGATGCTCCAATTCTTTTCATAAATATTCAGATCAGGCCAGGTCTTCCATGTTTTTGAGTTATTCTTTAACAGGCGTTAACATTTTAATATTTATATTTTTCAATTTATCAATGACATAGTGCATTATCGTTAAGGAAAGAATAACCCTCCTTCCCAAAAAATTACCACAAGGTGGAAAAAAAATGTTTGTTTAAAATGTTCTGTCACATGCAAGGTCCTAAGATAACCCCTCCTCCCCCCATACGTACTCAAGCGCAAATGTCTCTACCGCAAATGTCTCTATCGCCACCGCCAAACTTCACAGTGGGAACGATATACTCAGATAAAAGGCGTTCACACGGTATTCGCGAGACCTGGACACGTTCTTCAGACTGTACAAAATGTGACGAAACCCATTACTCCATAAGACTCTTTCTTTTTGCTGTGCTGCCCAGTTCGCCGTTCCAAAGATTTCGGAGCCCCTCTGTATTTTTGGTGTGCGTTCACATGTCCATGGATATCGTGGAGGACATTTGATGATGTGTAGAAGCATTTTACGAATATGCATCATTCATCAGTCGCGTTGAATAAGCTTTGTTGGACGTCCGACAATGGGGGCTCGTGTTCCGATGCCTGTTTATTTCCATTTCCTCAGGATATTACCACGGATGGGATAGTATGTCCGAAATTTTCCTGAAAGGCATGCCATCAAGATGGTTGCCAGCCACGATAACGCCTTTTCATAATAATTAAGTTGTGTTCTTATTACCATCTTACCTTCAAACCAATAAGAAATTAGTCAGAAATGAACTGATCTGATTTTACGCAGTGTTATTATGCTCACAAGCGGACTTCTCTGATTTTATGTTCTGAAGGGGGAGGATATTCTGTCCATAATTAAGGTAGCGTATTATACAGGGTGTCCAAAAAGTCTGGTAACATGGCAGATATCTCAAAGCTGCCAGGTAGGCGAGATCTGGTGAGTGTGGTTTATAGGTAATAGGGGGTGGGGAATTCATTGCCGAACTCAAATTTGACTTTGACCCCCAAATTTAAGGTCATCCATTTGCTAACTCGAAAACTATTAAAGATAGAGAAAATTTTCCAATTGCTACCCTGTAGAGCAACACTACGTTAATTTAAAACAGTTTTTAATCACGCACTTCCCCTTGAAAGATTTTGAGAAAATGGACGAGAAAGAATCACTCTAGGTCAGGTTGAGCTGGCCAGGTTGGCTGAGATTTCTACCACATTTGAATTCCAGTGAAGCACACCGTTGGGAAGAATGTATGACCATCCAATAGACCGAGACCAAGCACCTCAACCTCAATTATTTTAATTACAAATAATGTGTTTAACCTTGAGAGACTCTTTCTCGCCCATTTTCTCAAAATCTTTCAAGGGGAAGGGTGTGATGAAAAATTGTTTTTAGACTAATGTGGTGTTGCTCTACAGGGTAGCAAATGGAAATTTTTCCTCTATCTTTAATAGTTTTCGAGTTAGCAAATGGATGACCTTAAATTTGGGAGTCAAAGTCAAATTTGAGTGCGGCAATGAATCCCCACCCCCATAACCTATAAATCTCACTCATCAGATCTCGCCTACCTGGAAGCTTTGAGATATCTGCAATGTAACCAGACTTTTTGACCCCTGTATATTATGACCGTAGCGAGCAATGATTTTTTTTTCTGTAAATAAATAAATGCATATTATAATTTGTATACTTACAACTATTTCTCTTGTTTATAATATTATATGAATTTTTATCTTTTAATGCATTAATGTGAAACATTTCTTGTTTTAGAATCCTCGTTATTGCGGATATGATACTAAGGTGAGTGGCTTTGCTTTTCTCCTTTTTTCCAAAGAATTAAAAAAAACAAAAAGGGGATGGGATACAAAATTCTCAATGGAAACAGCAAATTGATAGCAGGACAAGTGTTTCAAAAAATTCTGCCCGTTGCTGTCCATAAGAGCAATTCAGTTAACATCGAAACTCCAAGCAGATCTTTGAGATTATTGAAGGGAGCTCTTAAAGCATTTATTTAATATAAATAGAAATTTTTTTATATTTTTATTCTTGAGAATAAAATAAGCATTTAAAGCATTGTCAGTTTCAACTCTTAAAGCATTTATATTTATCGAAACTCTTACAATAATAATACCTATCTAAATTTTCGTCCAAGTGAGTCTATTTGCTCGTGAAATGTTAGGTGCCAGTTTTCAATCCATGTTTTATTAAACATCTGTTTAAGCCGGCGATTTATCTTATTTTACAGCTCATTTCAATAAAGGTTAAAGGATGAAATAAAATACAAGTTAATTCATTCAAAATAGCACTTGATCACATAAATGGGAAAGATTTTCCGACCTCTACTGAAATCAAGTAAATTTGAGGATTTTGTTTAATCTAACATAGCTTCTATGGAATTTTGGGACATTTACTTACTTGAAGACAGGAATGTTTAATTAATCGACACTGCGTAAATCTAGCAAAATCGTTTTTGATATTACTCTACAAACCATGTTGGAAAGAGATTTTACCTCATTAAGTTTTCAGCTCTTCAGATGTTACCGGGAGAATTTGTGAACACAATAAATCTATTATTGAATGCCTCAGGACGGCGGATCAATATTTGCACCGACTAGAAATCACAAATTCGATATTGGAAGAGAGGCTTTACGTTTGTAAAATGCCATACAGTCATTAACGCCTTAGGTAACAAAGGAAATACAAAAAAAAATGCCTCACCCATTCTGCCAGAGTGACGAAAGAAATAAATGTATTCGCAAGTTCCTATATAGACAGAAATGTATTCCTAAATTACATAATGGTAATGAGATAAATATTACCAAGGGTTAGTAAGATAGATGAACTGTGCCAAGAATTTATTTCCAGCTGGCCTAAAATTAATTCAACAAGTAGATTTTTGTTTTTTTTTCCTTGTCAAGATGTAGAAACTACTCATCGTTACTGAATTAGAAACACTTACTTGAATATAAATTTGTGTGCGATCAAAATTTAAACATCTTGCATAGCAGTAATCGATATTCATTCTATCAATGAAGAAAACGAATGATCTTTCAAGTTTGAAAAGGGGCTGATTATTGGTGTCTGTCTTTCTGAAGACACGATTTCGAAAACTGCCGAACAGAAATTTCAAAGTATAAAATGCATGGAAAAAGCAATTCACTGGCGGTCTAAGATAAGTAAGACTATGCGATATGCGAGGACAGAGATTGACACTGTAAAGGCATGGGAAGAACAAGGCTGTGTCTCTAAAGTCCAACCGATGCCGAACGCAACTGCTCAAACCACATTATATAATAGCAAACGTACATGCTTAATCTTATGAACATTCATGTCTTAAACAATACTTCATTACAGAATACAAAATCAATAATGCCAAGCATGAACGTATCACGGGCTTTACTGCACATGCGATCGGCATCGGTCGACTTTTTAGATACAGATCAGCAGAAATTTAAGTGCACAACAATTTACAGATTCATTTAACACTGGCATTCTTTACTGATTCATTCAATAGAAGCAATCATATTAAACCGAACATGAGCATGGAATTGTAGAGAATTTGTATAAATAACCGCATGGCAACACGGAAACAGACATTTCGGAACAGAAGAGCAGAATTCGTCCTCAATGGTGGTTGATAACGTGTGAGGCTCGGGATTATCAAACCCCCACCCTCATTTTTAGTGAACGCGTATTAATGTTTTTTAATGTTTAATTATTAAAATTTAAGATTCCCCCCCCCCCACCAGCTATTTTTTTAATAGTTGTCTGTTTCAACTTAGGAGAAATCTTAGTTTGTAGAACAAGTTAATTAATCTATTTACGAACACGTAATTAGTGTTCTAAGCGTTAGTTAATTAACCAGTTAGTGTCTAATGTTTAAACGGTGAGTTTAATGTCAGATCAGTCAGCTATTAATGTTTAATCCTTTTTAAACAGTTTTAATTAGTTTCATGAAGTTTTTTTAGAAAGATTTTAGAAAGATATTTAGAATGGAAAGTTTAGCAGTTAGTATTACACCGGATGGTCATCTTAGTTTTCTTGGTAATGTATTCAGGGACAAGCCATGACGCACGTTGTCTAGAAATTATGTAAATTGATGGTGGCATGATTTAGAAGGAGGAGTTCTACCCTCTTTCCACAAATCATCAGATTGATTGTCTTTTTACACTCTAGTGACCGCTGATGTTTAAACTATTTAGTTAGGGAGAAGCGGACAGGTCAGTTGAGTTAGTCAGTGAGTAGGAGTCTGTGAGTAGAAGTAGCCAGTGTTAGCCTGTCAGTATAGACAGAGGTGTTAGACAGTAGGAGTTAGCCTGTCACTGAATGGACAGATACATAAGTTAGTTTATCCTGTCTTAGCATAGATAGAACTGAGTAGACCACTCATGACTTAGTATCCAATTCAGTAGAAACTTTTTTATTGACTATTGAGGAGAAACCCCTCTTCTGTTCTAGAATAGAAGAGAAATTAATCATTTGTAATTAGAAATCCTTCTTCGAAGTGTAGAAGAGAAATCGTTATTTATTTGATAGTCATCAGAACGGAAAAATTGGAGAAGAGTCCAAAAACGTTTAGTATTGGGTAACAGAACACGTTCTCTCTCGAACTTTCTTAAAGCCATCATTTTCCCTTTCCTGTCAATAGAAATTGAATTAGTATTGGAATCAATTGTAAATAAATAAGATTGTTAGTGTTAAAACCTCTAGTTGTTTCATTTTTTTCCTCTTACGTCTTAGTCGTCATCACTCACCCCCCCCCCTTACGATCGGGAGAAACACCCGACAGATTTGTGTAGGAAATAACCCGGTCGGTATCTTAACCGAAGGAAGGTATATCAAAGGGTCATTACATAGGGCTCCTGACTGTTACAAACGGATTCATTGGATAACAGATGATTGGAAGAGTCATATTAAATCTTGTTTTGTACTTATGTTTGGCAGAGGGTCGACGGGGTCCTCATGGGTCAATAGACCATACTTGCCTCATGCATAGTGTATGGTATGTTTTGCTATTATGGATAGCTCCTCTGATATAGCTAAGTTTGCCTAAATCTTATAGCATATGAAATGTATCCTTTAATGTAACATATCTATTCAGGAGGATATGGATGTTTCGTAGATGACAACGGCACCTCCCTTTGTGCAAAATTTGTTCAGAAGTGGGCTCTAGGCTAAAGTGGGTGAAGGCGTCTTCTAGCATCTTCCATGACCACCTAAGAATCTGGATTTAATCCTTTAAAGAAAAGATGAGATAGGTTGAAAAAAGTGATTCGAAAGAATCATCACTTCCATCTAATCTGAGCAATATCAAGGCAAATCCCCTGAATATTTGGTATTCTCTAGATATAGATCCGACTACCATCTTGTGGAATCGCATAAACGCTTTTATTCGGATTAAAGAAGGCCTCGATATTGCAAGATCAGACCGGTAAGTTCGGTGAATGACTCGGAAAAACAAACAGGGATAGGTATTTCGTTCGTACAACTGTTGCATGCGTGTACAACATTCTCTTTCGGTATTGCTTGAATTTCCCTCGTCACAGTCGTTTTAATATCCGGGAAGAAGTCCGATGGTGACAGATCTGGAGAATACGGAGGGTGATAAAGTTCTGGAATCTGTCATCGTTGCTTCATTTTTGTAGCGAAGTGCGGCCTCGAGGTATCACGCAGAAGACAACAGGATCCCGGTTCAGCAAACTGCGGCCGGACCCGACGAATGCGCTTCCATAGAAGACCGAGGACCTCCGTTTGAAACCAACAATGAAAGGATATCAAACGGCTGTGACGAGGGAACTTCAAGCAGTACCAAAAGAGGATTTTTCACACGCCATGCAAGAGTTGTACGAAACGATATCAAAAGTGTATTGTGGGCATGGGGGCTTACTTTGAAGGACTATAAAGTATCATCTCTGAAATACTGTTTGTTTTTCCGAATGATTCACCGAACTTTCCTGTCTAACCTTGTAATAAACGATTCTTATTTAGTGCTTCACAGTAAAACACCTGGAATTAATTGCTACATTCATTTTCCCTTTGATTTGTACTAAATTTTTTACTAAATCAAATAATATGAGTAGCGTTTGGTTGAATTTTAACTTAAATATTTAGCAAAAATATCTTAATTGATATTTCAGTTTTCCGTTCATGATTTAGTATATTAAAATGTGAGTTTCAATAAAAGTTTTAATTTCTTAAATAATAACGTAATGTATTAAATGTAGGCCTAATCAATTTTAATTATTTCTCTTCATAAAATGCCAATTTCTACAATAATTCTTGATATACTTAAATTACAAGCCCCACCAACTAATGACGACAGTCGCAGCACCTGTGTTTGATCTAGGAAACATTGTAAGTGCTTTTAATTAATATATTTATGTCATCACCAATTAAAAGATAGGTTTATTTATTTATTTATTTATTTATTTATTTATTTACTTTTAGACGTATGAAGCAATTCTTTTAGGTGTTGCAGGAACTGACATTCCTATTGCTCAGATATTAGATTATACGACTCCTTATCAAGTAAGTCTTTGAAATTTTTCACTTTATTATTTCTAAATAGCAATTTTTTTAAATGACATTCTTATTTATTAATTGCATTTATTTAACATTTTAATTTATTTTAATTTTAATCGAAACCATTTACACTATATTTACTATCACCATGAAATGAAGGATAAAACCAAGAAATTTCGGCATAATTGCTAATTAAAGATTATCATGCTTTAAATGGATTAAACTTCAAGAGTTTTGAGTGTAATTGATACATGCCCATACAAAAATGATCGATCTCAAAGCCAGGCTGTCACGGATTTTTAGGCAGTGGAAGATAAACTGACAGAAGGTTGTTATATACATGCGGGAATGCATAATAAATAAAGAATTTATTAATAATACTTGTTTAACAGGTTTATATTTATAAATAATTCAAAATAAATTGCATTTTCATAGCTGTCTTCTGTGATGATCGACCCTGATGTCATACAATGGGGAAGTTGCATGGAATTTTCTTTACAAATTAAAGCACTGTTTCATACAGATTGTGTTATGTTGAATACAAA
>JAHWFO010024136.1:1102609-1154309 GCA_023313115.1 Rhysida immarginata
CGTAAGCTGATACTCCATTTGCACAAATTAGGTCGCAAAAGAAGTGATATTGCTGAAACAGTACATTGCTCATAAAGTGCTGTTTCCAAAGTTTTGAAAAAAAGCAAATTCCAGCTATGGATTTCAAACAAGTCGGGACAAACGTGGACACAAATTTTTGATGGAACTGTTGTACACTCCGGCGCTTATCTGAATTTGGAATGAACAGCTGTGTGCCAAACAGACACCTATGTTGAACAAAACTCAACGCAAAGCACGACTCAAGTTGTGTAAAGCTCATGCCAATTGGACTCCTGAGAACTTCAGTAATGACATCTTCAGCGATAATTCCGATTCTGTCTACGTTCGGTGACCAAGGAATCATAGTATGGCGAACTAAAGAAGAGGCACACTATCCCCGCACAGTAAACAAAAACGTCAAATTTCCAAGCAGCTTCATGGTATGGTGCTGCATGAGCTCCATGGGTACGGGAGAGCTTGTAATCGTCAGAGGAATGATTAATTCATTGGCCAACAGAAATACTGGATGCGTTTCTTGTCTCATCATCCGAAAATTTATATGGAGACAGGTCTTTTCTTTCAACAAGATAACCCCTAGCTCACACATCACGCTCAACTGAGAACTGGCTACAGGAACAGAATATTCACATAAAGTCCTGGCCTCCTAACTCCCCAGATCTGAACTCCAGCAGGTTTATGGAAAATCATGAAACACAAAGTAGCAAACGATAACCACTCACAATTCTCTTCTAAAACGAATTCGCGCTGTCATTGATGCCAATGGTGTCCCTACCAAGTTTTAGTGTTAGTTTGATAGTTTTGCTCTTTGTAACATTCTTTTTTTATTATTTGTATTAATATTCCATTATTTTGACGCAGTGCTGTCAATATTCCATTTTTTTAAGTGATTAAAACTCTCATAATTTTGTTATTTTTGATGAATTGTTTTACTTTTTTGTGTAGAATTAAATTTCATCCATTATATGTTTAGAAATAAAATTTTTGTTTCATTTGACCAATTTAATCACAGTTAACGTGAGACTGTTTTACAACACGGATCACTATCCAGCTGAATATTCCATTTTTTTGAAGCGCACGAGTATTTCCCCAACATAGCATCTAGTGGTTTCTTCGTCTTTTGTCGACTGAAAGAGCTACGTGGAAGAGGTTTAGTACTGATGAAGAGGCGGTAGTTGAGATGGAAAATTTTTAACGCCTTTGTTTGGGGATCAGACAAGCCGTTTATGGATGGGAGAAATGAGTGATTTTACAAGGGCCATATGTAGATACGGATAAGGGGTGCAAAATTTCAACTTCTAACTTTGCTTTCTGCCCAGAGATACAAACTTATGGATGCTCATCGTATTTGTATTTTCTTATTTATTTCATATGATTACTATTAAATTCCTTTTTATACCATTAAGCCTGTAAATTCTTTAAAACTTCACTTTATCAATTTTTTAATGCAAGCTCGGCGATATGCTCAAACTGGATTTTAGCACAGTAGACCTAACCGAAGTGGAAATCAGTGACCTAGACATCGAACCTTGGGTAAAAATAATAATAGTTTACGTATATCCATAATAACCTATCTATTACAAAGTGAATGTTTTCTTGTGAAAATATGGTTATTATTTTTTGTTTAATTTATATTAATACAGGAACAAGATGAACAAGTTCTGGAGGTTGGTTGAAAAAAATTAATATATTTAGAAATTATGTTGTCGTATTATTGAAAATTTATTATAATTTGTATTTTCTTTTAGCTACGTCAAAAAATGATCGACAGAGAAATAGGAGAAATGAACATCAGTGTTCGATTTCATTATGACAAATTGGTAAAAAAAAAAAAAATTCAAAAAAGTTTACACTATTTCTTGTAATATGTGGCTTTATTTTAACATGGAGATTAAGAGTTTTTATTAATACGGGCATTTTAACAAAGGAAATCTTTTATAATTTGTTTGTCTACGCACCGGACGGACAAACGAAAAACATAGTCTACCGTCAAGCTTTGGTGTAAAAGCTTGGATATAAAATTGTCTGGTCAGCGCATTCAAATCTCGACTGAGAGGTCTGGAAATCATTATCGGTTTATTTTGTAGAGAATACACTTCATGTCCTTACGGATAATAAATTTGCAAACTCATTATTTTTTTACATATTTTTGCAAAATCTTTTTTTATTAGAAGACAAATCAGATACATTTTATAGTATAAACACCTAAAATATGCAGTGTTTTAAATAAAGCGCATCCGCCAAATATCCTAAAAACCGTTAGTCCAATCAAAAAACTGTTGTATAGCAACAGGCATTTTCCGAATTTCATGGTATTGTTAAAATTGATGTTCGACGCCAATTAAGGGGTCACACAATTTTTATCTCAGAAAACAAAATAAATAGAGTAAAAGATAGCAATAAGAAATTGTAGAGCATGTCGATATCTGGGTAATGTTTGAGAAAATTTGAATAAACACTTTTAAACACTTTGTGAAGTCTAAATTTCAAGACTTTCATGAATTTGAAATACTACAAAGCATAGTGCAAATAAAAAGTTACAACGAGAAATCAAATCACAGAAAATGTTCAAACTGATGTCCATCGGATGCAATACATAAGAGAAGTCGTTTGTGGAAATTAGCATACATATCCATCATACTTTCAGCTCTGACAGCAGCACAGGCATCATGGATCCTAGTTTGAAGCTCAATGACATTTGAATGTGGAGAGGCATAAACAATTTCCTTCAGATAGCCCCACAGAAGGAAATCAAGGGGAGAAATCTGGTGATCTTGGAGGCCACCTTACTGGTCCGAACTGTCCAATCCAGTTGTTCCCAAAGTTGCTGTCAGTAGATCTGATCAGTTCGCATCTTGTGAGCTGGTGCACCGTCATATATTTCTCCTTTCTGCAAATGGTAAATCATTTGGCCATTCAGAAACTTCATTTGTTAATAGCTCAACATTACAAATGCCATTTAGATTTCGAAGGAAAAACACTGGTCGAATAATGCTGTCTGACCAATGATGTTGATTGTGTCTGTAACAACCCTTCATTAATTTTGCCTTATCCGTCTATAATACATATCCTCTGATGCATTCAAAACAAAATTGCAGAAATCAATCCGGAGTAAAAATCTTCTGGTCCAGCCAAATGGGATGGAAAGAATTCGCCATACAGTGGTTATTCACCAATAATCCAGGCTGTAATGCAGCATCACGGATATTACTATGTGGGAATGCAATGAAATAAACTATGACATCTGCATCTGCTACATATATATTTACAACTCTACTACGAGGCACATTAAATGTTCCTGTTGTTCTTAATCCTGTGATTGCTCTACTAATAGTATTTTGATTGGCTCTTTTTGCATTTGGAAACCTAGCATTAAAGGTTCTTGCAGCTGCACGAAAATTTCTGTGACTTTCACCATAAATTATCATCATTTAATTGTTAATTGTTCTGTTGTAAATGCAGGCATTTAGTACTTAGTTGTTTCCTCCAAAAGGAGACAAATGGTATGAACTTTGAATGCAAATTGTAATGTGAAATTATTTGTCAGACAGCCCCTATTTCGGAATTGGAATATTCCAGAATTAGAATAATATCAATTACTGGTACATTTACTTAAAATTCGTAAAAAACTTTATTAAAAATAAGGTCAATTCATTTTTAATTACCTTCTGAACTGTGTGAGTAACAATACAGGAAGTCTTGAAATTTAGACTTTCACAAAATGTATGTCTCGAATTTTCTCAAACATTAGCCAGATAAAGCTATTCTGGAATGATGATTTTCAGACTAACTCGACCATGTTCTACAAGTTTCTCATTGACTTCCTTACTCTATCTCTTTTGGTTTCAGAGATAAAAATTATATGACTCCCCTTTAATAATTGGTGTCGAACATCAATTTTAACAACCATGAAATTCGGCACGTGTTAATTGCTATACAACTGCACTAACAGTTTTTTTAATTGGCGTAAGGGTTTTAGGATCTTTGGCCGTTACACTTTATTTGAAACACCCTGTATATCAATGAAATATTAATTGCTAATTTTCAGAATCGGCTCTTCACGAGAACAAAGCGCTATTTTTACAGACCAATAAAGGAAACGCCATTCAGGTAAAAATAAGTTGTTTTTTTTTATCAGTTGTATCTCATTCTTTGTATCATGATAGTCCTTATATCTGAATGGAGTTTAGAAATTATAAGAAATTAATTTTCAGTTTTCAGAAATTTAAATTTCAATCTCTAACAGAGCATAACCCGCTAATTTTTTTACATTAATTTTTATTACGTTTGATATAGTTTTTTATAAATTGCAGTTTCGGAGTTGCCTTACCCAAAAAATATGGTTTACACAGAGTCAAGACTAAGAATGATTCAAAAGAAAATATTACCCAAAGTAAGCAATTTAATACTGAAAACATAACATTTTATAGAAACCCGTTCATTTGAATTATATTTTACATTTTTTCTAGTTCTATTATCTCTTCGGAACAACAGAAAATGGAAAATTCATCCTGAATGGCAAGTAATTTTTCAAAAATCATCTAACTGTATGACAGCATATTAAATTAAGAATAAAAATATGTCCTGTATATTTGTGAGTTTTACTTATATTCAGATACAAGGCTCATTCAATAAATAACCGTAAAAGTGTCAGATTGTCTATCATCGAGAACCTACTGTTTGGGTGCTTAAACCCCCCTCCTAACCAAAAGTCTAAATTAGGCGTATATACGCCTAAATTGGACTGCATTTGTTCTAAATTGGACCATCAAGAAAAAGACCAAATTAAGCAAACCTTTCACTTTCTACGTTTTGCTTAACAGTATGCAGGTATGGATCGGTAGTGATTAACTTTCATTTTAAAACAGCATTTCTTAAGGGCAGATTTGATATTACCAAAGATACCTTACCGCAATAAATTATGGCCCAATCTATCAGTCGTCCAATTAGGTGTAAAAATTAGATCAGATTGATGAAATTTTCGTTTTCAGTTCGTGGTGCTTTGTTTGCTGGCGAATAACTTTCGGTTTTCGTTAACGAGTAAAACTAAACATATTCTAAGCCCTCCACATTCCTGGCGACGTAAAGGATAATTATTTCAGCAGATATAACAGTGGTCCAATTTAAGCAGTGGTCCAAATTAGGCGGTCTTCCCCTATATGTCTTTTTGTAAATTTTATGTGTATTTTGTAAAATAAAGGTCACTTTGCGCTCTTTATCTAGGAGTGTGATGTGTGGTCTATTTTCAGCAATTTTTTATCAGTCTTATGATAACTCTGTCAAAATATAATTTGCGTTGTTTTCTCTAAGATATTGCCTAGATTATAATTATAGTGTGTGTTTGTAATAATGTATGTTTACATTAATTAGTTAGACTTGATGAATGATATTGGCTACCCAGTTTATGTCTATGTAATTTGCCTGTCTGTGTGAGCACTTTACATTTCCTGCAAGCCCCATCGATCGAATCCTTGATAATGCGTTTTCTGTAGCTTTTTGTGTTAATAACCTGGTCTTGAATAGCAATCGTGTTTACTTCAGTTTCTCCAAAGAGACTCCCTTTACTCACTTATTGATGACAAGATAGCTGTTGTGATTGTGAGACGAATTGCAATTTATACTGGTTGTCGTATATCAACAAGAATTTCGGTTCATAACTGAAATTTATTGAACCGAAAACAACTCTTTTAAAAAAATACGCTCTAAGCTAAGATTCAATTTTAAACCTTGTTCAGGAATCAGAAGGATACGAGATCCAATCTTATATATATTTAAAGTTCATAAAATGTGTAATTTCAATCAATACTTGATAAATATTATTTACTTTTGCATTTATATGTTATAGAAATAAGCGTTAATAATTGTTTTTCATTACAAAGTTTAGCAGTAGGACTGCATTTGTTAATAGAAGAAGCAATGATATTATTTGAAAAATGGAAGGAAAATTTCAGCCCTATCATTGGGCTTTAAGACACTTAGTGGCAGCATGGATCTACAGTGTCTGCGATAGCCCAATTGGTAGACGCGTCGAGCGTGATAGTCGTGGTTCCTGGTTCGAATCCAGGTCGCAGAATTTTTCTTTCCATTTTTTCAAATAACATCATTACCTGATGTTTGGAGAATTAGCTCCAGTTCTCATTCATTATTTGTTAATAGAAGAAACGGTTCCTAATAGCTTTGTTGTAGGCTGCCTGCAGCTTATCAACGATGTTAAATGAATCTTTACTGGATTTGCGAAATGTTGCCATATTTTATTTTATTTTGACTTCAGATTCGGATAGAGCATCAAAAAGTAAGTAAAAATTATAATATGCACACGTGTCCTATCTATTTAGGAACATGGCCAAAACGGCGGTTAAAGTTAAACATTTTGGTCCTTCTAACCGGCCAATGTGTAACTTTTATTTACTTTTTGATGCTCTATCCGAATCTGAAGTCAAAATCAAAAAATTCCAGAAAAAAAATTGGCGACGGAACGATCGACTTCCCAAATACAGTAACGATGCTTTTAATTAAGATCGTTATGGTAATGCATTCTCAACTGGTTGAAATTTACCTTACCAGAACTTTTTGCGTCAGGCCTCTGCTTTTTATTGTAGGTTTTTTTTTAAAAAAATTACCATCAAATTATTGTAACTAGTATAAATCTTTGAAATTTAAGTAATAATTTCTCTTCGTTTTTGGTATTCATTGAGAATTTTTTTCTTGTTATCTATGATAAGTTTACATTTTTTATTTCTTCTGAAAGGAGATACTGCACCTATCGGGATACTCGAAATATCTCAGAAGTTGAAGACGCTTCACCTGAATCAATTCTTCTAGAACTTCTTACTTTTATAAACGAAAATGGACTAATGGAGAGAGAAACTTTTCATCCAGTGAATTCTTATCTCTCTTATAAAAACTGTGAGTTAATATTTCCATTATTCACGTATTATTAATTTATTTTAGCTAGATTTTTTATAAATATTGCCTTTTGGCTAAAAAGAAATATAGCTATAATGACTTGGTACATTAGAGATTTCTTTTGGTCGCACTTATCGACGGTAGATATTTTTTCTCTCAGAGCGGATATGCACAGGATAATAAGCTGTGCGATTTTTTCTCTCTTATTGTTCAAGATATCCTTCTAAATATGTGTGGAAATTCTGAAATCTTGTAAATGAACATTAATTATTAATTACTTGCTGCTGTTATGCCAACTGTTTTCAAAGAATTTCAATAACATTTGGAGCAGATACAAATACACAACTGGGGCATTAATATTATTAAGAATTTGCTAATTATGCTGCTTTGTAATAAGTAAAAGATACAAAATCATATGCACCATTAAATTTTTGCATCAAAAATGCTCTCGGCAACCATTATGGCAGTTGAAAAAAATACAGGGTACTTATAATTAAACTCTCCCCACTAAACCCATTATTTATAGTAGGGGTACCAAACACGCCTTTAATAATGTCCAGACTATCGGCCACAAAATTTATTTGGTTCACCGCTTCCTTTAGCTGTGGGGTTCCTTGAAAGATATGGTTTATCAGGGGAACGTTCGTATGTGTGCCGATCTGAAGAGAACAATATCAAGAGAGGTATCATGCATACCCATGGAGGTGCTTCGTGCAACCGTGCAGCATGCTTTTCTGGAAACTGATCGGCGCCATTACGAGCACACTTTCTCGTCTGACGGATGTTACGTGTCCACAAAAACTAGACTTAATATATAATATAGCAACAAGTGCTTCGATAGAATTCCTTATTCATTATTAATTACTCTTACCTATAGGTCGAAAAGGGCATCAGGCAGCTGATCCACAATCATCATATCTTTCCTCGGATGCAGTACGATATTTCCTTGATCACTTTTTACAGAATATGCTAAAACGAACTGAAGCAGTTTTGAGGACTAGAGTATATAAAATACTGAGCACACAAAATTGACCAATGATGATTCTTGTTCATGCGAACGCTCGTTTTCCACATAGGATAGCGTTAATGAACTGTATTTATTATGCGACTGTCAAGGGAATTTTATTTAATTTAAAGATCTCATAATATCATTTATTATTTCTTAATACTATAATTTGAAAATGTGCTACTAGAGAGACCAAAATTAAACAATCCTTTACAGAAGAAATTTTCAGTTTAAGCAGGCGGCAGAATACGATTCCAAAAATCTCGTATCTTCTTCACTTTGCACACGAATCTTCACATCAATCGGGAGAACATGACCAAGTGGAAAATAAAATGCACGCATGTATAAATAAATGCTTCAACTGCGTGCGTACTCTCTACAAAGCTCGGAAGATTCGTTCTTTCCAACCACTCATTAGGCGCGTACTCTCGCTATCGTTGCAAGAACTTTTTTGCATCTAAATTACAATTACGAGTGAGGATCGAAAAATAACGCAGAACAATTTTTTGTGGCAACATTTTTAATAATAAGAAAATAACCCGTAAAACGATTTCTAAGTACTGTATTCTAAAACGAATCATATTAAATGTTGAATTTAATTTCACAGTTTGATATAATGCCGAAATTAGCTAATGTTTACTATTAAGGCCTAATATTAAATAACTATTTTTAACAACAGGCGTAACATTAATTAGCTATTTTTAACAATGGGCCTAACAGTAATTAGCTATTAACAACAATATGCCTAACATTAATTGATAATAGGTTTAAGCCTAACAGCAATTAATGGACAAACTAGGCTTTACATCAATTGCTTATCGATAACTATACACACAAGAGCAATTACTGGTTCATACCCTATGTCTAATTTCAATTAGCTATTGATAACAATAGGCCTAACATCATTTAACTATTAAAAACACTAGCCCTAAGATTAATTATCTATTTTTAACATTAGGATTAACAATTGTTAAAAATAGGTTTAACATTAATTAGCTAATGACAACAATAGGCCTAACTGTTTATTGCTTTTTTAAAATAAATAAACTTAACTGTTTATTAGCTTTTTTTAAAAAGCCCTAATTATTTATCAGCTTTTCTTAAAAGAAATAGGCAAAACAATAATTAGTTATTGTTAACAATAGTCCTAACTGTGATCTCTGCCAACTGATTACCATAATGTCCACCAAGTCAAATGGAAAATTTCAACAAACTTCAAATAATCTCAAATACAGCTAGCTCACTTTCAATAATTCTCACTTTATTTTCTCCACCAGGTAATCAATGGCAAGAGTGTTAGGTTCTTAAGACATGTGTGCCTCGAAAGCGAATTATTCAAAATTGAAATAACAAACAAGAGTGTTGGAATCAAAACATAAAAATCTTTATTTCAAGAAACTTATCTATTAAGGGAAAAGTTAATTCTAATGATCTTATATCTTATGAAAATCTAAATAATCAAATTTTATTTGTGTAAAGAATGCTATTACTTAAAGATAATTAATATTCAAAGCTGTATGAAACGTTCAAATCTTACTGACAATAGATTAATCAAAATTGGTTTCACACATCAAGCTCTGATAACTGCTCTGAGATATTATTCGGTCTCACCTTCACTTAATACAAATTAGATAAGTTCCAAACTCGAGTTTTCTCTTAATCACTAAACAAGTTCAAACAAATATCACTTACAAATAATATGCCACTTGAAGAATTATATCCACTTTGGTATCATAAACACAAATCACTTTTATCACTTAAATCACTCTATCATCACCACACACAAATTCCCACTTGAAGATCGCACGCTGTACTTTGAGAGAGGAATCCGGATCGATCACTCGATGAGTCAATGTAAATCTCAAAATGTCTAAAGTGTAGTCTAAAGATGCCACTAAAGTCTAAAGTTCTACAGATGCCACTCTCAATCAGAAGTACTCGATGCATGTTTCAACTAACGCTGCTGAATGCTATTCTCTTCTATGCAGTAGTCTTGAAGGATCGCTCTCTACTGTAACCCTAAAGAATTTCTCTGAAGGATTGTTCTCACACGCTGAAGAATTGCTCTTTTCGACTTTGCTCAAATCATGTAAATTGGTATTTCATCCACTCAGATCAAAATTCATTGGTTGATCACTCAAGTGATTTCCAAAACACATGAAAATGCTCAAATTAAAAGACTGAATCTAGCAAAGTTTAGTTAGATTTACGTCTGGTGTTCTTTTTTCAACATATGCACCAAGTCTCTCAACACATTTCTTCTATGGTGGCACCAGATTCAATACACGTCGTTCATAAAACTCCTATTTAGAGCCTTACACAGACGGCTTGTTTGCAGCAGAGAGCCAACAACAGCGTGATTTTAATACCGCACTACTATGTGCAACACAGTGCAGCATGACGTCATTTTTGATACTTCAGCGCTGAAGAAGTGTTGAATTTAACAATTCGCGAAAAGCGTTGGCCTCCTAGGAAAGTCTTTATTGGTCCGAAGAGGTAATAGATGGTGCAAGGTCTGGATTGTAGTGTGAATGTTTTTGTACCTCCCAGCCAAATTCCTCAGTTTTTTCAAGAACAGAAGCCGCGACATGGGGACATGAATTATCGTGAAGAAGTCAGCATCATACACCTCCAACATTTCCCTGTGGATTTCACTCGCATTTTTTCGTTTGGACCACAAAAAACGGACTAACCTCGCTGTTTTTCACAAGTTGACGATGCGAGCAAACGCGCCATCTTTACTCAGTAGTTATCAGTCCTTCCGCTAGGGCGACACTTGGTCAACCCATTGCTGTCTATAGCGAAAGATTCAAACTATCAATTTGCCAACTTTGAACATCCGCACCAAAATAGTGTTCCATAAAGAAATTGCTGTGCGTTACTTTTCGACATTCCCTCGTATTTAATTAATTTTTATTTTCAGAATAGTCTTGTCAGTTTTTCCAGGATTCTATTTATGGTTTGGAACTATAAAACATTAAAATCTGGACTAATAGATTATTATTTTTTTCTTGTTTATTATTGGAGGTGACGAGATCTTGATCCACGACCTTCTATTTGATGCAAAAACGACACGTGATTATGCAGAAATAAAGCCATCATTAGCAGCTAGGTACATTTTCGAAATTTATTTATATTTATTTCTATTTTTACCTTAAAATAAAATTTCGTGTGGTTTTCTCTTTAAAAATGGATATAAATTTCCTGATGTCATAAAATAATGATCTAACGCCGAAAATAACTATTTAAGATATACACTGAAGATGCAAATTATTAAGAACACCCACTGGTAGTCGAATATGTACTATCCTCGCTAACATAAACATTTGTGACGTAAAATAGGTGTGAGATCAATGGCGCAGGAAAGAACTCACTTATCTGAAAATCTCTGATTACTATAAAATGTGGAAAGACGTTGATTTATAGCAATGCTGGGAAGGCTAGCCTAAGTATACCAAACACAGCAAATTTTACCGGCTTTTCCAGAACACAACTATATAAGCAACAAACAAGCAGTGAACGGTTCGAAAAGCAACAAACAAGCAGTGAAAGATCTTCCCAAACAAATTTTCACCCACTTAGTTTTTCGTTATATCTTTCTTTCTTTTCCTTTCTCTGTTAAGTCAATCAGAAGCCTTATTTCCTCCTGATTAGCCATCGCTTCTTAGTTTGTTCTCTGCGTTTGAATTTCTTCATTTGTATTCAATTGCTCGAATGATGAAATAATTTCTAAACGCAGTAACTTACTTAAAATAATCTTCAACATTGTTTTAATACAGAACGTTTGGTTATTTATTTAATCACTGAAAAAACTACATTAAATATTTCGAACTTTATAAAAAAAATAATTCATGCATTATAACCCACATTTTAGCATTTGAATGATTTAAACCCAGCTTAATGTTGACCGATAATACAATTCTTTATCTCTTGAATTGTCTATTGCATTAAGCTAAGAAGTTCATTTTCTACTCACCAAACTGTCTCTGATTTCACAATAAAAAATCCTGTTAAATAATTATAAATTAAGTATTATTAATAATCATTCAAATTTAGAAATTGTTAAATAAAAACTCATTCAATCACTCAATACCCACAGCGATAAATTTGCAAAGTGCGGGGTGATAACGAAGTTCGTTGCGACTAGAAGTGGACTCACCCGATGGGAAGATCTCATAGACAGCGAAGAACTTGGAAACCTTACCGAATTGTATGTCATTTTCTTTTATTAATTGACCTAATTCGAATAATATAAATTTAAAAATTATTAAGAAAATTATGTGATTATGTGTTAACAATTTTAAACAATATTAATTCTGATAATTTTTATTTTTTTTTTTACTCTGGTTACTACTTCAATTTACAGGAGGGGGATAGTAGTATTAATTTTTTAATGTTAATAATTCCAATTTTCACGATATAATGGGAAATAGATGATTTCTGAATAATTTTCTCTTAATGAAAGATTATTGGGTTTTATTTTAGTGTCATTTATTCTTAGGGCCGTCTATCGTCGTGATTAAAATTTCATTCGTAATGGTTTCATATCATTCATATCATATGTATACCCGTAATGGTTCCGTAAATGTATGGCGAAATCATAAGAGATGGGGCTATGGTTCCTTTCCGTCTTTTACCAAGTCTACATCAGAGAAGAATAGAGAAATATTGCAAATTTTAATGGCAAATATTTCTTGACAGTCTTCCATTAAGATTTACTCATTTTTATTGTGCCTTTGTCAGTGATGTTTCATGCATAAACTTATTGCGATGGGAATGATTCTGACACAAGAAACAAAAAATCGTCCTATGAACCCGTGTCCGCCAACCCATAATAATAAGGTACATGAAGTAGGCTACAGCCAGAGAAACCAGTGGTGAAAAAAAGATTTAACTTTGGAAATGTTACTATATATGAATACAGTGGTTAAGAAAAAGTCTAGCGTGGTCTGAGTCAATATCACTAAATATTGTGGTTGTATGTCTAATATCTATATTCACTAAAGAATATGTCACGACATTCTTTATTTATTGTATGTTTATATCTAGTGGTGCTACCCTTTGCCGTAGCGACAGTCTGCAAGGGTCTTGGCATGCTCTTCAAAAATGCCTAATAGGTTGCTGCTTATGTTCTTCCACTCCTCCTTCAAAGCCTCGATCAGTTAATGGTGCTTAGGGATGTCTCTCATCGTTTTTATTCATCCAATAGATCTCTTGGGTCGAGGTTGGGACTTCTTTGAGCTTGGAGATCAGAACTTGTGCATTCAAAACAGACGGCATTTATGTCAAGGTTATATTTTATTTTATTTTTATTTTTTATCCTGCTGATTGAAAAAAACCTTTCACGGTGAACTGCTGATATTTATGAATGGCAGCAGGATCAGCTGGACGATCGCGTCCTTTCCATATTCACAATCGTCGATTATAATTATCAGCACTCATGCTAAAAAGTGGCTCTTCACTGAACGCAGATCCGTTCACCTCGCCAGACACTTCTGTGTTGGCACAACTCCAATCCTTAAGCACGGTCAAGGGCATTCTTAGCAGTGGCTAACAAGAGTATAAACATACCTCCTTCCATCAGCGATTAATAGTTCGTGTAGATGCCAGTATCTCTCAACGATTGGTGTCTGCTCTCTGCTATGACTGGGCATCGAATGTGGCTTCGTCGTGTTCTTATGTTCGCCTGTGTATACAAGTGCCACTCCAGCGAATCTCATTGATTTCCTAATCCTGTCCAAATTCGAGTAAGAGTTGTTATTTTCACCATGTTACAATGCAGAGACCAACTAGTCATAATAATAATAATAATAATAATAATAATAATAATAATAATAGCATTGACTACAGAATTTGCTAATGGTTTCATTCAAACTTTTCATATCAATCTTTGGTTTCCTTAACCCTCCAAAAACAGAATTCTTCTTGATCTTTGTTTAAAAAAAATAATCTGTTTCATATTTTTCAGTCACTTTATCGATTTGCACATTCGAGCTATCGATGAAACTTGGTACAAGAGATCAGTGGACCAATATTACATCAACAAAAATAGCTTTGTCTTTTCCGTCCCTTTCAATGTTGGTAAGTTTTAGCGGGGTTTTCACTTTATGAAAAAACATAGTATAGTCATAAAATTAATAATAAATATAGGTTATTCATTATATTTGATATCATTGCAACCATTCTTACACTAACGCCAGTCTGGTAAGATCGTTATGTTAAACATGGCACCTTGATATCTTTATCTTCTGAATGGCCGAGTACTGCAATATTCAAAGTGCGACAATTGTAGGATGCAAAAAACACGAGATCACAAAAAGACGAAATTCAGACTGCTGGCAGAGAAAAGTTAGTCAAGTAAAGCGCTGCCCTTTTGGCAGTATATCTATGATTACATATGAAATACTTGCACTCGAAACAAACTCGCTTTCATTCGTAGAAGTTGACAAACAAACTGGCTATCGGAAAGACAAAATGAATCCAAGCCATATCTCGAATTAGAGAATAGAGGAATCAGTTCCATTCCGACCAAGGGAAATACATATTTTCCGACATATAGTGTTCATGAATGCCTTCATTTGAAAGGACAGTAAAAGGCGATCACATCGAAAAAGGCAGCTTCTTAAACATTCGAGCACTGGCGATCTAATTTGCTTTTCTTCGCATTCACTTTTACAGAAATCAAATTATTATTTTTACTTGCTCTATCATTAGTCTATATCATTTAGAGTCTGGGCTCGTATTATTTTTCATTATCTACTGGTGAATTAAAATTCATGGGAGTGTCCCGTTCCTCGTCCTCCCTAGCTCAGCGAAATGCAGCCATTCGTCGTGTCCATTGATTCCAAAGGAGAGATGCTGAATAATAATCACAGGCTTCTTGATATTTGTAGGTGCAGATCGTCGATGCGAATGGACCTCTCCAACATGTTCTATAAATGATTAACGGTAATTAGGCTCATATCTCCTCGAACCAATTCTGACACAACTTGGGCCCGGTGACATGGTGGCTATTTGCCACCCCTCATGAATTCTGAAAAAGTAATACACCAAGTAGCAATGAAGTGGTCGCCAGACAATTAAGTGTTTCGGTGGACAAGCGGACTCAACTCATACCATTTAAACTCACTAAAGCGGCATGGAACCTCGTCCTCCCCGTAACCGTGCCCTACTCACATCTTAAGCTATGCGTAATACACGAGTTCTGCCATCAGCCTGAAATAACTCGAACCATGACTACGGACTCGAAAATGTTCAAATATTCAAATCCTTCCAGTCCTCCAAAGTCCAATTAGCAGTGTTATGAGCAATGATTTTAACAGGAGTATTCTGATAGACCTTTAAAGAATTTTACACGGTCCTGCGAGATTTATCTAGTACATGTTGTATTGAATGGAAGTGATTTGTGTCACATGTCTGTATCTTGTACAATTCTAGGCACAGCCTCAATTAGTGGACACATGTGGTCAGCAATAGGTGGTAAATGCATTCCATGATGTATTACAAAAGCACACGTGATACTGTAAAATGAGGAATGTTGAATATCCGCACAGCATTTCGAATAGTGTGTTCTATCCATCGGCTAACCACTATCATGCCCCTAACACTGTCGATTACGAAAGTTTGGATCACAATCGAAACACTCTGGGAATTTCCATGATATATTAGTTCGTTTGTCCCACCTACAATTAACTTTGCAGACTGCTACTCTATGACTTTTATATTATTGAGAATTAGATGGAATAATGGAATACACTCACTCATCAAAAGTCATGGCACACCTGCCTAATAACATGTTGCGCCCCCTCTGGCCCGGATAACGGCGGCAACCCGTCGTGGAAGAGAGTCTACCAGTCCCCGGAACACATCCACAGGCACTGCAAGCCATGCCGCCTCCACTGCACTCCATAACGATGCTGTATTTACCAGTTGCGTTGTGACGACCTGACAGATCGTTCGATGACGTCGTACAAACGTTCAATGGGATTGCAATCTGGGGAACGTAGAGGCCAAATCATTGTCGAGGGCCGTGTGTGGAGGCGCATTATCTTGCTGGAAGATGCCGTCGCCCGCGGGGTAAAAACAGTTCATGAAGGGGTGCAGGTGGTTCCTAAGCAGATCGACGTAGTAAGTAGCACGCAGAATGGATGTCAGATGCACCAATGGACCAATTGCAAGCCACAAGAAAACACCCCAGACAAATATGGAGCCTCCACCTGACAAGCGGTACCCACCTCACAAGCGGGATCCATGGCTTCGTGTGGCCTGCGCCAGACACGGACACGACCATCGGCCCGATACAGCTGAAACCGTGCTCGTCAGACCAGGCAACCCTTCGCCAGTCCTCAGCGGTCCAGTCGCTGTTGGTTGGCCCAGGCTAGGCGTTGCCAACGATGTGCAGCTGTCAAGAGTGGCGCCCGTCGTGGCCTCCTGCTCCCAAAGCCTGCAGCTGCCAAGGTTCGCTGAATTGTCGTCACGGACACAGTTGTGGGACGTCCCTGGTTGTACCGCATGGTGATTTGACCCGCTGTCGCTCTTCGGTCAGCAGTTGCAAGCCGGGTGACCCGGCGAACACCACTGGCATCAATGAGGCGTGGGCGGCCCGTCCGCTGTTCGACATGCGTTGTAACCCCTCGTTGGGTGTACTCTCGATAGACCCTTGCAACGGTTGTACGGGAAAATTGCAGGGTATTGGCTACATCTGATATTGAGGCACCCATCCATCAGGCACCAACAATCATCCCCCGTTCAAATGCGGGTAGCTCTCATTAGAATGATTGTGTGATATCCAGGAGTCATGTGCACCTGCATTTCGAGAATAGAAGCAGCGGGATCTGTCTCATTATGGACAGGGAACCTAATTGGAGGGGTGTGCCATGACTTTGGTGAGTAAGTGTATATCATCAAATTCGACGTCGATTATTTTCTGTATTTATTAAAGAAGAGAAGTTATGCACCATCTTTTGTAACATAAGTCTTGGCAACAATTATTTTTAAACAGTTTAAATTTTCATATACTTTGGTAATCAATAGGATACTCAAGACAGAGCCGAATTTATGTATGGTCTTTATGGGCTGCAGCTCAGGGCTCTTTCAATCAAAGGAACTAAAGAGTGTTATCCCAGGGCCCGCAAAGTTTGCGATCCGGCCCTATCTCAAGATAATAAAAATATTTATGATTTTTCCAGATATAACAGTCATAAGTTTAATATAAGAAAATAAACACCAAGCTATAACCTATGCATTTAGGTATATGCATCAAAGAGTGTTGCCTAGATAGACTGACGCCATAATCAGAATCATTTCTAATTAACACATCTACCCTCTTCCTCGACTCCCCTCTCCTCATTTAGGATTTTCCTACCGATCATTTCTGGTCCATTAAAAGCTGTGTAGCGTTTGTTCTTGATATTTTTTTCTTATAAATTTTTGTTAAATATGTATTTTTGAATTAAACAGAGGGTCAGGATTGAAAAATAAATTCCATAAACACAATGGAAACGAAAGAATAAGAAAAACTGGAGGCAAATTGGTATCCAAAGAAGAATTTAAAAGACTCATCCCTAGATACTGTAATGCTATCCATGTATCCCCCCCCCCCCCCTTATTCATCAATACCCGAGGGGCTGTAACTTGTTTATTTGTTAACCGATTTTCAAAATTCTTTTTGTATCTTATAATCACATTTGTCCTCTATGTAATGCACTATTTACTTTTCGACATAGTCCCCATTCCTTTCCAAGCATTGCGCCAACGCGTGGCTAGTTGGGTGAACCCGTCGGAGAGGAATTCCGGAGTTGTTGTCGACACCAGGGGCGCGTTCCTCGACATTGAAATAAAACGTCAGAGACATTGTCATTCGTCTTCGATACTCGCTGGCTGTGTTGGTGAAGTTGCAACGATTAAACATCATAATTACGTCTGCGGCGTTGATAGCATTGTTGAATCTGCAAACGAAGACAGCTGTCGTCCGTTCATCGTGAAAACGAACGCATGAATCTTCCAACTGATTTCATCGGTTTTTATGAAGTGAAGGCCCTTTACAGGACCACATTTCTATTCGAAAGAGATTGTCAAAATAAAAATTTAATCTAAAGCATAAAAATTCCTGCAGCAATAATTCATTTATGCTACTTTACAGTGGAAGGACAACGTAAAGTAGCATAAGGACAACGAAGGACAACTATAAAATATTTGTGGAAGGACAACGTATAAAAGTAATAATTTGTAATAAAACTTTATTAACCTCAACAAAAATTAGTTTCTGAATTGCACATATTCATTTATAGTTTTCATAAATTGTAGTTTCGAAATGCCTTCCAATTTTTAAGTTCTATTGTTTTGTGTTTTGTTGGGGTTTTTTTTATTCCTTCTGCCAGTGTTTTATAGGCAATTTTTGTTGAATGAATAAAGTTTAATTACTTATTATTATAAAATATTTAACCAAGCAAATTGTCACAAAGCCAGTATAAATATTTTAGATTTAGCGATTCAATTATTTCAAGAAATAAATTCCAAAAGTGTTGTGTGTGAAATAAAATAAGGCGATAATGTGTATTTAACAAATTTATTTCATCTACACTATACATTTTATGCAGTTTTTTGCGACTGCGTTTTTTATTTTTCAAAATGCAACTTACAGAATTAAAAATGTATTTTGCAGAAATAAAATTCATTCGATCGAATTAAAAATGCATTTTGCAGAATTAAAAAATGTAATTTGCAAAAAAAAATTTAAAAATGTATATTCCGACATTAAAATTCAGATTGTAAAGTACAATTATTTGCGAATTCTTAAATGGATTCCGCAAATTTAAAAGGGCTGTTTGCAAATTAATAATGCATTTTGCAGACTTAAAAAATGCATTTTTTAGAATAATTTTGCCAATTAAAAAATGTAGGTTCTGACATTTAAATTCAGCTAGGGAATTAGCTTTTTACGAATTCTTAAATGAATTTTCCAAAATAAAAAAATGCAGTTTGCAGAATTAAAAATGCAGCTTGTGAAACAAAACATATTTTCCAAAATAAAGAGACCTACTTGTGGAATTTTCAAATCCTAAGATTGAAGGGGGGAATTGTGTATAGAAAGAATAAGAAATTGGGAGGAATAATTCTTACCCCATTTTGTTAATTTCCATTTTATGATCCCAGTTTTTACCCCGTTGTTTACCCTCAATTTTATCCCTAACAATTACTCCCAAGTTTTAACTCATTTTTATTTCCAAAGCATATACCCACTGTTTTGGCCCCATTTGTTATCTCCTGTTATTTGACCTCGCTTTTTATCCTAATTTTTATCTCCCACTATTAATCCCACATTTTATTTTCCATTTTTCTCTGTCCATTTCTATCTCCTTTTTTTTATTTCCAATTTATATTCCCTTCATTTAAGGAAATTAGCCTATTAAAGCGAAATTAAAAATGGGATGAAAAAGGGACTAAAGTAGAAGCTCAAAAAGTCGAGGAGGTGAACCGTCGAGGATAAGTAACATCAAAAGGTGGGGATTAAAAAATGAGTAAGAAGTATCCTTACCAACTTTTTATTCTTTTTGTCCATTTTTTACCCCCATTTTTGCTCAATTGAATTTGAGAAGGTTTTTTTTTTTATTTCGCAAAATGCAGTTTTTTTAATTTTGAAAAATTTGTTGTTTTTTTTAATTCCGCAAATATTTTATTGCAAATTACATTATTACGTGGCGGAAGAATGAAGCTACTTATTGTTTTCACAATGTCCGTCCATCCGTCCGTCCCCTTCATTTATTATTTCCGCAGTCTTTGAGGTAAAAGGTTGAAATTCGGAATGTAGCTTACTATGGCCATGCGCACATACACTATGTAGTTTGGTTTTGATTGGCCCACTGGGGTCGGAGTTTCGGGGGCGGAAATTACAGGGAACCAAAAGGTCTACGCGTATTTATGCATATAAAGGAGTGAAATTCGGTTTGTAGATTCCTCTAAGCAAGATCAACATTACTATGTAGTTGGCCAAATTGTCCCAATGGGATGGGAATTGTGGGGGTGGCAGTTACTTGGTCTTTAGAACTATGGCAACATATGGCATGTCATATATCATTCGATTGGAAATTATGAGAAACAAACAAAAGAAGATAGAGCTCTTTTACACTTTCTAAGTACTACGTTCAAGAAAATCAATTTTTCAATTTAAAAAATTGAGGAGGGGGGTTAAAAAGTGAGATATAAAAGGGTAAAAATGGCGGCAGCCCTGAGATCATCTATCTTCTTCGCGAGGATTAACTTCTTGTTTTAGTTTGAAAATACATGTTTTACTTTGCAAAATACATGTTTTATTTCACAAGTTGCTTTTTTAATTTTGCAAACAGCATTTTTAAATCTGAAGAATCCATTTAAGAATTCGCAAAAATTTGTATTTTACAACCTGAATTTTAATGTCGGAATATACATTTTTTATTTTTTTGCAAGTTAGATTTTTTATTCTGCAAAATGCATTTTTAATTCGATATAATGAACTTTATTTCTGCAAAATACATTTTGAATTCTGTAAGTTGCATTTTGGAAAATGCAGTCGCAAAAAGCTGCATAAAATGTTGTGTGGATGAAATAAATTTGTTAAATAAAATTCATATATCAATACACATTATCGCCTTATTTTATTTCACACACAACACTTTTGGAATTTATTTCTTGAAATAATTGCATCGCTAAATCTAAAATATTTATATTGGCTTTGTGACAATTTGCTTGGTTAACTATTTTATAATAATTAGTAATTAAACTTTATTAACTTAACAATAATTACCTAGGCTATAAAACACTGGCGAAAGGAGCAAAAAAAAAACAACAAAGGAACTCAAAACTTCAATTTGTGTATAAGAAAACTATAAATGAATATGTACAATTCAGGAACTAATTCGTGTTGAGGTTGTGACGAGCCACCCCCTACCCTTCTGGGTCGATAAGGCTCCCAGAATAAAACTAGTAAGGGGCAGGAACTGTCAGGGGTTCGGGACCTGGTTCAATTCTTGATAAAATGCTGGCACAGAGACAATTTCAAGGTTTCACACTTTTATTCTTCAGCTTATACAGGGTCGGTCGGTATCTTAAGCATATAGGAGGGGCCCCTCTAGAGCTACGACTATTTTCTTACGTTCTAAAGGAACACATGTACAATTTTTGGGCATAAATAAACCAGTCAAGCACCATCAGAAATCCGAGCATACGCAGATGTGTACATCGAGTAGCACAATCAGGTCTCTGCACTATTGAAATCTGCTCCAGTGGATCAAAATACAACCAACTCCCGTGAAGTATTCTTTACCACACGCATGAACGCGTGATGTGACCACTTTTGTTAAATGCTTTGAGGGGAGGGCACCTTAACCCCTCCTTGGCGAGTGGTTGTATTTGATTTATTACAGACTCTCTCTGCGGAATCCAATGGGATCGGGTGTTTTGACTGCTAATCTCGGTGCACCCTCCCTAATGGCACTTCGCACTGCAATTCCACGGATATGTCCAATAGTTTGACCTGTTTCATACGTTACTCCCGCTCGGACTCGATGGCCCAGCTGGCTGATTCATTTTTTCCTATTCAGCAATTAACAACATCAAAAGGAAAGAATAATAAACGTAACACCAGTCTCAATAACTCTCAACGCCGTCTGGGCGCACTAAATAAAAGGACCATCAGAAAATGGTCTGATGAGAATGTTTAGACACATTATGATAACGTTCTTCCTGTTGATAAACTGGCGTTGCATTCTAGTGGCACTTCATGTGGCTAGGCTTTCCTGCTTTATCTACACGAATGTTTTCCGCACTTGGGGGGCTTCAGAGCGGACACATTCCAAAGCGCAAATTGAAAACAGACGAAAGTTACTCACCCCAGTCGTCATCTAAAATGCACAAATGTCTTCAATTACTTGGTAGTGTTCTTTCCGTTCTCAAGGTTAAAGTTGTCATCGCTGGGCTCGATCGAACACACAATGGCCGCCATCATTCTGCCAACACCGCCATTTCCCTGTATTGCTAGATAAAATACTATTAAGCCCTGAATTACATCTTAAATGAACTAAATATGTTCATCTTAAACATCTACATATAACCTGGGTGCTAATTGCACCAAAGTTCCAACCAGGGTTTTACTACAACACATAGGATATGCAGTCCAGGGAGCAAGACCACAACATGTCCGCTCAACACGGCGTTCTTTTGGGGAAGACAAGAAAATAATAAAATGCCAATGCTTTTTTCAACAATACCACATGAAAGATAAAAATAAACGATTGTTTGCTGGAGGCTAAATAAAACTCCAAAGGAAAATAAACAATGTGAGTCGCCAACAAACAATACAACAAAAGAAAACAAAGGCACACGCGACCGACTCTGCACTTAGCTAAGTGCTCGTAAAAGAGCGGCCGCACCCCCTTCAAACTAAAAACGACCAACGAAATACATTCACCCACCAATCTATACCAACAAACTAACTAACACAATCCACCACAAACCGAACACATCCTATTCACCCAAACAGAACAAACTGCAAACAAACCGCTCACAACAATCAAAACAACAAAACAAAGCAACGCTCAGAACACACGCACACATCCCTCCCATAACCAGTCGTTTGCTATTTACCCTTCCCGTCGGACATATGCAACCCTAACTGACATCAACATGTCACAAGGTTAATACATTTTTATTACAAATTATTGCTTTTATACGTTGTCCTACCATAAATATTTTATACGAGGGGAGATCAAAACGTAAGTTGCACTTCCACGGTATGGCCATTTATTACACCACCTATACAAAAGCACACGGCTATAACAGCATATAATGTAGGTTCACTTTTCCACATAGTCCCCAAGAGACCCTAAACATTTATCCGAACGATCAACCAACTTTTCGATTCCGGATGCATAGAAATCTCCTCCAGCGTTTTGTAACCACACGGTGACAGCCGATTTCACCTCCTCATCGTTTCGAAATCGTTGTCCACCGAGTTCCGTTTTGAGCTTACCTAAAAGATGAAAGTCGCATGGCGCTAAGTCGGGACTGTATGGAGGATGTTGCCAAACCTCCCACTTGAATCGCTGCAGCAGTTCACACGTTTGGCGGGCCTTGTGAGGTGTTGCTGTATCGTGCAACAAAATCACACCGGCGCTCAATTTCCCCCGGCGCTTCTCTTTAATTGCTTTACGCAACCGGTTCAATGTTTCACAATACGAGGCCGCGTTGATTGTCGTTCCTTTCGGCATAAATTCTACGTGCACCAAACCCTACATGTCAAGAACACTGTCGCCATAACCTTTCCTGCTGAAGGTTGAACCTTGGCCTTCTTTCGTTGTGGTGATGAGGTGTGCACCCATTCCATCGATTTGCTCTTCGTTGCAGGGGTGAAGTGGTGGACACATTCAAATTGTTGCCACCACTTTACAATTCCTTGCCGGAAAATTGCACGCTCTCCATAGACAGCAGTGATTTCACGATGAATGTCCGTGCAATTCACCCGTTTGGCCCATAGAAATCGGATTGCTGCTCGCACCTCAAGTTTGGAGTGGACATCCAGTTGACGCGCCATTGCTTTTAGCCCGCTAGTCACACAAAACACGACGGAAAACCACAGCAACCGTCCTATCCGACGGCTGCGCAGTTAATGTCCCTTTCTCCGCTTTGCCCAAGATTGCGACACACAGCGCGCTCCTGCGGCGAGTTAGTGCAACTTACTTTTTGATCTCCCCTCATAGTTTAACACTGTAAAGTAGCATACATGAATAAAATCTTGTAAACATTCCAAGGAGGAGCTTTAGCAGATAAGGACCACGCCATAGTTCTACGGACCAAGTGACTGCCACCCCTGCAAATCCGACCCCCCTGGTTCAATTGGGTCTAAACTTCATAGTACTGTAGATCTTGCCTAGAGGAATCTGGATACTGGATTTTACGCCTTTACGTACCTAAATTGCACGTAGATAATGTTGCCCTGTCTGAATCCCACCCCCGTAATTCCGACCCCCGTATACCAATCAAAACCAAACTAAATAGTGCAGATGGACATGCCCATAGTAAGTTACATTCCGAATTTCAACCTTCTACCTCAAAAAGTGTAGAAATTATGAAGGGGACGGACTGACATTATAAAATCAATAAGTACCTCCATTCTTATTCTACTTACGAGGGTCAGTCAAATGAAAATCGGAAACATTTTTTTTATAGCTCCTTTATTACAGACAGAGTTTGGTACACTATTTTTCAATGTAGTCCCCATCTTTTCGATGCATTTCCGCCACGGAGCCTGGAAGGCATGGATACCTCGGGAAAAAAATCTTCATATAATGGAGATTTTGATTATAGGAATATGCATATCGAATTTCACTCCTTTTTATGCATAAATACACCTAGACCTTTTGGTCCCCTCTAATTTTCACCCTCAAAACTCCGACCTTAGTGGGCTAATCAAAACCAAACTAAATAGTGAAGGTGCACATGCCCATAGTAAGCTACATTCCGAATTTCAACCTTATACCTCAAAAAATATAGAAATGATGATGGGTGATTCAAATCGTGTATAAAATAAAACCAATAAGTAACTCCATTTTTCCGCTAATTAATAATAAGCTTATAGATTATGAGCACTTGAGCAATCGTGCGTCGACAAAGCGATTTCACGTGCGCGCGCCGATGTCAATAATGCTTAAAAGATGAACAGAAAGTAACAATGTATTCCTTCTTGACAAATCGATTGTTATATGACATGCCAGTATCTTTGAATTCTTTACACTCACTGTTTTAGCACGTGAATTCGACTTGAAGGGGTCCACGAAAAATTCTGAAAAATTGATACGGCCGAGATAAGACTTTGATGGTCATATTTCTGAAAACAGAATTTGAAAAAGTTAATCCGTTTTCAAGGTATCGTGCAAACGGCTGCTGGACGGCCGGACGGACGGCCGGATAAACGTACAGACCAAGGGCGCATTCTTATAAGTAGCTTTTATGCTAAAGCTCCTAATAACTGCTGCAGGCGATTTTTATGTTTTAGATTAAAATTTTTATTTTGACAATCTCTTTCGTAAAGAAATGTGGCCCTATAAAGGGCCTTAACTTAATAAAATATGATGAAATCAGTTGGAAGATTCATGCGTTCGTTTTTAAGATGGACGGATGAATGCTATCTTCGTTTGCAGATTCAACAATGCTATCACAGCCAGCGATTAACGAAGACGTCAGATCGTTTCGTTTTAGGACAATGTCGAGGAACGCGCCCTAGGATTGAATGGTAGCTTTGGACCCTCTTCTGGAGTACGATAACGTCCGCCCGCATACGAGTCATCACACATCAGATGCGTTGCAGCGCCTACAATTCAAAGATGAAAAATTGCAGTTCAAAAATGAAAGACTTTGCACATTGCGACTTTCACCACTTCCCAAAGAAGAAAGAGCCCCTTAAGGGACATGAGTTGGTTCTGACGGCGAGGTAAACGCTGCCATTCAATCCTGGTGTCGACAACAACTCCGGAATTCTTCTCCGACGGGTTCACCCAACTAGTCACGCGTTGGCGCAATGCTTGGAAAGGAATGGGGACTATGTCGAAAAGTGAATAGTGTATTACATAGAGGACAAATGTGAGTATAAGATACAAAAAGGATTTTGAAAATCGGTTAACAAATAAAAAAGTTACAGCCATGGAGACCTTATTTATCAATCGCCCCTCGTACATCTCAGTTGTTGAAGGTAAATGAAAATGTATTTTTTTCTTCTTATAAGAAAAAAATATAAAAAAAGAAATGTCTACACAACTCCTAAAAGCGGAAAACAGTCAATAGATTTCTTAATAAAAACAAAAATCGATAACGCCAATCTACCTCGCAGACTCTTTGAGGCATATTTTTTATTAGCGTTATTTTAAGATTTAATCTAAAATTGTTTTTTCTTCATTTTTAAGGTAACGAATCTAATGACACCTTTGTGACTGGCGCCCATCCAATCTTCATTGAAGGAGATCGTGGTCGAACGCCAGTTGCCGTCGTTGGTTTACAATTTAAGCATTCCACTTTCGCTGAAAACTTCATGAATATGGCGTCACCTGTTTAGTGATTTTTAGCTTCCTTTAATCAGATTTCTTTTATGCATACATTTATTTATTTATTTTTTAGAAAAATTAAAATTCCAATATTATTGATTTTTATTTTTAGTGTGGAGATGGCGAATCTTGTTCATCAAATTGCAACAGTGATGTAAGCAGTAACTGTTATAGCAATTATTGTTCTTATTGATTAATACAATATAAAAGTCGTGTTAATTTCAATTTCAATAATTTCAATGATAACACACAATTTGATTATGATGGCGAACTTAGCTGGAAGTCACTGGTTTGATTGTTCAGACCAAAGATAGAATGGTGCTGCTTCACTGTCTGTGATGTTAATTCCAAGCAGTAGTCCAGAGTCCAAACAAAAAGTCCTTCTTTCACTTATATCAATCAATTCAATACTTTGGAACTACAACATATGGGATTGAGAACTGTAACATATGATAGGGAAGAACGGGGTAATGATGATTACCTAAGAGCAAATCTCAATAAAATCCATATATATGAAACATGAACCCCATTTTCTGATATGTGCACTTCGAATGAAGTAAGGGAAATCTTACTTCACACATCACAAGAAGTACTGTAGTACCACAGTTAACCATCTCGCCTAAAATCAGCATATATCAGCTCCCCCCATCATCTTTATGCTCCACGTCATCATCAGAATTATTGCGTTGACTTTTATCTGCATCAGATCGACTGACAGTCATTATCCCAAGAGCAAGCAATATTTGTACACGTAAAAACAAAATAACTATGTATGCTATATTTAAAATAAATGTGCGAGTAATTATTATACACTTCATGCAGTAGAACTTCGATAAATTGAATTTCAAGTAAAGAGCAAAATGCTTCGATTTATAGAGGTCTACGATTTGTCGAGGTTAGATTTATCAAGGTTAAGTAAAATAAAATTCAAGGTAGAGTCATTTTGTGTGAGATTTGACTAACGGTAGAAATTCGACAATGCAAACTATTTTAATGAACAGATTAGAAGTACTGTACCTAAAGCTTCTAATAGGGAAAATGGACACAGATTGATAAGACTCTGGAAACAGCTGACGTTTCAGAAAGACTCTCCTTTATCAAAGCATTATTTTTTTTTCTTTGACAAAGGAGAGTCTCTATCCGAAACGTCAGCTGTTTTCAGTGTCTTACCAATCTGTGTTCAGTTTCGGTTTATTCCAGAGTTTTTGTGTCTCGTCCTGCTTTTTTTCTGCATCCGTGATTTTAAGGTTATTTTTCACGGAAAAAATACTCCAGTTAGCTCATTTTCTTGATTGTTAATCTAGTTGATGCCCCATTTTGCAGCAAACCAAAAATCTGAAAAGGAAAAAACTGACATCAATTCGATTTATACAGGGCGAATTTTAAGTACACGGACAAACTTTTAGGAGAGGTAGTATAGGTGATTCTAAGCAAAAACGTTCATATGAATATGGGTCCTAATTTGAACGATAACTGATATATGAATAGAAATAAAAATGCCGCCACCAAGATCAACAAGTTAATAACTCAGGTTCTCTATCATCTACACACACCGGCGAATGAATTAGAAACCTTCGTTCAATAAAGTATTGACCCTCCTTTGGCTGTAATTACAGAAAATACGCGGTTTGGCATGGACTCTACAAGCTGTTGCAATGCAGGTAAGGTAATCGCAGACCATGCATTCGTCAGAGAGACCTTCAGGTCCTGCAGAGTAGACGGAAGCGAATGCCTTCGACGAATGTCCCTTTCCAACATGTCCCAAACATTCTCGAACGGATTCAAATCCGGACTTTGCGCTGGCCACGGCAGATGTTGCAACTCGGTGTCATGTTCAGAAAAACACTCCTGAACAATTCTTGCTCGATGGACAGTAGCATTGTCGTCCATGAAGAACCCGTCACCATTTGGGTACAAATGCACCATTGCAGGATGGATCTGCAACAATGTTCAAGTAGTCTTTGGCTTTCACCCGACTGTCAAGGAATATCAGGGGACCCTTGCTATACTAACAATACATGGCCCATACCATGACACCTCCTCCGTCGCTTCATGGGGCTGCCGCCAAATTCTCTGCCGGCCATCGGTGCAAAACAATGTGTAACGTGACTCCTCCGACCACATCACCTTTTTCCAGTCGTCTACTGTCCAGTCACACCGTCCTTTACACCACTGCAGGCGAATTTTCCGGTTTGTTGCTAACACCAGGGGCTTCCTCACTGGCATGAGACTTCCCATCCCTATTCGCTTCAACTCTGGGCGCATTGTTCTGGAAGAGATGGGTTGCGATGATCCTTCATTGAATCTGCCGTCAGTTGCTCCACCTCCGACCTTCGGTTTTGCCGCACAATCCGTCTCGGTCCCTGTCTGTGTTGATTGTTTTTGATCCACTATTCTGCCGTTTCGACAGCTTGTGGATTTCGTTTCCACGCATTGAACACCTTGGAGACCTGACCTTTTGAGATACCGATCAGTTGTACTGTTCTTGGAATCGTAGCTCCAGCTAGACGGGCTCCCACAATAACTCCTTTTTGGAACTCAGACAGGTCTGCTGTTTTCCCCATTTTGGTCAACTTGAGCAGCTGCCACTTGTTCCTACCCTGTACCTGCAGCTTGGAATGAGCATGTACCTCACATGATTGCATTCATTTGCATATCACAATCGTTTCTGACCTGTGACCCCGCTTTACATATCAATACAGTAATTCATCACGGGTTTCTAATTCATTGGCTGCGTAACTCGGAAACTTCTCGTTGGAATTTGGTCATATTTTACATGGTATACACAGTTTTGTGTACTCTATTATTCACCCAAATATCATTATCTTAGGTGATAGAGAACTTGAGTTATTAACTTGTTGATTTTGATGGCGGCATTTTTATTTCTGTTAGGGTTCAAATTAGGATCCACGTTAATATGAACTTTTTTGTTTAGAATCACCCAATACTACCTGCCTTAAAAGTTTGTCGTGTACTTAAAATTCACCCTGTAGAAGTTCTGAATTGAAAAAATTAGAATTGTAGGCGAATTTCACTTGCATGTCAAATTACCATAATCTCTACTAGAGTAGAATCTCGATAAGTCGAATTACTCTCTAATTCGAAGTTTCAATCTATTCCCTTCCGCTCCGAGGCTAAAATCTCTATAATTCGAAGTAATAGAACCTCTATAAATCGAATTTTTTTTGGTTGGGGGAGGGGGGTTAGCCTCTATAAATCGAAGTTAATGGAAATAAATTTATGGTTGTGAAAAGAAGGTAATTTCTTAAAAGGAAAGGCGTTGAATACAACTTGACAGCACTATAGCCAAACAGATAATACCAAGGTAGCGACTCACTTGCCAGTAGTTCCCCAAACGGCGATGAGGAAGCAGCATGTGCTGGATGGAGTATTTCTACTACAAGCAGATGCGAAATATTCTGGTTACAGGCATTATCTACTAACAGTCATTGTCCGTTCTCCCCTATATGTTGCTCTCATAGGCTTTTAAAAACTATTTTGATTATTTATTATTGTTTTATTTGACCAAATGATTCATCCTCTTTTGAACGGTGATAAATGTTGATAACGTGTTTGATATAATAAAACATGTTCATGTTAATGTTGGCTAAACTCGCTCTAATAGGTGACAGTATTTGGTCTAACCAAAGTTTCTTAGAGTGTCGGTCACGAAAAAATTTGGTAAAAAATAAAATAGGTTAAAGTTTCTAGCTTTTTGTACATGGACGTTTAGTACCTTTATAGGGTTAATCAAAATTATTCTAACACTTAAAGGTAGAAACTATTTATTCACAAAAAATGTGTACAGTAGGTGCAAGATGATTTACAGGATGTTCTCAACATTTCGCCATCGTGTTCAACTTACAAACAGTAGCAAGCAACAGTACCATTAAAAACTTAGACATTTCGTATAGAAGGGAATAAATGATACAAGAGTTAATCCTGTATTAGGGGTCGCAAAATATTTTCTTGGACAAAAAGGGGTCGCGAATTTAAAAAGTTTAAAAAGCATTGGTCTAAACAATTCATGGTGTATTTAATTGCAGTATTACTTTAGTCTTTCACTGTATTAGAAAATTTATCGGAAATTTTTTTGCTGGAAATTAATACCCCATTCAATGTCACCATCTTAACCCTTAAAACTCACTCTTCTTGTTACTATAATGAGATCTAAAAAAAGAAATATTTTTTTCTGATTACCACTTCAGCCATCCTTTTTTGATTTATAGGATCTCGATTGTTATCTTCTGGATGATGATGGATTCGTGATTGTCGGTAAAGAATACGAGCACGTAAGAGAGAATTTTACACTAAATTATGCTTTTAATTCGCTCATTTGAAAGAAATCTGAATAAAATTTTCTTTTTTATTTTATCAAAACAGACTGGAAAATTTTTTGGAGAAGTTGACGGACCTGTTATGGAATCTTTACTCATAGAAGGAATCTATGAAAGGTGATAATAGTTTCTGTTTTCAATTTCAGTTTCTGTGAGAAGCGTTTCTATTCACTGAGTTCGATCTTTAGGTTGAACTTGTTATTAAAATATTTGAACTCATCAAATATCATTTGATTGTTACTTGAGTATATTCATCTAATCGTACAATATTTAACTTGATGTTATTTCACATGTCCGAGACAAAAGCAAACATACTTACCAAGACTCCAATTGATCTGGAATCCAAGACATCTCGGCCAATACAAAGTTAATCCTCTGACTCCGGATTTCGCGGCTTAAAAGAAAGAGTGTGAGAATTTACCTGCTGTGCGTTAATGAACTTCTTTCAAACAGGCAAAATATCGGTCTCGAGAAGCTCTTCTTTAAATAGATCTTTGGAGAACTTTGCACTTATTTAACAAATTTGACCACAACTGGATTTATGCAAGAACAATTAGGTTTAATTAAAGCCAGGAGACATAAAAATGTTCGACATTACCAGGGCATTGAGCTTAAACAAATCCAATTTGCTGTTAATCTTCTCTCTTTATAGGAAGCACGAATTTTATCTACAGTATTATAGTTTTCTTTTACATTTTATTTCATATTTTTATTTATACTGTATAAATACGTCATTTTAAAAACCGCCTAAGTCACACAATTACAATTTTACAGGAATCAATAAAAACTGTCATTCACAAGTAAACGAGTTTTGAAGGACTCTTTTAGGCTGTATATAGTGGTTGAACTTTAAAAGATTGAAATATCGAATAATCTTTATAATTTATGAATAATAATAATAATAATAATAATAATAATAATAATAATAATAATAATAATAATAATAATATAAAAAACGTGAAAAACTATTCTTGACTTATGTTGTTTTAGCAAGAAACAGGGTTAGATAATATATAATTTGAACATAACCACAATCATATTAATCATATTTTTAATCAATATTATTGAAAATTACTTACACTTAAATATTATCTTAGCATTACATTTTCATGTGTTTACTATCATTATGGAACGTAATCATTTTCTCCATCATCTGGATTATCCTCAACATTTGCAGTTGGCCAGCTAAATATGTTTTGATATAATGGCATATGCTCCTCTTCCAGAATGCTTTAAATCATTTAATTTTTTTACTATTAATTGGCACTCTCAAATCATAAGTTTTAGCTGATGGAAGTGGCACAGGAGTTGAGATTGTTTTCATTAATATGAATGAATGTTTAATGAATCCATCAATAAATTCCTCGGCTATGATAGTGCCTTTTTTATCTGAATCATAATGAAACCTCATATACATGTATGTCGAAGGAGCAAATGTTCTTTTTTGTTCTTTTGGAACACTTTTTTTTTCTGTTGTTTAAGCAGTGTTTTATGTGGTTTGAGCAGTGAACGTCAATTAGGCGGTATTATTTGAAGAGGAAGGTATGAACCGACACGTGCTTTCTACCCAGAATATGCGTCTAACTTTAAAAAAGCCTTTTTAGCAAAAAAAAAAATATGTTTGAGAAAAACATGACTTATAAACAGTTTTTGAAATGACCGATTCATTTATTCGCCTCGTGCGACAACGGTCAACGCCGCCGTGCGGCGATTTTAGAAGTTATCATGTAGGACTTGTTTCAGCCAGTAGCTTGGTAGTTGAGGCATGTTGTAATTGATGCAATGGACAAAGTTATTCATTACGGTTTTCAGAGTGTTTCTTCAAATATATCTCGTTTGGAAACGAATAAGAAAGGCCAGAAGCTTGACGAAAGTAAACATGTTTTCAATGTAATAAAAAAAATTAATGAAAAAATGAACATTTTACGTTTGCAAAATACTGCGTAAATTATGTATTAAGTAACATCATATTTTATCTAAATGAATCGAGGTTTTTGCTATGAATTTTTGGTTTTTCATGATATCATAGATTTCTTTTATTTATTTATTTTTTATTCATATCACTTTATTCCAAATTTAAGATTTTTAACTTCTCCTAATTGATCATATGTTGATTTTTATTCACATGCTTACAAATTTCTGCAACAGTATCCATCAGGTTTTGTACAATATTACCTTTAAGAAAGAAAACTATATTTCTTTAAATTTCTGATCACATTAAAGAACAGTTTTCATCCTAATTGCTTTTGATTAAGACTGGATCCTCGAGGATTCCAGTTGAAAGGCCATAATACATTGCTTTCTCATTTTGTTTCTCAGAAGAAAGGCCATAAGCTCTTAGCCATGCTTCACGTTGGTGAACAAAACATTTTCTTTTTGGAAAGGAATAGAAAATTGTTCCCTTGGGATACTTCTTATAAGTATATCCGCATTCAACAACACAATAATTTGTATTAGAACTCATAATTTCTTAGCATTATCGTCAATCGTCACACTAATTCTATGTGTGACAACTATAGAATGAGGAAGAAAAAATCCGCTAGGTGGCAGCTAAGTCAAAGTTGCACGAGGCGAATAGTATTTATAATTTTAAGTTATGCTCTTCGAAAATTATTTTATCTTTTTAATTTTACAAAATGATGTCCTTACTTAAGTTTGCTATATACAGGGTGTAACTAAAGGTGTGTTACAAACTTTGGGGAATGATAGAACTGGTCAAAATAAGCATTTTTTATTCTATGAACATTGGTCCACAACTGCATTGTTTAAGAGTTATAGCAACTGTTCAAAATGACGCCCTTCAGCGTCAATGCAGGCTTGCATTCGTCGCTGTACGTTGCAAGACACCCGTTGCAGCATCTGCTGGGAGTCCCTGATGTTGTCTGCTGCTACAGCCAATCGTGCGATGAGTTCCTCCACTGAATTAACCATTGTTTCGTACATCAGGGGCTTTAGGTGGCCCCACACAAAGAAATCCAATGTTGTTAGGTCTGGTGATCATGGCGGCCAGGTAACTGGACCACCCCGTCCAATCCAACGATCGCCAAACGTATCAGTGAGGAAGGCCCGGACATGCTGTGAGAAATGTGGAGGTGCACCATCATGTTGGAACCACATTACTTGACGGATGTTAAGAGGTATGTCATCCAACAGTTCAGGCAGCACCTCCTGAAGAAAGACGAGGTAGGTTTGTGTATTCATACGAGCTGGGAGAATGTACGGCCCAATGAGGCGATTGCCAACAATACCAGCCCACACGTTGACAGAAAATCGTTGCTGGAAGCGCCTTGTCGAAATGGCATGTGGGTTGATACGGTCCCAAACATGGATATCCTGGTGGTTGAAAATGCCTGCCCTGGTGAAGGTTGCTTCATCAGTGAATAGCACCTGCTGTGGGAATGCTGGTTCCTCTCTACAACGTGCAAGAAACCATCTGCAGAATGCCATACGTGGTGCAAAGTCAGCAGCTCCAAATGCTTGCACTCGTTGCATACGAAACGGATGAAACAGTTGGTCATGCAGAACTCGCCAAACAGACATGTGATCTGTGTTCATGATGTGTGCAAGCGCACGGGTGCTACATGTTGGTCTTTCGTGAACTCTACGAAGCACAGCTTCTAAGAATTGAGCGGTACGACGGGTGCGAGCGCGACCATGCTCTCCACGCATCACAGCTACACTTCCTGTTGCTCGTAGACGTCGCACAAGCCGAGCAAACATTGTGTGAGCTGGCTGACGACATTGTGGAAACTGCCATCTGTACAGACGACAAGCAGCCCTTCCATTACCGTCTGCAGCACCGTACACTAACAACATGTCAGTGCACTCGTTAAAGGTGTAGTCCATATCCGGATGCGATCACACACGTTAGATTTTTTAGTGTGCAGGATCTGCTTGCATGGTAATGTGATGGTGTGGTCATGTTACTTTAAAAATTTACATGACCATACCATAATTCAGAAAGGGGTGTGTCATAAGCCTGCATTGATGCTGAAGACGTCATTTTGAACAGTGGCTATAACTCTTAAACGATGCAGTTGTGGACCAATGTTCATAGAACAAAAAATGCTTATTTTGAACAGTTCTATCATTCCCCAAAGTTTGTAACACATCTTTAGTTACACCCTGTATATTTCTTTATTATAAAAAATAATAAATGTTCAATGTGCCCCGCACCAGTTACTTGATCAACATCGGTACGATACTCTCCACGAGTCGTACAGTTCCCAGTGATTCGAGTTTTTAACTCGTCTAAGTTTCGCGGGAATAGTAGCTATAAACACTGGGAGGGACAGGGACATCCTTTTGTGAACATCCTGTAAACTAAAACTGTTATACAAGGTGAATACAAAAATGGCCCCCCCCCCCTTTTATTTTCGTAACCGAAGCAGATATGTCAATTTTGATGAATCCAATGAATAGGAAGTTGTGCACTTTTCATCATTCCAAATATGCAAATTAGGAGATATTCAAATCCTAGTTTAAACAATCGATTCGGCATACCGTCTACCAAACTTGAAGCACAGTCGGCTTAAGTTTATCCTATTCGTCCATGATACTAACTCTAGTTCATTAACATGCCAAAAAACTGCCTGTTATTAGCCCATTTCGCTAGCGATCCCCATCGGTTTAAGTCATGGTTGATAGGCATAGCATGACATTAATTTTCTCTTTTTGAACCAATCTGTCGTTGATTTTGACACATGACATGGCACATTGTCCTGCTAGAACACAATCATTTCCTGCAATTAACGGTTCAAGTGGTATTAATGATCATACGACATCCCCTGATACTGTTCAGAGTTCATGTTGCTATTAATTCGTAGTAGGTGTGCAACTGTTTCCGGGTTTTATACATGGGTGGCGCTAACGACACTCGAAGTCGCCATACATCCCGGAAGTTGTGTTTCTTCATAGCGTGGACATCTGTTAACCAATAACTAGTTGTAATACCAACACATAACGCAAAGCAGAATTTTTCCAACAACGAAGATGTCGGCTTTTGTGCCAAACGAACAGCATTTGTGGGAAGCTTTGCTTTTCTTCTTTAACCTGAAAAAAAAAATCCAGCTGAAGCACGTCGTTTGCTTGAGGAAGCCTAGGCGAACATGCACCATTGAACCTGTGAAGATTGGTTTAAACGCTTCAGAAATGGCGATTTTGACACTGCGGACAAGGAGCGCTCCGGAAGACCAAAAATAATTGAGGACACCGATCTGCAAGCGTTATTGGATGAAACCGGGGGAAACTGTCAAGAGGCATCGTTACTGGACAACTGATTAATCTGAACCAGGCATAGCTCGAAAAACGGCAAGAATGGGAGACGAGACATGAATGAGTGATCTTGCAGCGCGACAACGCTTCGCACCATCACGCTTGCATCATCCAGGAGACCATCAGAACGCTGAAATGGGATCTGCTACCGCACCCTCTGTATTCGCCAGACCTGGCCCCTTCCGATTATCACTTGTTCCGGCCGATGGCGCATGGCTTGGCTGGGCTACACTTGGCCACTTTCAAAGTAGTGCAAAATTGGTTGGATGAATGGTTTCGGTCCAAAGACGCGTCGTTTTATCGTCGCGGTATTCATGTATTGCCAGAGACACGGCATAAATGTGTAGCTGGCGAGGGACGATACTTCGAATAAACCATTTGTTGTATTTCTCTTGACATTTTCCCTTTTTCATTGATCCAAAAAAACCCGGATCACACCCAGTATCAAATCGATCTTTCCAGCATACGAAAATGCCTCTTAGATCATCATAGAACTATTACCCATTTGACGGCTGAATCGTTCCTTTGGTTCCCGTCTCAGATCTTCTAGTAGTTGCTACAGCCATCAGGGCCATCTAAGTTGAACTTCTTCTCATCGGTAAAAGCTATAGACTTCCACTCTTCTGTCCACGACATGTGTTCTTTGGTCCATTGAAATCGATCAGCTTTATGCTGTTAACTTTGGTATGGCTTTCATCTTTACGTATTTGGCATGTGGATGCTCACGGAGTGATGTCCAAATGATATGGTGGCTTGCTTTGTTATTTAACTCTCTTGCAATCGCCCTTGTTAACATTCCTTGGATTTCGAAGAGTCGAAAGACCTGTCAAGTGTCTGGCGATGTGAGCTTCTTAGTGCGCCCTGAGCGTGTTTTTTTTTGACTCCATATTCATCTTTTTTTGCAATGACAATGTTTACTACAGTTTTGGATCGTCCTATAGCTCTTGTTATTACTCTCTCGGACTTTCGAGAGCCGCGTAGGTACTTTTCGGATTTCTTGTTCAAAGAGCTCCGTTCCATGTGGCATATTGTTAGTGAGGAGTTTAGGAATGGTATATATTTATAACTATTCAACCGGTTGTAGTATGCATCTCCTCTCACTCCTATTTAATCTTGAGCATGGTCCGTTATTATAATCATACCTATAAATTGTTTATGTAACTGATCTTATAATTTCTTTAAAGACAATTTCACGTTTTTGTTGTATTTTTACGATTTTTCACTATACAAATATACGAGGGTGGGCTGAAAACTAATGCCCCCATGGCTGTAACTTTTTTATTTTTAACTGATTTTCAAAATTCTTTTTGTATCTGATACTCACATTTCTCCTCTATGTAATGCACTATTCACTTTTCGACATAGTCCCCATCTCTTTCCACGCATTGTACCAACGCGTGACTAGTCGGGTGAACCCGTCGGAGAGGAATTCCGGGGTTGTCGTCGACACAAGGATTGAATGGCAGCTTTGGATCCTCTTCTGCAGCACGATAACGCCCGTCCGCACACGATCGCCACACATCAAAGGGGGTTGCAGCGCTACAGTTCAAAGATGAAAAACTGCAGTTCAAAAATAAAAGACTTTGCACCTTGCGACTTTCACCACTTCTCAAAAAGGAAAGAGCACCTTAAGGGGCATGAGTTGCGTTCTGACGACGAGGTGAAACCTGCCGTTCGGTCTTGGTGTCGACAACAACCCCGGAATTCCTCTCCGACGGGTTCACCCGATTAGTCACGCGTTGGTACAATGCGTGGAAAGGGATGGGGACTATGTCGAAAAGTGAATAGTGCATTACATAGAGGAGAAATGTGAGCATTAGATACAAAAAGAATTTTGAAAATCGATTAAAAAATAAAAAAGTTACAGCCATGAGGCATTACTTTTCAGCCCACCCTCGTATATCCGTTGGTGTCACTTAGTTTTGTGCTTCTCGTGTATGTAGCATTCTTTTAATCAATTGGGATTTAAGACGAATTGGTGCATTCTCAATATACAACATATTGTATTTATAATTTTTGGTTGATGATAGAATCAGTTTCGTAAGTGCGCACTCTCATGGAACTGAAAATATTAACTTCTTTTGCTTCCCATATGAGTTATCCACAGTACTGTCTCTTTCTCTCATTTTTCTGAGTGTCGAGTGAGGTCAATTTTACTCTTACTAACTTCAGGATAATTCTCTAATATTCTATTTGCTTTTAGAGAATTATCCTTTTTTGCTTTGATAAAGGATAGGCTCTATCCGAAACGTCAGCTTTTTATTTTGATTTAGATTAATTATTTTTGTTTATTATACCTTATTTTTTTATCTAATTTGTATTTTTAATTAATATTTATTATTTTCTTACTAAAGTAGAAATTCCAGGCAAATAAAATCTCATCCTTAACCAAAAGCTTACCGGAAAAAGGTCAAAATACAGTTTTGGAATTATGAATTAAGAAACAGTGCATATCTTGCTCGGCATGCAAACAGTATTATCGCAGGATTTATGATCAAGCAATTTATGCTCTGTCTAACAAAAGAAAAACTAGGCATGTCCAATTAATATGTCCGCGCTAATACTGAAGTGACAGTGATATGTTGCAAATTTCAGTGTTCTAACAGTAAGATAAAAATTATATCTCCAAGAACCAACCTTTCTTCTCTTTCCATCATTAACCTATAAGTATCGCTAACTTATCATGTTTTAAAAAACCCTTCCTTTCAAATAAAAATAATCTAAATATCCTAATTTAAGTAATTACGTAAGTAAAAGTGTCGCGTACAAACAGAAAGCAGCAGACGTTTACGTAAATCAAAATAAAAAGAACTTAATTGAATATGAATTAGGAACAATTTCGGAATGAATTAATTATAACAATCTCAATCAGGTAATAATAAAGTTCGTTTAGTAAATGAATTCTTGTTTCTGTTGAGCGACGATGGATAGTTGGCACAGGTAGGGTAGATGTACCAGTAATTGACAGTGTACCAGTAATTGACAATTCCGGATTTGAAGGCCTGTGATAAAAAAACAAAGCAAGAAAAGGGACTGCTGTTGCCACCTGGTATTAAACAATGTATTAGGCTTCCCAGAATAGCAAAAAAATAGGAATTTTGCTCCCTATTATGGCCGCAAACGCATGTTGATTGTTCAATGTATCACCGAGGCGAAAAAACCTTGTAATGAACCACTACGCGAGGGTTTGAGTACTTGAATTTATTTCATGAATGTTATGCAATATTTGTTACTAATTCTACGTGAACCTTTTTGTGTGATCAGTGGACAATACTTCTAGTAGTAACAGAATTTCAGATGACCAATTTGTTAACTGTTTTAATCCACCGTCAATTACTAGAACCAAGATATGTAGTTTCACTAGTAATTGACATAACCTGTCAATTATTGATAAAAAAAACTAACAAAAATATACTAATTTGATATAGAAAATAGGGTAATAATAAAAGAAACATGATGGTTTTAAGTGTAACTTCTCATTTTCCATTAATTGACCGAGGTTTATCAATTATAAGAACCTGACGTCACTTTCTAGATCATCCACTTTGACATGAATCTTCTAGGCCCTATTCACCGATTCTTTTTGTTGGTCCTGAATCTTGTCACAGAGACGATCAACAGATAGCCCAGGATAATTTATCTTCAAAGAAGAAAACTACCACTGGCATTCTGTTTACTATGATAAGAATTAGCATAGGATGAATTGGATGAATTTTGCAAATAGGAGAACAATCGTCAAAAATTAAATTTTCTACGAATAATTTGTTGGCCAAGATCTGATGATATTGCACTACTGTAAAACACTTTCATTTTCTATGGTATTTCCACTCTAAATGGGAGTGGACTGATTTTATTTATTGTTTCAAAGGGAAAAAAAAGATAAATGATCTAAATGAAGTACTTAAGTTTTAAAAAGCACATTTTTAGTTAATGTTAAATACTTTACATTCTTAAAGATGCTTGATTTCATCACCTACTTTTGAATGTTGTCTATTTTTTTGTAAAAATATATATTAAAAACGTGCAATTAAAATATTGTCAATTACTGGTGAAACTGCCTGTCAACTTCTGGTGCATTAACTGTCAACTACTGGTGATTCATGCATTAGTTAGGAAAAAATTTAATAACTTAATAGCTTTTAAAGATATAATAATTGCTTAGAGATTGGCACATTCTGCATTAAATTTACAATTTAATGGTATAACTAGATAAGTTTCAAAAGGCAATTTGATTTACGTACACAATTTCGTTTCACGGTAATGTCTTAAATTGTCAATTACTGGTACATCTACCCTACCATGAGTTGTGGGATACGAGCTGCGTGGTTGAGGACTCAGCGTTGAAAGACTAGGTTCGGTAATTTCTATCGTGAGACAAAGCAGAAACGAATTAGACAATAAGAGAATCAACACTAGAAATATAAAGTCATTCGATAATCTTAGCCTAATTAACGTTCTAATGAGTAAGCTGTATGACCACTTACTATAGATTTGTTTATTTAAGCCGTTCCCTAACGCGCAAACGGGCCCGTGCACGCAGGGAATAAGCATTACAGTAAAACCTAAGTTGACCAGCATTGGTTCCATCAAAAACTGGCCAACTTAAGCAGGTGGTCAACTTTTAGAAAAAAAGGAGTCAGAAGCAAATATACATGTACATTAACTGTATTGTGATGCTTTAATGTTTTTTAACAATAATTACATGTAACTCATTTCCGCGTTACATTTTATGCATATAGTCTGTAATTGACATTTGTTTTTGATTATTTGCACGTGCCGAGGCCCAGGTTTTTTACTATCTCTCTTTGCAACTCGAACACTTTCTCAAGAAGCACAGGTGACTGAGCTGCAGCATAACCAATAAGATCTTTCACATTTTCGAGAGCTCGTACAGCTTGTAAATGAAGTAGAGTACAGTATATGTATGTGAAAATAAGATCCTATTAAAATGCATGTAACAAAACTTTGTGTTTTACCTGAGTTAATTTCTTCAATTACTCTAACTTTCTATTCTAGAGTAAGTTCGATTAACTTCCTTTTTGACACGATTGTCAAATTTTTCTGACTGTGGTATTGATGTGCGTGAGAAATCAAGTTCTAAATGCTTGTTTATTCTTTTCTTTCAATTCCACGTGACATCCTGTATTGCAACATCAAGATGATTCTATTCCTTCTATTTTCTCAGGGGTTACCTACCAGAAAGATCACGCGGCTTGGCAACGTTGTCTGGTCAACTTAGCCAGTGGAACTAGTGTCACTTTATAAGAAGAGTATCGCAATCGTCTTGAGCGACGCCATTTTGAGTTTAATTCTTCTCTGCTTACAAAGGGCAGTATGGAGATTACGTTGTTTTGTGAACATTTTTTCTAAGTATTCCGGCCGCATTTCGAGTAAAATGTTATGATGTAATATTTTACGATTTGTAAATTCACTTAATACATGATATATTTAATATATTTAACGTCTTAAAAATAAAAGATAACTCTACTGCTCAAATTAAATTGTTACATCACTTCTTTTTTTTTTAGGTCATCAATAACAAAATATAATCTCTATTTCGTTAACTTAAAAAATTTCATAAACTTAATATTTAATTCAAATGAATGTAGAAAGAATTTTAGGATTTACATGGTATTAATGAATTTGAAATTTTAAAAAATAGACAAGTTAATATTTATTTTTTTCTATTTTTTTCTTTTTCATTTTCACATCGTTTTTGCACTGCTTAAATTAAATCTCAATGATATATTTCATTTAGAGAGGGCTAGGGCGTAGGCTTTCCAGTTCTCGAATCCGACGGGTCGCGGGTTCGAATCCCGCCGTGAGCATGGGATGTTTGTTCTTCCCAGTTGGAATGTAAAACATTAATTTCCCTTTTCTACTGGATTTAGTGCAGTTTACAGCGTAACAAATTGCCATAATGGCCCAGGATAAAGTGAAAGCTAATTGACGAAATTATTCATCTCTAAACCTTAGGAAAACTTTGTTTATTATTAATACATGCAACTACTATCGATAAAATAGTTTCTGTATATCGATTGCAACTTACTATTTGTTGATTAAAGTCTCAAGTGCTCCCAAGTAAGTTTCAAAGCTCACTGAAGTACACAGAAACGATTAGCAAGCATTCACCCGGGAAAACTCAAAATGGCTGCGATTATGCCACGTGATACCGAAAAGCCAATCAGAAGCCTTGCGGCACAGTTCACTCAAATGCGGTACTCTTCCTATAAAGTGACTCTAAGTGGAACTAAGCACTGTATCTTATAGTGAAGATGCAATGAGGTTAGTCAAGATCCAAGATAGACGAGTGGTCAAGTTAAAGAGGGTCGCAGTAGGTTAATGCTATGGGTCATGTTCGGTGCCATACAAAAGTGGTCAACTTATGGAGGTGCTCAACTTTACAGGTTTTACTGTACTTAGCGAGGAGGACGCAGAAGATACGGGTCTCGTGTCGTGCGAAGTGGTAAGAAGGGGTAGCCGGATCTCTTGCTTCAAACCATGAGACACGTTGCTTCCCGATCGCTCATCCAAATGTTGTGACAAAAAGTAAAACACTATCGCTGGTGTTTGAAAACCTCGAGAACTGTCACAAAATCACCTCTGCTTACGGTAACAAAATGAAACTCAATTTCATAAGATCTTTTTTAAATGCAAATATACAAACACAATTTTTATTTTAAAAAATGTTAATTGAAAGATTATTATAAATTGACATGACAGTACAATAAAGAATTTTTTTTGTAAAACTTTTCAGTATACGACTTTATGACTCCCAAGGAATTTGTTCGGAAGTAGTTCTTGTCAGCGCAGCATCTTTTCTATTGAAGGTAATCCGACTTTACTTATAGTCATGCCTCAAGTATGTGACATAAAATTTTCTTATAAAATTTTACAGTATTACGTTAATAGGCTATTATTGTTAGATTATCTATCCCATAGACTCATCTGCAATATTTATTTTGTAGCCCTTTGAACCTGTCACATCCTTTTTCATGTGGTTCTGGAAGAAAATCGTCATGTGAGTTTCAGAAATCAAAGTCACAATTAATTAGGTTCTAAGTAAATTGTCGGCATAAAAATTAAGTCCCCTTAAAGCTTAATTTGAGGCCCGGGCTTCTATTTGTCAAAACGGTCTTAACCTCCCCGGCCATTAATCGAGACAGGCTTCTTATCAAGACCCGGCGTTAAGAGCAATTCCAAAAAAATACCACTAAGTTTTGACATGCAATGTAGTGAAAAAAAAATTAATAAAAACAAAATTTTAGAGTTTTACATCATAAATTATAGAAATTTGCTAACGAAATTTGCCTTCTGTTTCGGAATCGTTGGTGTTTTTATAAAATCAGTTAGCAATCGCAGATCTGGGACAATTTTGCCCATAGGTCGGGCCTTTATTCATACCGGCTTTTAGCTAACATTTTAGATAAATACCCGGCTTTAATTTACGCCCCCGGCCTCAAATTGAGCTTTTACGCTAAATATTTTTTGTGATTCAGAATTTGTTACAGAAGAATATGGTAGATAGAAGGTACTAAAACAAACATTTTTATTAACCGATGTGTGCCCTATATCCAATGGTGTGCTGGCAAATTTTTAATCGGCTCCACGACTACTTACAAGGGAACCCCACATAGCCAAACCGCTTTAACAATGGAGTCCTTGTATGGCTATGTATGCTGAAATTTTTTCGTTTTCGTGGTTTATTTTGAAAGAAACACAATTTCGCACTCTCTTATTTTGCAAACATCTATAGCAGCTTCAGATGAGTAACATATTTCAATTTGGTGGAAATCTGTGACATACATGTTTGAGGGATTCCCTTGTTAGTTGAACCTAACACAAGAATTAATGTATTAAAAATAAAATTATTTCTAATTTTTCGTGTCTTTGGAATTCAACAAACGGCTCGCAGAATATTACGAAATTAAATAACCGGCACGAAAACTCTCGCGCGAGCCGATGCGAGCCGGCTCCTAGCACACCAGTGCCTGTATCACACCGGTTTGCGCTATACTTGCTTCAGTTGCAGCAACCATTCATGCAAGGACCATTGGTTTGACTCGCTGATGACTGAGCTTTCTCTGAAAAACAACAAACAATCACGTTTGACAGGAGTGCTTCGAACTGATACCCCCTTTCTTATACACAACACTGGCATCGCCGAAGTATTGATTGCCTCACCCGTTCAACTAACCAGGTGTAGCACGTATGGTGTTACAGGCATCAACAAACCGTGGAAGAAGAACAGGTGTGGCATACACTAGAATCTTCAGATATGTCCCCACAAGAACATGTCCCCAGCTTTCAACGAACCTAAAAACAACAGACAATGGCAAACAGTCAAAACACTGAAACAAGTGTACCGCCAAACCGATATGACATTGCTTAATAAAAAAATTGTTTGTTTAGGTACCCTCTGTCTACTACGTATATTCTTCTGTAACATAAGTTTTGAATCATCCTGTAGAATGATTCAAAATTCAGGATATAGAAAAAAATTTAAAAATACATGCATATTATGATCAAATGAAAAAATATACAGTGTCCCAAATTGATGTATATACTCTTTGAAACATTATATAGCTCAGCAACGAAACGAGATATAAATATAAGGTTTGTTGCGTATGATCCAGACGGCGCTGGAAAAGCATAGCAACACGTTCATTGTTGTTCATTTGTTTATAAACCAAAATGGCGATGAGACTTTCATTCGATGAACGTAAGTGGATACTGAAGTGTTATTGGAAAGTGGAGAATGTTGTTGAGGTTCAACGGCGTTGGAGGGTTGAATTTGGTACACCACCGCCAACAAGGGTCACAAAGACGAAGAGGAAGTGCTACGGAGTTCCCGCCTCGATCTCCCGATTTAATCCCTCTCGACTTCTACCTTTGGGGAACTTTAAAGAAACACGGTGTACGCCACAAACTTACCACAAACCCACAAACACTGACGGAATTAAGAGATCAGATTGAACATTCCGTCAATGATATTCCATTAGCTACAATCCAGTCGGTCGGTATGTCGCTCTGTTCAACATCGGTGTTGGGAGAGTACTGTGGCAGAAGATGGACATTTTGAACATGTACGGGCTTATGGAAGTTTAAGGAATAAAATAAAACAAACCTTATATTTATATCTCATTTCGTTGCTGAGTTATAACGTTTCAAAGAATGTATACATCAATTTGGGACACCCTGTATATTATAGAGCACAAAACGAAAAATATTTCAAGTGGTTATTATACAAAAAAAAAGCGGAATGATGTGATTAATTTATGGAAATTATCTATGATCATAAAAGGCTTGTGCTTGCGAAGGTTGGAAATATTTGGATTAAACTGTTTGAAATTAAGATTTTTCATAAGGATATTCTGGTACAATTTAGTTTTCTTTATGAAGAAAATAAAAATTGCAGTAAGCATTAGGTTATACAGGGTGTATCTATACATTTGTTGTTAAGCGTCGGGGGTGGGGGGATTCCTGATTCTTGAGATCAAAACAAGAAATGATGTGCCGATGAGCATATGCCCTACAAAGCGTTGTTACAGAGTTACATATATTACAGATATTACTTGTTTTCATTCACCTCCTCAGCATGAAGTGTGCAGGAAAGTTGACTCGAATCCACAACGGTGAATCGGGCGTCGAAGTCCAGTGCATTGGCCTGCTCGGTCTCCTGACCTTAATCCACTGGACTTTTATCTGTGGGGAAACATGGTGTTCGCTACTCCAGTTAACGACATCAACGATCTGGAAGAGTGTACGGTATCAATAACGCTTGTGTAACTTTCGACCAGACGCAGGTATCTTCGAGCGGCTTCGCTAGCCCATATTGAGGGTTGCCACGCTTCTTATGGCAGACATTTTGAGACTCTCCTTTGGCGTGGCCAATTACATCCTCTAACTCCGTCGTATGTACGTAACTCTGTAATAACGCTTTGTAGGACTTACGTTCATAGGGACATTCTTGCTTGTCTTGATCCTAGGAATCATCCCCCGACGTTTGCTACAAATGTAGAGATACACCCTGCACTGTCGTGATATCTTCTCTTGCGCATTCTTTGACGTTAATATTTTGGTAACCGGACAATTCAGGACATGGCAAATCAGAACATGACAAATCAGAACATGACAATTCAGAACATCACTAATCAGAGCGCTGATAAATCAGAACTGTGCCAAATCAGACCTGTCACAATTCAGAACAATGACATATCAGAACATAGGTAAAACAGAACAATGATTAATCAGAACTGTCACAATTCAGAACAATGACTATCCAGAACCTTGTTTAATAACATTATTTAAGGGAAGCTGAAGAGAGGATAGAAGAATCACCAAAGCATTAAATTATAGCATTTAATTATTTATTTTATTTATTTATTTATCGAATCAAAACATCGACATATTACAGTAAATACTTGAAGTAAGAACTGTCTTTGACCAACTAGCTGCCACATTTCCGGATGAGCAACGTTACAATGAGGTTCTCACATATTTCTTCTCTACCTACATCGAAGGAGCTGCAGGAAGATCACCTCTATTCCCAGTAACAATTTGGAATCATTTTGAGGCTGCTGCTGAAAGATGTCCTAAGACTACAAATTGTTGTGAAAGTTTTCACAACACCTTAAATTCACTGTTTCATTGTAGCCACCCAAGCATTTGGAACCTATTCGATGGATTAAAACGAGACATAGCTTGCCAGATATTATTATTAGCCAATGCCCAGACAGGTCGCCCAGAAGTCACAAAAAAGAAGTACGAGACCCTGAGTATTAGAGTAGCAAGATATGTGCAAGAATATCATGCTGAAGAAGACAAATTGAGATTTTTACGTCGAATGGCCAATCTGCAGTGATTACTTTTTTGTATTTTGTCATAGTCCATATTTTCATGATTAAATTCGTTTAATGATTAAATTCAGAGTATTTCATAAATAAATAAATAAATAAATAAATAAATAAATAAATAAAACTTAATAAATAATTAATACCATACATATGAATAAATTTACGTTCTGTTTCGTCACAGTTCTGAATTGTGACAGTTCTGATTCGTCATTGTTCTGTTTTATCTATGTTCTCATATGTCATTGTTCTGAATTGTGACAGTTCTGATATGTCATAGTTCTGATTTATCAGCGTTCTGATTAGTGATGTTCTGAATTGTCATGTTCTGATTTGTCAAGTTCTGATTTGTCATGTTCTGAATTGTCATGGAACCAATATTTTACGAGGGTCATTTTTAAAGAACCGTTTTGTAATAAAAATAAAACTACTATATATATTTTCAAAATTTTTTCTTTACCAGATTCTATGTACCTTAAACTATTTTTCCACATAGTTTCCAAGTTTATTTAAGCACTTGTCATAGACGCTCAATGTACTTCCGCATGATCACTTCATAAAAGCTGCCGCCGGTGAAGAAAGTCACGCAATTTTCACTTTTTCATTGTCGCTGAAATGCAGGCCGCAGATGAACTCCTTTAGATCCCGGTAACAGGTGGTAGCTACTGGACGCGAGGTCCGGACTGTAAGGGGTGTGGTCAAGAAAAAATCTGATTAGTTGGGAACAACTTGACACTCGCCTTACAGTCCGGACTTCGCGTCCAGTGGCTACCACCTGTTCCGGGATCTAAATATATATGGTAGGTTTTTTTTTTATTACAAAACGGTTCTTACTTTAAAAATATCCCTCGTAGTAATACAATTTAGGACATACGCCTTAACATTTAAAAATGCATTAAATTTTCTGTTTATTAATTCATTGTTGTCAACTTTTACATTTTAGATTTTGGCTTGAATATAATATTTATAGCCTGTGGGACTTTGATTGGTTTGCTTTCGCCTCTTCACGTGAGTGTTTTATAAAATTGTTTGACCTTAGAATAATAATCTCCTACGAGTAAAATCAATGAATAAATATTTTATGCCATTAAAAACTCTTCTTGAATACGCCTTCAAATACGAGGGGAAATCAAAAAGTATTTGAGTAAATTTTTCACAGCAAAACCGTTATGTATTTGCAAATATCATTATATATATTTTGAATGATGAACATTGATCTACTCCTTAACATAACAACCATTCACATTTAAGCATTTGTCCCAACGTGAGACCAACTTTTCAATGCCCATAGCGTAAAATTCGTTCGGCTGGAGCGAAGCCATGACCACACACCTGTTTTCACCTCATTGTCGCTCTGGAAGCTTGTGCAAGCTAGATGTTGCGTTAGAAGTTCGAACAGGTGAAAATCCGAGGGCGCCAGATCTGGACTGTAGGCTGGATGGCGTAGGACTTCCCACTTCCGGGACTGCGATTTTGCGACAATGATGCAGCAACACAGTGACGCGCATTGTCATGCAGAATGATGACCTCGTCCATAGCCTTCTGCGGACTCTTTCGACGCACAGCAGCTCGTAGCCGATCCAATGTAGCAGAATAAATAGCAGCGTTCACCGTTGGCCAGAAAATCAGCAAGAAGAACACCGTGGCTGTCCCAGAAAACAGTAACCATGACCTATCCTACGGAAGGTGTTGCCTTGAATTTTTTTGGAGGGCGAGACTCAGTGTTTCCACACGATACTCTATCGCTTCGTTCCGGGGGTGTAATGAAATGCCCACTTTTCATCTCCGGTGACAATGTGCTCAAGAAATGAGTCCCTTCTTGTGGTAACGAAACAAATGCTCCAAACTGTATGCCATCCAATTCTCGATGTGTACTAGTGAGCTTGCTGTCAGTTTCCGAAACTGATGGGGTGTGCAGTTTCCTATGAAATGTCCACTTCCAATGCCACTGCTTGGATCGCTACCCGCCGGTTTCGCTGAATCACTACATTCACGGCATCAATTTTCTCCTGTGTATGGGATATACACGACCGTCCAGAACGTGGTTCGTCGAGGACATTTGCGCGCCCTACTGTGAACTTGGCACACTAGTTGCACACAACTCGCGATGGATTTCATAAGGCTTTTGTCCTTTTGACCACAGAAATCTGGCCACACTCCGTATCTCCACAGTCTCGAACGTCTCCAGCTTATCCGCCGTTTTGGAACAGCTGTAGTTCTGCATGCAGAAAGCGTACACGTCTGTCATTTCCCGGGATGATGGAGAATTAATGCTCTTCAAAATGTATATAATGATTTTTTGCAAATAAGTGACGGTTTTGCTGTGGAAAATTTATTCAATTACTTTTTGATTTCCCCTCGTAGGTATGATGTTTCCTAAAAACGTTTCGCTGAAATACTCCTTCTATAGATTAATGAATATGATATTAATTTACTTTCTTTTTCTTTCATGTTTCTAAAAGACAAAGAACCGGAGCCTCCCGTGGAACCAGAAACAAAGACTGTATATAGTTCATGCTTTATGAATTTAACTCGTTATCGATTGAATTCTCGACAGTTAAAAGATGTCTCAACAGAGCTCAAAATGGAAGACTTCTGCAACAGGTAAAATTCATGATAGATGTATCTTAAATTCCTGTCAAAATAATAAATTCTAGGCATGGCATACTTTGCTTTTTTCTTTAAGTTCTTGATCGCACAAATTGAAATTTGTCCCTATGTACTACACTATAAGCTCTACCACACTATAATTAATTATCCGGACATGCCTTTCAATCGTATAATTTAATACTCCACGATCGCCGGTAGAGGGATGACCGATATATAGAGTGTATAAAAATGTCTTTGAATGTGATGACATTATATCCGGCAGTGCGGTTGTCAAACCTCACAGCAATGCAATTATTTCAAATCAAATCTCAAGCTTCCACAGGCATGTTTTATTGGTTGCACTATATCGGTCCTTTGAATTGTTACATAAGTTGGGATATTTTTAAGAAAATAATTTTTGTAACCACACGAAATTAAAAGAGACACTGTAATTCATAAATCATCAACAGATGCTTTTAATACAATGCAGGAAAATTTATGGGTGCTAAATACCAAATGAAGCGTAAGTTATTTATAGGTTTTCATCATTGTAACAATGTTTCATCTTAAGGAAACAGGAGCCTAAGACGGGACATAGCAAACTACAGTATAAAATGAGACAAACTATTTTAGTTGATCTTTGATATCAACTTTTGGCTTTTATTTGCTACATGCCAAACGAGTAAAACGGACTTTATTCGTGGTTATGCATGTTTCATGTGCCCATTCTTTGTACTAGATACAGTAGATCCAACCGCAAGTGGATAATGCCTAAGGTCCTTGTAGATTATAGAAAACCCTTCTGTTCTGGTAACTTTGTTAGCGTCTTTTGTGACAACTTTGTTAGTTTCTTCCTTCTCTTTATGATGTTCCTTGAGAAAACACTCCCATTTTAGGAAATCGAAACTATCCCGACATAGGAAAATAGTACTTTGAACATCATCTAGCACTATAGAAAATCTAATAGCGGCAGGAAGCACATATTGCTATGAAAATAACCCATTGATATGCCAATCAAAATAGCATATTGACAGTTGATCTACGATCTTTCTATCTCGAGAGTTAGCACGAGACCTTGATGACACATTTTATTTAAAAGTGAATACAACTTACCGGATTTTTTGTGGGAAATCGGCTGCAGCTTTGGCCTTGTCGATAACGCAACGGCTGCCTCCTTTGACGACCAAACCAACAAGTGGCAAAAAAAAATTGTTTAAATTTTTTTTATATCGGTTTGTCCCAACTATGAAACTCTCCTCTACTGCACCGCACGTATTAGCAGTAATTGTTCAAAATGTTCACAATGCACTTTGCTGCGGGGTTTACCTTCGACCTCCTTATGCACTCAAAAATACCATGCCTTGCTCTGATTTGCTGACAGCTCACTTCGATACGTTGGCGTAGAGCACCGCAGTCGTTAATTGGTGTAGGATAAACCATTGATTTTAAGTGACCCCAAAGATAAAAATCAATGAGATCTGGGAAACAGAGGGCTACGGATTTCCCCCTCCCCGATCTATCCATTTATGAAGACATAGTTTCCAAATATTTTTCAAGCTGTACGATTAAAATGGGCGAGAGCGCCATCGTGCATGAAGTCATTTTTCTCGAAACGTAAGCCGTCTATTAAAAAACTTACAAGAATGTGTTTTTCTTCTTATTTTGTTCTTAGTTAGCTAATTTACACGTGTGTAGTTAGTAGAATATAGTGAGGAAGCGTAGTAGTTGGTAACGCGTATGAGTAATTTGGCAGAATTCAACGATTGATATGTGGTAATCAAATTCAGTAATTCTGGCATCACCACTTCAGGAAAGCATCCAAAACTCCAACACTCAAAAAAACGGACCGAAAAGAACTCTACCCATGGCAGAGCGGTGGCACAGAAGCTCAATATTCCACTAACCTAATGGCTCCCCATTGAAAAGAATTGGAATGACAGTTGAGGTCGAGACTCTGCTTCACATTAGTCGTCATTCTGTTTGTTCTTATCCGCTGCTGTCATTTGCTATGCCCATGTGTTATTGCGTCTTATTTTGCTGTGTGTCTTTTGGCGGGCCAATGTGAAACTTCTTGCACGTCCAAACTCTGTTGCTGACTCTGTACGATTGTATGAGAGGAATGGAGACGAAATTTATTGATATCATCTGCAATGTGATTGGATAGCCTTCTGAAAGAGTGAGTATTGGTAATAATCCAATCCAAAAGCGGACATATCAGACAACAGGTTATACTCTGTCCAAGTGAATTATTTTCAGATTGTACACAACGTTTGAGAAATGTTTTATTTTTGGTTTTTATTCAATTGATCCATCCGTTTAGGAGATAGAGACAGGTGAAGGTGTTGTGCGTTTGGATTTAAAGAAAAGGCAAAAAACAGACATTGTTCATTGATTTATATTTCTAATTCGCTATCTCTAGAATTTAATTTTTATCTTAAACTTTTCAATCAAAAAATTGTGAAGACTGATGGAAAATTACAATATTTTTTAACTAGAACCAATCATTGAATTCATTGAAATTCAAAGAAATATTAATTTCATTAAAAAACTGAAATGAATAAAACTTAACATCGCCTGCCGTCTCGCCTAATAGTCGCATGGGACAGGGTGGGCTTGAGAATATCCACAATCTAGTCAACACTCTTCTTG